>MU226275.1:1190913-1207733 GCA_018584345.1 Thuja plicata | reverse complement strand
TCAAGAATGTATATGACAAATATCAAGAGATAGACAAATCAGAGATTCATTCTATGATCATCTCTCATATGATTAAGTTCAAAAGGACTGTATTGGAACTCAAGACTATCATACTAGACAAGGTATGGAACATACTTGATCTATTAAATAGGAAAGAAATTGAAGAGGATATGAGGATAAGAGAATAAACATTGGATAGTCTTCTCCTGGTGTACTCGCATGATGAGAAAGTCATTTTGTTGGATTTAGTAAAGCAGCACGTAAGAACCAAAACAAGAATTCTTCATATCATGAACAAAGAGTATAATCTGGTCGGTGAAGAGAATCATAAGAAATTTGAGAGGATATTTTTGGATAGACATATGTATCCATCAACGGCGCCTACATCCAAGGCAACTCCAATTCCTGCTAAATAGGTTGCAGAACGAGTAATTTAGAATGCACCTAAGACAGGTCCACATGTTTGAGCACCCTTAGTCTCAATAGCCTCTGATACAGGAAAAGACTCAGGGGATACTATAGTGATTGATTATATCAAGATATCTATGACCACTTCTGATAATGATATGGATAAAGTTGAAAAAGAATTTGTAAACTCAGAAGAGACAGAGAAGGCATGCACTGATGGTACATCTTTGCAACAAGATAAAGTTCCCTCTATAGATTCAACAGACCTGAACAAAGAGGAAGATAATCAAAATAATGAGACACCAGTCATGGAGATCCCAGTTAAAAGTGAATGCATGGATAATCAAAATAATGAGACACCATATTCACACCATCCATTCAACCATCTACCTCATTGTTGTCAAGTTTAACTCCTGACTCAACAAGTCTGGATGCTTGGGGAGAAGAAGACCTAATCAAGATCAGTGTCCTAGCCATGGAAAAGGCCAAAGGGAAATAGGTTATGAGGAATCCTATCTTCTTGGAATCAGTAAACATTCTGAATGACCTAGTACTTACAGACAAGAAAGTAGCAAAAATTTAGTCAGTTGATGATATAGACAGTATACTAACAAGCTTCAAAGCACATTTTACAAGTTTAGTAGACTCAGCTACTAGAATTGCCGAAGATGAGTACAAAAAGGAAAGGTTGAATGAATTAGTAAAGAATTTTTCCTTAGATTTAAAATCATTGAAGATTGGTCAGTTTATGTTGAAAGAGTTGGAAACTAAAGGTAGAAATGTAATAGCCAACTGCATGGACAGGGTGAAATTCACCTCTGAACATATTAAGAAGATAGAGGAGGTAGATATCTTTGTTGATAGTGTTAGGAAATCAGTCAAGACATCCACGCAAGACTTGAAAATCTGCAACAGTATCTATCAAGGTCAGCTTGACAAGATTGAAAAGGCAAAATTCAAGATTAATAAGATAAGAATCAGACAGACCCAACTGAGAAATTCACTAGCAGCCTCCTTGGCAGTTCTGGATGAGAACATCAAATAGATTGATGCCACTATTATCACATATGATCAAGGTCCCTACATGGACCTGATAAAAATGGAGAAGCTCACTTATGTTCTATGCCCCCATCTCCACACAGTTGATGCAATGAAGGCATTCTGGCAGAAAGAGATAAAAAATCTCCAGGTTGTATATCCAGATGTATATATGGAGTAAGTATCTAGAGACTTGCAATTTTGAAACCTTGGTCATTAATGTCAAAGGGGGAGTAATATACAAGGAAAATGTGTATATATGGGGAGTATTATATATTATAAAGTATAATGATATACAGTTTTTGGGTGTTAGTCAATTTTGAGTAACTTGGCCACATTCCTTTGTTGTCATTAATGAAAAAGGGGGAGATTGTTGGAAAGTTGACTCCCAGGGAGTATATTGCTTATTTTGTGTTGTCATTATGGAAACAAAGTCATATGAAGTTTTGATAGTAAACTATGAAGTGAAAATTGACTAACTGCAGAAGACAGAATAGAACAATGACTTATAGTCGATCAGGGCATCAGCGCACGTGCGTACAACCACATGTGGATATGCACATTTTGACTTAAGCTCTATGGTATTTTATTATTCTTACCCTATACTTGCATAGTATGGAATGGTAGTATGGACAAGTTACAGAAAGAACAAGTACACTAACAGTCCATAATATAGAGTATGAAGCCGACTTCATGATTTTGATTAGCGCGTAATCTTTTGTTATGTAAAGGCTAAGAACCTATTGTAATAAGTTTTTAATAATGTATTAAAAATTGTTGTAAACACACTTAAGCCAATTTATTTAGAAGTGTTGTGTATTATGTTTTTGGGCCGACTAAGGTCTTGTTTATAGTCACATCTATTCAGGCATATAAATATATATATGTAATGCAAAGATACATTTGAATTGTCATCAAAATAGTTAGAGAAGATGTATAATAGAGAAGCATGAAGATATTAGTATGAGATAGATCCCTTAATGAAGTTAAGATCATAAGTGTATAACAGGAACTCATCAGACATATGTGTCACATACAATAGTTCACTTTTGGATATAGTGCATATCTATTGTCAAAAGGTTGTAGCCTTGTTTCTCTTTGAGTAGTGAGCTCTTAAATAGTGAGTCCGCACCCCTAACAGGGTTATTTTTAAAATACTCCTAATAGGGTTAGACCCTTAACTAGGTCATTGTACTCACATTGTAAAGACCGCTTCTAACAGGGAAAAGGAACTTTAACAAGTTCATTATACTAGTACAATGTTTGTGGGTACTAATTCCCACTGGGGTTTTCCTCTAATCAAGGTTTCCCCATAATCATATCAAGTGTTATGTGTTCTTGTGTTAAGCTTCATTGGATGTATATTTTATTTATGTTTAAGTTTCTCAATTTGAAAAATTATCTAAACACTGATTCACCCCCCCCTCTCAGTGTTTCCAAGAACTAAGACATAGCATGGTTCCAAATCACATGCCTCAAATATGAAATACTTCCAGGAATTATGTTTCGAAACACAGTACATCACCACATTGACCAAGAACATGAAGATGTTAATCTCTAAGCTCTGTTGTTGATTAGTGCCCAACACTTAGTCATTTCATTAGGCAGTTTTAGTTGGCTATCACTATGGCCGAGCTAAAACTATACAAGGCCGAGTTACATTACCGAGCCGAGTAGACAGGGATGTTAAATGATGAGCAGGACCATTTTTGTACACTTGACAAGAATGATACAAACTTCAAGGATAGGTGAGCCGACCAACTTGTATAGGTTTTTTTTTTGGGCTGACTTATGTGTGCATTTAATATTTTTATACGGAGTAATTATGCATTTAATTGTTTTACCCTATGCATTACTTATTGTAAACATTAATTGTAATACCATCATGGTATGGGTATTGGATCTTGATTGTTGATCTAGATCTCACTGTTAGATCTATACAGATATATTAGATTGCTTTGAAACCCTATTTTATGTATGTGCAAGAGGCAGAAGAGTAATTGATGAAGTGACTGCATTTTTGAAGTTAAATGCACAGAGGGTTATTTTGTTCAGAAGCAAAGATCAAGCAGAGCATAACACAGTGAACAGGAGAGTAAAGGTATATCAGATTATAAGATTAGAAGAGATACTAAAAGGAGGAGATCCGTCATCATCATCAGAGTGCATATCAAAGGATCAATACTTGAGACTTTTTAATCATTGTATCAAGTGAAAATCTCTTAACAAAGTGGTTTTAGTAGGCCTTTATTTATCTCTTAACAGAGTGCTTACTTCATTGTAAGTTTAAATCCTTTAACAAGGTAGATTGTAATGATCTGAAACTTTTAACAGAGCAGACCTCTAATAGGGTAGATTACATTTTGTAATGAAACATTGTAACCTTAACAAGTACACTTTATTACTGCAGTAGTGGACACTTTTGTGGGTGTCATCCCCACCCCATTTCTATCTATTTGGGTTTCTGGGTTACCAAGTTATTGTGTTATGTGTTATTTATTTCATGGTGTGGATACTATTTGAGATTACATTAGATTCATATATGTACGAATGTGGATCTGTTTGTTTTAAGTGTTTTAATTTGAAGATCTGATTCACCCCCCTCCCCCTCTTAGTATCTTGCTTTCCCATTATTGTATTTCTAACAATTGGTATCAGAGCTAAGTTCTCTAAAAGGTTATAATCAGCTTGAGAATTAAGATCTTGAGATGGAGATCTACAAGATGGGTAAAGTCATTGAGAATCAAAAGATTGATGTCCTGTTAGCACTACAACAGCTTGAGACTGCAAGACAACAATTAAAGAAGTCCTTTTCTACAAGAAAATATTTGGCCAAACAGATGAATGACACTCATTATTAGGAAGAGGACACCACAAATCTATTTCAGAATGGAGATTCTAATGAGAGTGATACAAAAATAATAGATCTACTGGAAATGAACAGTGCACTATGTGAAGAAGTCAAAAACTTGAAAAAAGAACAAGAAGCCCAATCAATAAGAATGTGTGAAGTTGTTGAATAGAAAAAGAAAGTTGAAGATGACAAGGCTATGGTAGAAGAAGACAAGAGAATGCTGACTACCAGACTTGATGAAAGAACACATGATGTGCAAACCATGACAGTCAATCAAGTAGACATGGAAAATCAACTACTGCTTGTGAATTAGGAGATTAATGGGAAAGACTTGGAGATTGTTAATCTTAGATCTGAGAACAGTCAATTGAAAGATGAATTGAGATCTGAGAAAGAAATCAATAATAAAGTGAATGATCTTAAAGCATTCATGAGCTACTTTTAACAATTAGTGGAAGCATCAAGAAGACCTATAGACTCTTCTGGATTAGGTCACACTGAACAACATTCAACCACTGAAAATGGAGAATCATCTAAGACAGGTTAAAGAAGGAATGCAAAGTCGAGAAACAACAAAGCTATTTGTCACCATTGTGGAAAACCAGGCCATACAGCAAACATTTGCCGAAGCAAGAATGGTAAGTCCAATCTGAAAACTAATTTTAATGGTTACTATTTTAACTGTAATAAGTTTGGACATCAAGCACGTGAATATAAGGCAAAGGAAAGAAAAACACCTAGATTCAATGGTAATTGCTATAATTGTCACAAATATGGTCATAGAGCACAAGATTGTAGATCTAAAGGTAAACAACAGTGGACATCAAAGGTACAAGAGAAATCACCAAGAAAAGGCAATACTCACAATTGGGATTACAATACATGGCATAGTTGTCATTACTGTGGTGAGTATTGACATGTTCCAGAAAACTACATAAGGACACATTTTAGAGGTAAATCTAAAAGTTGGATGAATGGAAGCCTAGTTTGTCACAGTTGTCTAAAAATTGGTCATACAAGGAAAGATTGCAAGACTAGAGTACCTGCTCCTACTGTTGAGAAAATAAGGGAACAAATGAACAGGACATGGGTTAAGAAGTCTGAACCATGCAGCAGTGAAGCTAATGAATTCAAGGTCACCCAATCCAATGGATTAGGCGATCACATCATCTCCAACTAAGGGAAAGAGGTATGTAAGGAACTGTATTTAAAATTCTTATCTTACATCAGTTCCTAACATAAAATGTACAAAAATTCCATATTTTCATATGTTAAGATGCACCAGGACATATTTGAAGACAAAATACTGAGATGATAAAATTTCACTATAGGTGCCGAGTATCTATCATGAACACTAAAGCTGAGTTCTTTAGTAAGTGCCAAGTTTTGTTGGCCGAGTAAAATTTTGTGAAGGCTGAGTGTAGTGAGCTGAGTGGGATGCAAGTTGTGTTACAACCAAGAATAGCTGGCTTGCACTAACTCAATGGGAAAAACATTTAATGCTCACCTACCTTGACCCTTCATAGCTTATAAAGGATGAACAATTGATATTTTGTTTTTACCTTGCGATTTTACTATTTCCGGAGCAATTGAAGCGATTTACAAAATTAATCTTAACGGAGCTAGGAACAGAGATTTCATCAGTGTTCCATCGACAATCTTAAAGAAAATAGTGAATAGAGAATAGTGTGAAGCATCACTTGCCAAGGTATTCTATTTTCCATCTCTCAAACCCTAAATTTTAGAATTGTGGCTACAAGTTCTTCCACACCATCTAAGAGTATGGAAGCAGAACAAGAACAAATTCAGTTGATTTGGAGTGATGAATGTGAACCTATTAACTTTCAAGTCATCCCTGAAAGTGTGATACAGAGTGATTTAACGGGATCCCTCTCATCCATTCCTCCCAAGGTACTTATGATTCATGATGTTTGATCATGTTATATGGTTAAAATTAGAGAAGTAGGTGATAATGAATTTAGGAAATCCTACAACAAATTGTGTGAAAATGGAGTTCTGAAGGTAGAATTCAAACACTTAGTCGAAAAAGGGTTAACACATGCCCTAGATTTTCCCCAAGGTTTCAAACATGAATGGATCAAGGTTATCCTTAGCAAAGTTCATGACATGAGCATGTGCTAGACAATGGACCAGTCAAGATCACCAGGAGTATGATTCATCGGGTGACTAGATATACTATAGTGAATGGAAAGTGAACCATGAGGGATAACAACAAAGAGGAAATTACATTGAACACTGGAGCAGTATGGAATAATAGAGGTATGACTATCTCTACAATTACTGACCTAGAACTTGATTTTGGAATAAGGGTTATAGCACACAAGTTCTATCAGTCCAGCAGATTGGATAGTGTTCCCTGTACAATAGTTGATCGGGCATGGAAAATTGTGAAGAAGAATCACACGTATGATCTTGCCGAGCTACAACATACATAGTTAGCCAAGAACATTGCATCAATCAGAAAGGCTAAGAGCTCACTATGTAAGTTTGGTTCTTTACTATTTTGTATATTCTTCTACATTCAGGATACATTTCCTACACTAGGAAATATTGTTTGGAAAAAGGATAGGCCCATAAAAGTTCAGATTAGTGGATGTATTGAGAAGTTGGGTAGCAATTTCAATAGCATTATGGGTAGCTATTTTGTAGAATTCAAGAAGAGAATGAGATTAAGGACTAGGATTCCTAAGTCACTAGTGGAGAAACACTATGAGGAAATCTATTTTCTAGTTGATACAGATAACACATATATCAAGGTAGTGACTCCTAGAATAACATGTCTAGAGCCATTTCAATATGAGATTAATGTTGATGAAGCATCAGCCGCCATCATTGCACTCCTAGCCGAGGCAATTGACACCACAGCAGAGAGATTTGGAAACTATGAAGAAGCTAAGGCTAAGATTTTAAGAAGTCTGAATGAAGGAACTATGGAGAGAAAAAGAAAGAAGATAGTGAAAAATATGAAGAAAATGGTTGGCTTGGGTAGTGATGAAGAACCTAAGGATGCACCTCTAGGTCTAACCACTGGACAAGGTGAGGATATCTCTACTGAGGAGGAAGTTAGTGCATCAGAAGAAGTTACAAAGAAAGCTAAGGGCAAGAAGCCATCAATTGTCATAGTAACCAAGCCTAGCTGAGCCAAACCCAAGCTTGCACCTCCTATAGCTAATCATCCAAGGACAAGAGCATCTACTGTCACTTCCCCAGTAGAAGTGCAAACAAAAGTGTATGGTAAGAGAAAAGTTACAGAAATTAGTTCTGGTAAGGAAGCAAAGGTTGTTCCAAAGGCTAAGCTGAGTAAGCTAGCAAAGAGACCAAGGAGGAAATTAAATTTGCCAACAGATAGTGATGAAGAGAAGACAGAAACTGATGAACCCACAAACATACCTAAACCTCAATTCAAGAAACTAGTAAGCATTGATGAGGTATGTGATACTTTGAGGAATTTAGCAGGGTTAGCAACATTTAAGTTCATCAAATATGACAAGTTAAAAACAACAGATAGGCACAAAGTTCAGGAAGCTCTCTTGGACATGATGAGTACCTTCAAATTGACTACTACAGAGATAGGAAATCATGTGCCTGATGAACTATATGACTTTCTATCAAGAAAATGGGAATTTGCACTGGCCACTGAAAGACGGATCAGGGAAGGAACCCTAGCAAAGATAATTCTTGAGTTAACTTCTAAACAACAAACCAAATTCATAGAGGATTATAAGAATAGGTTTGTTCCCAAACTCAGAGGATATGTTGTTTTGAAGAATGACAGTGAAGTTGTAGTGCAGCAAAGCACAAGGATTTGGAAAGAGATTTTTTGATTGCTCATTCCAAAAGATAAGAAATTTGGTGAAGGGCCATCCAAGCAGAAGACAAAAGAAGTTGAAGAAAATACTACCCCTGAACCACAGATACTTAAAGATAAAATTGTAGTAGAAAAGGACAAGACCAAGGATGCATTAGATGCAACAAACACTGTTGATCTGACTACAAATAGTCCCATGGATTATATAGTTGATGATGCAATAAATTTGAATGCCGAGGGACAACAGATTCTGAGTGGAAAAGACACTGATTCGCCTATTAAGGCAGTTGATACTGAAGAAGAAAAGTCCACAACATCTGGTGATAAAATTGAAGTTATCAGTATTCATCAAAGTGAAGGGCAACAACAAGCAAATGAACAAGAGGTAACTTCACAAGATCCACCTATTTTAGAGGCTGTGAAGATAGTTTTAGATAGTGGAGTAGTAACAACAGATGTTGTTGATAAGCCTAAAGAAGAAGAGGCAGCACAAGTGTTGGTTGAGCTACCACACTCTACATCATCCACTCCCACAGGTCCCAAAACTGGTGGTATGTTGAATCCACATACTATATTAATAGAATTGAAGGAGGCATTGGATCCTGAAATTGTCAAAGGGAAAGATATTATGCTACCGAGCATAAGTTTTCCAGAAATGAAGAAGAATATCTTGAAGAAGAAGTCACAGATTTTAAATGTAACACTAGATGAAGTCATTATGATTCCGCAATGGGATCCCAATGAGCTATCTTTTGAACAAATTGGGACTCTTCAAGAGTTACTTAAAAGGAAGAAAAGACAGGAAGAGATGAAGATAGAACAAAAGCAAAATTAGGTGTTGCATGATATCAAAGACATATTTACAAAGGCTTTTGACTTAGAGGATGAAATGCCTCAAACTCCAATCATAGATCAACTCAACACCATTGTATAGAAAGTAATAGATGAGGACATTGAAAGCAATGAGAAGCTTCTACAATGGTCCCAGAGAAGATTTTAGAGAAAAGTTCTAGAGAAGATCTCAGAAGAGATAGCAACAAAATAGGTTGAACTTTCTGTTCTTGTAGAAACCTTAGAGAAAGTTATAGCCAATGTTTATTCTTTGTATAAGAAATTAAGTGATGTTGAATTTTTCACAAAGGATAACTTATAGCTTGTTGAGAAGCTATAGTTAGATTTGAGATCAAGTGGTAATACTTTAGGTAAAGATATTACCTCCAGTTCTTTACATTTTAATAAGTTGATAAATGCACAAAGGAGAATAGCCAAGGTTATGGCTGAAGATGGTCGCATAAGGGCCAAGTTGATAACTATTCAGACAAGCTTGTTGCCTCATTTGGAGGTAATATAGAAGGAACTTTCAAAATCTAAGGAGTTATCACAGAGCAGTGTAAATCTATCAACTGCAGAGAGTTTAGTGAGTCTAGCTGTCGAGCTAGAAATAAAATGGAAGTTATGAAGGTTGCAAAGGAAAGTTGGGATACAACATTTGAATCCACCCTGCAGCTTCATAAGCAATTTATGGATAAGTACAACTTAACCCCACCAGCAATCAGTGAAAAAAAAAATGGGGGAAGTTAATACTATGGAAGGAGGAAGTTAGTAAGGAGTTACGAAAGGATACATCAGTACAACAAAGGTACACTTGTATATAATTTTTGATATAATTTTTGAAGGCATTGTAAAATTTTGTATAATTATATTCCTAGGGAGAGTACTTAATGTACTTAGGCAATATTTTTATGAAATGTAGAGAAGTAATGATAAGTATTTTTTCCACTAATATCAAAGGGGGAGATTGTTAATCTCTAAGCTTTGTTGATGACTAGTGCCCAACACTTTCATTTCATTAGGCAGTTTTAGTTGGCTATCACTGTAGCCGAGCTAAAACTATACAAGGATGAGTTACATTGCCGAGCCGAGTAGACAGGGATGTTAAATGCCAAGCACTATTTTTATACACTTGTCAGGAATGATACAAACTTCAAGGATAAGTGATCCGGCCAACTTGTATAAGTTTTTTTTTGGGCCGACTTATGTGTGCATTTAATATTTTTATACGGAGTAATTATGCATTTAATTGTTTTACCCTATGCATTACTTATTGTAAACATTAATTGTAATACCATCATGGTATGGGTATTGGATCTTGATCATTGATCTAGATCTCACTGTCAGATCTGTACAGATATATTAGATTTCTTCGAAACCCTATTTTATTTATGTGTAAGAGGCAGAAGAGTAATTGATGAAGTGACTACATTTTTGAAGTGAAATGCACAAAGGGTTATTTTGTTCAGAAGCAGAGATCAAGCAGAGCATAATAGAGTGAATAGCAGAGTAAAGGTATATCATATTATAAGATCAGAAGAGATCCATCATCAACATCAAAGTGCATATTGAAGGATCAATACTTGAGACATTTTAATCATTGTATCAGGTGAAAATCTCTTAATAGAGTGGTTTTAGTAGGCCTTTATTTATCTCTTAATAGAGTGCTTACTTCATTGTAAGTTTAAATCCTTTAACAAGGTAGATTGTAATGATCTGAAGCTTTTAACAGATCAGACCTCTAATAGGGTAGATTACATTTTGTAATCAAACATTGTAACCTTAATAGATACACTTTATTACTGCAGTAGTGGAGACTTTTGTGGGTGTCATCCCCACCTCAGTTTTACCTATTTGGGTTTCTGGGTTACCAAGTTATTGTGTTATGTGTTATTTATTTCATGGTGTGGATACTATTTGAGATTACATTAGATTCATATATGTATGAATGTGGATCAGTTTGTTTTAAGTGTTTTAATTTGAAGATCTGATTCACCCCCCCTCTCAATATCTTTCTTTCCCATTACTGTATTTCCAACTGAAGAGCACTAACACGCCATTAGAAAATTTCAATTGCGAACACAAAAATCAATGTGAACAAACAAAATGAATAAAAAATGATCTAGAAACACTAGAAAGAAACATGGAATTCCACAACAAAGTCCACAATAGCTTTGTCTTAGAATTCATCATCATCTCTAATTTCATCATTAAGAACCTGTGTTAATCAAGAAAATTGCTTTCGTGTATCCAAATCATGAAAAAATTGAGTTGTGGACACATGTCAATGTCATAAACATTCAACATAGGTCCACATACAAAATATTGTAATATGAAACCTCACTGAATAAAATACTGAAATATTTTCACCACTGAACATCCAAAAATACTAGTCTCAACACAGAAACCAATAGCTCACTAAAAAATTCATGTGAACCTCTTATAGTTGAACTAAATCAACTAAAAAAATCCCTCAAAAAAATGCATATGTCCACCTACATTGATCTTCAAAATACTATATGTACCGAACCAAACATCTCACTAAACATCACAGGTACATTGTCATACACAATAGAAATATGTTGACATCAATAACAAAACATCAATGTCAGCACATATTTGCATAATATTCCAAGAATCTCTCCCTTGGAATTGATGTGAACATATGATGTGAAAAACAATCAATGCACAAGGAAATCAAATCAAAAGTACTACCAATAATATCCAAACATATCTTTCAGAGTATCTCTACAATCTAACTCATACTGAATCTCTCTCTCTTAGTTAAATCTCTCTCAATGCTGAAATTTTCTCTCCCTTTTTTTACTATCTCTTCCATAGTTCTCTACCCTTTGAATTTAACATGGATTTTTGTTTTTCACGTGACTCTCTCTCCCCATTTAACATCAATGGCAAAGGCACATAGATCCACTTAACCATAGAGGCCCAAAAAATATGAACAAACATCTCTCTCCTCAAATCTGAACACAAAACTTACCAAAATGAATCGCTAATAAAATTAATCCCCCTGAGTAGTAGCCACCAAAAGTTCAATCCAAAGAAAAGATATATATGTGAACGCACTAAAGTGATGGAGACCAATGCACCCTAGTTCTTATTAGCAGGGGTAAGCACCCCTAACTTACCTCTAATATAATTAAAAGTATCCTTAGGCAATGGGTTCATGAAGATATCTGTAATTTGTTCCTTAGTAGTCACATACTCCATTCTAACTTCCTTCTCATTGACTTTCTTTCAATAAATGAAACTTCATAGATATAGGCTTTGTCATTGAATGTATTACTAGATTCATAGAAATGTTAATTTTTCTTGAGTTACCATAGTAAATAGCAATAGGATCATCATATCCAATTCTAATATCCTTCATCATTTGCTTCATCCATATTACCTATGTATAATTTGTAGTGGAAACAACATATTATACCTATGTAGTAGATTGTAAAGTACAATTTTGGTTTTTGCTCTTCCATGAAACAAATCTCTTTCCTACTAAAAGTGTACCACCACTTATATTTTTCTATCATCCACATTGCCCGGCCAATCAAAACTAGTATTTAAGGGTTTGGTGTAAAACCATCATCCTTAGGATACCATAAGAAATGATAAATGGTCCCTTTCAAGTATCTAAATATTCTTTTAACCACCACAACATGAGATTCTTGAGGATATGCTTGAAATATAGAACCAAAGCAAATATCATTCATAGTATCAGGTCTTCTCTAGGTCAAATATAAAAATCCACCAATCATTGATATTTATCTGGTCTAATTTTCTTTAAGGGAATCATCATCCTTTGTCAACTTTTATATGGTCACCATAGGTGTACCAATTGGTTTATTCTTCCATAGAAAATTTCTTCAATGGTTCTTTCACATACTTAGACTGAGATATAAATATTTATTTTTCTAATTGAGTAATTTGCAAACCAAGAAAGAATTTCATCTCACTAATCATAGACATCACAAATTCTTTTTATATTTCAATGGAAAAATGTTTACTCAACTTATCACTCCCACTAAAACTGATATCATCAACCAATACTTCAACAATCAATATGTTAGCATGATCAACATTGAACTACAAGTTACTATCAACAATACCTTTGTTAAATCCAAGCTTCAGTAAATAATTATCCAATCTTTCATACCAAGCTCTAGGGACTTACTTCAATCTATAAAATTCTTTCTTCAATCAAAAAACCATATTTCTCTGATCAGTCAAATTAATTCCATCTAGTTTCTCAACATAGACTTCTTCTTCCAATTCACCACTTAAAAATACAGACTTGTCATCCATCTGATAGACCTTGAAATATTTTTAAGTACCATCAGAAATAAATAGTATAATAGCTTCAATTCTAGCAATAGGAACAAAATTATCCTCCAAATCAATACCTTCCATATGTGAATATCCTTTTCAAGCAATTCTAGCCTTATTCTGGACCACTTCACTATCTTTTTTCAGTTTGTTTCTAAACACCCATTTAGTACCTATCACATTCGTTTCCTTAGGTCTAGGAACTAAAATCCATGTCTCCTTCTTCTCAATCTAATCTAATTCCTTTTCCATATCTTTCACCAAATGTTCATCCTTGCAAGCTTCATTCACATCTTTAAGTTCAATTACACAAAGCTCTTCTCTATTTTCAGAAAGTCTTCTTCTTGTTTGAACACCTTTATTCTTATCACCTATTATTTGATTTTATAAATGATTCAATCTCACATATGGGTAAGTTCAATAAGTTGAGTCCACTTATGGTGGAACTTTCATACTTAGCCAAATTTGCAAAATCACACTCAACGATATGGTTTCTCGCTTAGAATGAACATGATCTCATTTAACTTCCAGATCCTAAGCCTAAAATTTTACAAATAGCGTCCCATTTCAAAAAACAAAATGGGATCCATTTTTGAAAAAAAATATTAATTTTTAAAGTAAACCTTCCATCGAGTCATTTATACATTATGATTTTAAAAAAATGTAAACAGGCTCACATTTACTAAACAAGATCCTGTTTCTAAATTTTTTGAATTTCAATCTCACTTTTATCATTTTCTTTTGGTTTGGAAAGAGGCTTGGGTAGCCAAACCATAGCCTTGGACCTACAACTTGAAGGCTCTGCTAGTGTCGATACAAAATAAGGACTTTAGACATATCTGAAGATGTTTTCAGAGGAATATTTTGAAAAAATAAAAACCTATTATAGATCAGACTATGCAAATTCTAAATATATAATTTGTTCATAAATTTGATTAATTTTTGTATTTTTCATTGAATTGCTACTGAAATGGATCTACAAACTAAAAATAGAAGGCTATTTTGTTATTTTAATAACTTTTTAGTTGAAAGTTTCTTGTGAAAAAAATATATGACATCAAACTAGAGGCAATTCTACACACTTTAATTTTTTTTTTTAAAAATCATATGTTTTGGTCAAATTATGCTTGTCGTACATGAGAGATTTTTAAAGCAACAATTTTGGATAATATAAAATTAATTAAAAAATGATAATCAAAAAAAAAAATTTCATCAATCTTAATTGTGTTACATACCATTTCCCAAAAGGATTCAGAGAAACAGTTTCATTTAGGTCAAATTTTTCTTTCCGTACACAGACATAATATGTTGGAATTGCTTCTATTAGAGGTGTTGATATTCATGTTATTTCATTGATGTCAACATATGTTTTAGTTGAATACTTTAGAAGTCTCAGACAAACTAGTTATCACTAGTACAAGCAAGAATGACAGATGTGTACTAACAATGTATAGACTTTTAGAGCATGCGAGCATAGATCTGTTTAAGGAGATGAGAACAGATTTTATATCTAAGATCTCTTATCTTGATATTATTATTTGCATAATTTATACTTGTTTTGGTAAAGAGTGGTTACAAAGAATTGATAGTGGATTATGACAGAGATGGTCTCTAAGTTTTTGGGATAAACTAGATGCGAGCATGTGTTATGATATGTGAGCTTGAGGCATGGTAGAAGTTATGTTGAAGAATTTTATTTTGGATTCTTGGGTCACTGGATTCTTTGTGACGTTAGCTGTGGTGTGTGATCTTGCGAAGACCTATTTGTGGCTGACTATAGTGATTTAATGTGTTTAAAGGATGGAAAGCATGGATTATTGATTTTGGAGTGTAATTGATGATTTCTATTTGATGTTTACTTGTTTAAGGTACCATTTATATCTTAGCAAGGGTCTATGTAATTATTTGTGCATTGAGAAAGTCTTAATAGGCCAACCTAATTGCTTATTGTAACTTGTATAAATGAGAGTTATTTCTTGATGAGGCGATGTGGAAGTATGATGAGGAAGCTAGGAGATTTTATTTGGGAGGTCTTCTAGATGTAGAGAAGAGATAGTGATTGTAATGAACTTTATTGGAACTATTTAAGCAAAGCATGTTTCTATCAGTCATCTCACTGGTTATTGTATACTTCTATATTTGTACTTTGGATAGTGAGTCCAGAAGGTGTATTTAACCTTTTGATTTGGTCTATGAGCCTGTTATTTCTCTTGACTCCTAAAAGGGTCTGACCTTTAACAAGGACTATGTACTATATGTACTAATCATCTCCTAACAGGGCTAGATCTCCTACCAGGGAAATAATAATTTTAGTACATTATTTGTGGGCATCATTCCCACCATGGTTTTTACCTTAATAGGGTTTTCCTCGACAACAATTTCTTTTTTTATGATGTGTTTAGATTTGCATTGAGTAATTGGTTTATAAGTTTAAATTTTAATAATTTGGCACATAGTTGATTCACCCCCCTCTTTGTCGAGTTGGTGGACTATTATTTCTAACAATTGGTATCAGAGCTTGTGGTCCTTCGAGAAAAATCTTAACAGCTTTAGGTGATCCTGAAGATGCCATTTTATAGGAAGGAGAGTCTGAAATTTGATGCTAAATTTTTTGACAATTGGAATAACAAGATGAGAAATCGCCTTCTCTTCTTAGGAGTTGATTACTAGATGGTTAAAAAGAAGGATGAGAAGATCAAGTCTAAAGATGAATTAGAAAATGCTACTGAAGATGAAAAGAATTTATTTACTTGTAATATGGTTGCAAGAGAAGCATTGATCAACACACTCTCTGAGGATAAATTCATAGAGGTTAAAGACTTGGATTCTGCACATAAAATTTGGACAAGACTTGAGGCACTATATGAAGGAAAAAAGTTTACTAAGCTGGCAAAGTTGCAGAATTGGAAGACTAAAATGGAGAGTTTGAGAATGTGAGATGATGAAAATGTTAGATAATATGTATAGAGGGTTACAAAGGTTGTTACTGTGTGTGTGTAAATGGGTACCTATTGAAAATGACACAAACACTCAATAGGTCATTGCATTAGCTCAAATGGTTAGTTAAAACATTAGAAACCACTAATATCGGCCTATTGCCTTCTAACTAGAAAGAGTGTAATTAGTTGCATATCACCCCTCAGAATATGCTCCAAATCAGTGACCAATACTATCCTAGCATGAAGGATTTGATTAGAATTTAAACTAAAAATGAGAAAAAGTATACAATCTAGCTTTAAAACATGAAATAAAAACTAAGAACTAGCATGAGATAATAGATGAAATATAAGTCTAGAGTGAAGCTAACAGCATAACAATGTATTTCTGATCTAAGATGAAGGCCTATTTGCTCTCAAAACAAGCTTCTATTTATAGAAGAATGGGAGAGAGAGAGAGGGGGACAAGGTTCATTTATGAATATGGAGACTCATAAATGAATATGTAAGAGCCTTTAATGCCCAAGGCATTAATAAGGCATGGGAGAGACATGGGCTTAAGGTCTTCATATTAATGAAGGCATTA
>MU226275.1:1137981-1168484 GCA_018584345.1 Thuja plicata | reverse complement strand
ATATATATTTGTGTGTGTGAGTGTACACACACACACACACACACACACACACACACACACACATATATAAGGTAAATTTTGGATTGAATGTTGTAGAGTTTTGATATGAAGAGTGAAGGCCAAGTTAGAGGGAATTCTGAGTAAGGAAAGAATATCTAGACTGGACTTCAAAAGAATATTTGATCAGTGAGGATCCAGTTATAATCAAATCAGAGATGTGAATCAGAAAAGATAGTTGATTCTACAAACAATTCAATTCATTATTACTCTCTAACAATTGTAGCAATGATCCAAAATCTCTTAACAGAGTAGACTTGATAGTCTTTTGTAAATCTTTTCACAAGGTGACATTTCTGCATTGAAGTGTTTTAAGACCTCTAACAAGGCCACTCCTTATAGGGTGATTAAATCCTCTAATAGGGTCATACCTTATAGTGTGTTATTGTAACCTTTAACAGGGCTGGCTCCTAACAGGGCTCACTTCAGAAGAGTGAAAAATAATAACTAGTTGCAATTGGTGGTTTTTTCAAATTGGTTTTCCATGATAAATCTTGGTGTTATTTGTGTTCATTATATTTAATTTGTGATTTATGTTTCTGAAAATAATTACTAAAGGATAATCACATATAATATCTTAAGTTTTTCTATGTTAACCAAGTGACAGTAGAATATTTGTGTTAACCGAGCAAAGTTGATAAATTTTTTTAAGACATCTAAGGGACTTGGATATGTTTTTGGAGTAACTAATTCACCCCTCCCCTCTCGGTTACTCATCTCATTTCCAACAATTGGTATAAGAGCTTCAATTTCTTTCAGTGAAGTTTCCAAGTCCTAAGGTAAAGATCAAAGATGTCTTACAGAACGGAGATCCACAAGCATAATAAAGACAACTTCGCTGCATGGCAAGAGTTGAAGAGGCTACATCTATCTACTATTGGAGATAGTAGTTTGAAATTCTTGGACCATAGGGTATGTGGAACCACTGAGACTTTTGACTGTGTATCAGATGGTTGACATGAAGCATCATATATTCTTCACTGAACTACTAAGAATTTGATGAAGTCAAGGACTTCCCTACTGCCTTTGATATGTGGAAAAAACTGTAGGAGATTCATGGAGGAGGTTTCAATGTAAATAGAGCCAAAGAAGAAAGTCTCAGAGGTCAATTTGATCAGATGAAAATTAAAGAAGGAGAAGACATTACAAAATATAGTGAAAGAATCAAGAAAAGTGTCAGTGCCATTAGAGCTTCTGGTGGAGTGATTGAAGACACAACAATGGTTAGTAAGGTATTAAGAACTTTACTTCCTATTTATGCAGTTAGTGTTTTGGCTATTCAAGAGATGAGCTGCACTAATGATGTAACTATATATGCATTGGTCAGAAGGCTTACAAATTTTGAGTTCAACAAATTTTGACAATTATTCTCCTATTCCTAGCAATTTTGAGTCTACATTCAAAGCTAAATTAAACCTTGGTAAAAAGGATGGATACTCAAAAGGTAACCAGATTGATAGTGATAGTGATGATGAATCTAAAGATGAAGATCTAAAAATCATTGAAGCACTATTTGAAAATAGAGCTTCCAAAAGAAAAGGTAAATACAAAGGAAGAATACCATTGATTTTATTTTCATGTAATGAGGTTGGTCACATTTCTTCTATGTGTCCAAACAAAGAAGACAAAGATGAGAGAAAGTTCAACAAGTACAAACACAAGACAGATTTCAAAAGTTACAAAAGCTTCGAGGACAAAGGTAAGAAATATTTTTATATTGCAAAAGATTTTGAGAGTGATGGAGATGAAGATGAAATGGTTTACATTGCTATTAAGGAAGAGTCAGATAATGAAGATGTTGAAAAGACTGCACTATTCTCTCATATTAGCAAAAACGACACTTGGATAATTGATAGTGATTGTTCTTACCACATGACTGGTAATAAAACTAAATTTGAACATCTTGAGCACTATGATGGTGGGAGTGTCAACTTTGGAAATAATGAGACTTGCTATGTGAAAAGTAAAGGTGGTATTTCCCTAACTGAAGAAATCAAATGTGATAATACTTGTTGGGTTGAAGGAGTAAGGTGTCATCTACTAATTTTGGCATAGCTAAATAAATTGGTTTCAAGGTAGAATTCATGAATGATAAGGCAAAGCTCCTAGATGGTAAAGGAAACCTAGTTGAAACTGGCAAGCAAACAAAAGGTAATCTTTTCTATCTTGATCTCACTAAAAATTCATGTTTTATTACCCAAGTAGAAGAAATATGGTTATGGCATAAAGGTTATGTCATGTGAACTTTGATAACCTAGTCAATATAAGGAAGAATAGAAGAGTAATAGGTATTCCTATTTTTAAGAAACCTGAATTGGAAACATGCAAACAATGTCAAATCGAGAAGATGGGCAAGACTAGTTTCAAGAGCAAGAATAACAAAACTGAAGAAGTGTTGGAATTGGTACAGACTGATCTATGTGGATCAATTGGAATAAAAAGTTACACTGGTGAGAAGTATTTCATTCTATTTGTTGATGATAATTCCATAATCATGACTGCTATGTTTCTTAGAGAAAAATTAGAAGCTTTTCATAAGTTCAAGTGGTACCTTGCCAGAGTTGAGAAGGAAACGGGAAAGAAACTAAAATGTTTAAGATCTGATAGAGGAGAATTCATTTCTAATGAATTCAATGAATTATGTAATGAAAGAGGAATCAAGAGACAAGTATTTTCTCCTGGTACACCATAGCAAAATGGAATATCAGAAAGAAGGAACAGATCTATTATGGATTGTGCAAGAACCTTGATGATTGAAAATAATGTTGCAACCAAATATTGGAAGGAAGCCATTAGCACTGCAGTACACACCTTGAACTAAGTTCAACTAAAGAAAGGTATTGATCAGACACCTTTTGAATTATAGTATGGCTATAAACCCAATGTTTTCTATTTAAAAGTATTTGGAAGTAAATGTTACATCTTGAAGAAAGCAAGAAATGGAAATTTTGATGTAAAAGGTGATGAAGGTATATTCCTAGGCTACTCATGTAAAAGCAAAGCATATAAATTTTTGAATCTTGCTACTCATAAAGTCATAGAAATTTTACATGTGAAGATTGATGAGTTTGCAAAAAGATGTGAAGAACAGAGTAGTAAAGAGCTCGAGGACTACATAAACTCTATGTATTATGAACGTGATACTATACCTAAGACACAAGAAATAGTGATTGGACAACAACCATGTCAACCAATGAATTCATTAGCACAAGTTCAACCTGTGCAACCCGAGTTGTGGCCTATGCAACCCAAACTGCTAGCAGAGGAAACTGAGTCACAGATAGAGGGAATTGAGTCTTAGATTGAGGAAACTAAGTCATAGATAGAAGGACTCAAGTCATAGATAGTAGCACTCGAGTCTCAGACAGTGGAACTCGAGCATCAGTTAGAAGAGAAAAATAAAATATTTGAGCATGGTGAACCAAGTGGAGAAAGCCTAGAATTAAGAAGGAAGGATCCTATACTTTCCAAATATGTTAGAAGGCATCATGTACCTAAGAAAATAATTACAGATAAGACAAAAGGTATAATGACGAGGAACAAAATTAAAGGTACATGTTTTCTTAGTGAAATGGAACCCAGAACAATTAAATATGCATTGAATGATGAAAGTTGGATAGAAGAATGAATGAAGAGATTGAGCATATAGAAAAGAATAAAACCTAGACTCTTGTACCTAGACCAAAAGACAAGATTGTGATTGGTACTAAGTGGGTTTTTAGAAACAAGATGAATGAGAAAGGTGAAGTTTCCAGAAATAAAGCTAGATTAGTGTGTAAAGGATATGCTTAAGAAGAGGGTATTGATTATAGAAAAACATTTTCTCCTGTTGCATGACTTAAAGGAGTAAGAATTCTTCTACCATATGTTGCACATAAAGGATACAAGGTATATCAAATAGATGTAAACTATGCATTCTTGAATAGAATCTTCGAAGAAGAAGTCTATATTAAGCAAGCTGAAGGTTTTGTAGATCCTAAAAAAAGGAATATTGTTTTCAAATTGCACAAAGCCTTGTATGGAATGAAGCAAGCTCTGAGAGCCTGGTATGAAAGACAACATGGTTACCTAGTAAGTATTGGATTTCAAAGAACTAATGATAATAGTATCTTGTACATCAAAGAAGGACCTCAAAAAAAGATACTATTAGAAGAGATATTTGTTGATAATATACTATTCACTGGATATGATGATTTATGCAAAGCATTCTCTATAGAAATGAGTAAGGAATTAGAGATGTCTATGTTTGGTGAAATAAAATTCTTTGTTGGTTTACAAGACCATCAGATGAAGGCTGGTATCTACATTACTGAGTCTAAATACATCAAAGAGATACTAAAGAAATTTGGGATGGAAGATTCTAGACCAGTTGGGAAACCTATGTCTACTAGACATAAGTTTTCTAAGGATGATGATTCAAAGGAGCTAAATAAGACTACCTACAGATCCATGATTGGTAAACTTCAATATGTTGTTCAACTTAGACCTGATATTGCATTAGAAGTTGGTATTGTTGCAAGGTTTTCAGCTAATCCTAGAGAGAATCATTTGATTGATGTCAAAAGCATTCTAGGATATCTTAAGGGTACTGAAGATTATGGATTATGGTATAAGAAAGGAGGAAAATTTGATTTGAATACTTTTACTGATGCTGATTGGGTAGGAAGTGTTGATGACAGGAAGAGAACTAGTGGTGGAGAATTATTCCTTGGTAAGATTTTAGTCTCCTAGACTAGCAAGAAAAAAAATTGCATTCCTCAATCTTCTGCACAGACAGAGTATGTTGCTACAAAAGTAAATTGTTCAAATATCATATGGTTCAAATAGCTATTGTTAGGTATGAAAGAGGAAATCAAAGAACCAATTATTATTTACTGTGACAACACTAGTTCTATTAACATTTCAAAGAACCCTTTGATGCATACCAAGACTAAGCATATTGTAATAAAGTATCATTTCTTGAGAGAATTGGTTCAGAAAAAGGAAGTAAGGTTGGAATATGTGAATACTAAAGAAAAAGTTGCAAACATATTCACCAAGCCTTTACCTAAGGATGCATTCTTGTATCTTAGAGGAAATCTAGGGGTGATTCCCCTAACTGAGGCTCACTAAAGAATAGTTTAGTGATGCATCAACCGAGCTATAGTGAAGATCTAACAAGTCGATGCAAGTTTGTTAGAGCTTATTGCATATGAATTAGTACATTTAGGTACATTACAACTACATTGGATGTGGTCTTTGGAATTGGATGTCAAAGAGGGATAGTTCATTGATTTCATGCCAAAGAAATCAGTATATCAAAGATATCAGAGAAATAAATTTTATCAGAAACAAAGATTGATGTAAGAGGGCGAATTTTGTATTTCAGAGATTGTTGAATACAGAGGGAGTTTTCTGGATGTGAATAAGAATGAAGCTAAGGACATTAATAAATCTGATTCCTGTTTCTTTTTCTCTATAATTGTTTGAATTATGACATGTTGTGTTGCCATCAAGGCCAAAGAGGGAGATTGTTAAAAATAATTATACAATTGTGTATTGTCATTGATCTTACACAAATGTATATACATTAATGTATTGATCTTACATAATTGTCTAAATCAATCATAGGAAGACTCCAGTATTAGGAAAAGTGTTTTTCAGTTCTAACCGAGTTCACTTGGGCATTACAGTAAAGGTCGGGCATTGAAGAAACATAGTGTTAACTGAGTTATGCATTTAGTGTAAGCTGACTAACAATAGTTTAGATTTTATGTTTAATTAGTTATGTGAAGCAAATAGATTTGGAATTTATTATTATTTGAAAGTATAGTCAAATCGACTTGACAAGGCTTATCATATATATATAATGTCAAGTTTGGATTGAATGTTGTAGAGTTTTTATATGAAGAGTGAAGCTAAAATTAGAGGGAATTCAGAGTAAGGATATAATATTTAGAAAAGACTACAAAAGAATATTTGATCAGTGATGATCTAGTTATAATCAAATCAGAGATCTGAATCAGGAAAGACAGTTGCTTCTACAAATAGGTCAATTCATTTTTACTCTCTAACAATTGTAGCAGTAATCCAAAATATCTTAACAGAGTAGACTTGATAGTCTTTTGTAAATCCTTTCACAAGGTGACATTTCTACATTGAAGTGTTTGAAGACCTCTAACAAGGCCACTCCTTACAGGGTGATTAAATCCTCTAATAGAGTCACACCTTACATTGTGTTATTGTCACCTTTAACAGGGTTGGCTCCTAATAGGATTGGTGCAGGAGCACACCTACGCTAACCTCCAATTTGTTTTCATTTTGGCTTGTACTTGACATTGGCCAAGTCAAGATAGGTTAGTTTGTGTTTAGACCAAGGTAGGTCATTATAGTGTGGGCTAAGTGAGTTAGTCATTAGGACTAAGGTCACAAAAATAGCCATTGTTAGTAGTTCTTCAAATTATTAGGCTTAGTTACTACGTGTGGGATTGGAGTCATGAATGTGTCCTAAACTCTTAAATGTGGAAATAGAGATGATTTGAGGCTATAAATGATCCTGGATCCTCGAAATGGAGAGGTTAGAGTTCCTAAAATGTAGGGACAAGGCATAATTGCAAAGATACCAAAAGTTGCTAAATTGTTGTTATGACAACATTTGCAATTATTGCAAATGTTGCATGCAACATTGGTTACATTGGATTCTCCTTGAAAATATGAGGTGGGGAATCGACCAACAAGGGCTAGAATGTAGAAAGAAGCCATCTAATGGAGGAAAATACTTGAATCAAGCAGTTAGTCATTCATTGTAACAAGTGTGATGTTGAATAGAGCTCTGCAATTCTGGTTTTCTAAGAATCCTGAGAATTTCTATGTGACAGTCACATTTTATGGATTGAGAGCTTGATTCTAATGGTTGTTTTACATGCATAGGATAGTTAGAGGCACTTTTCATTTAGTGAGTTAGTTGATTAAAGGTAGTATACATTCGTAGCTAAATTTTTTTGTAACTAGAGAGTTCACTGGTCCTGTCCTAACTAGATAGTGAAGTCATGACTCCCCCATGAAATCTAACCATGGGAAACACCTAAGGGTAGATGGAAATGTTAGGAGAGTGATTGGTGTACATAGGTGTAGAGTTAGGAGTCTTAGAGATTTGAACTTCTATTTTTAGATCCAAGCCCTAGGCAAGCATGCACTGTCCGGTTAGTGGTTTGGAAGTGAAACAGTGAGTATTGATGTGCAGGGAAAGAAATAAATCTATGGTATAAGTACATTTATAGTTAGGGTTTAGTGTTACCTTGACATTCTAGGAGGATCGACTCCATACCAATTAGTGAAGTCAAGTTTTGAGCAAGTTTTTCACAGTGTTGCAAATTGTCCTAGAATTTAGGCCTATTAGCCCTATTGGTCCTAGTTTGTAGGAACCCCATGTATGAATGACTTAGGGGTTTAAGACTTAAAAAATCCTTTGTAAAAGGATAAAGGGTATCGGGATATGGTCTTAGAATTTGAACTTCTTTTGAAATTTTTTGAAAGAAGTGAGAAAAACACATTGTCAAGGGCTATAAGGTAGTAAGCCAAATTAGGCCTTTGAAGACAAAAAGTTAGACTTGACTGAAAATAGATATGAGAACCATTAGGATGGATTCAATTGTGATCAAATGCAATGTATAAATGGTGATGGAAACCCCTACAAGTTATTCATGAGTGTTAGAGTGGAAATTGGGACTTAGACATTTAGGACCTAGTTAGAGAAGAGTAGAGTAGGATTAGGACCTAGTTAATAATAGTTAGAGAAGAGAAGAGTAGAGTAGAGTAGGATTAGGACCTAGGAAATTGGGATGTTAGAGAAGAGTAGGATTAGGACCTAGTTAATAATCTCAACCTAATAAGGACCTAGACGGGATTAGGATCCTTGAAGAAGATAAAGAAGATCTTCTTAGGAGATTGTGCAAGCAAGCCATTTGGAACACTTACATCATATTGGTATCATAGCTTGATTAAAGATCAGGCTTGTGGTGGATGTTTCAGCCTACTGAATCAGTGGGAGAGAATACACCTAGAAGTTTAGAGAAAGGTAATATCATGGTGACTAATGCTGAGTTATCCAAAAAGGTAGAAGATCAAGAAGAAGACAAGAAGTTGTTCAGAGAAAGGTTGTCTCAAATGGAGAAACTCATGGGAGAAGTCCAAGACAAAGTTGAGATGATGAAAGATAAGATAGATCAGAAAGAAGAAGATGAAGCAAGGGAGAAAGGAGTGGATCTAGAAGAGGAAGCTCCAACCCCTAACCCTATCAGTGACCATGAACCCTTCTTAAAGGCATTGAAGGCTTTAAGTGGTAAGGCTTTGGAGGGTGTGCCACTATTTAGTGGACAAATGGATCCAGATTTAGTAGTGGATTGGATAGAAAGCATAGAGAGCCATTTTGAATGTGATAGTATCCTAGAGGCCCTAAAATTAAATGTGGCCAAGTCAAGATTGAGAGGTTCAGCTCTCACATGGTGGAAGTTTGTTCAAACTGAAAGAGAGAAAGAAGGAAAGAGTCCTATAGCCACATGGAAGGCCATGGTGACTAAGATGAAGCAGGCCTATTTTCCTGATGATTATGAAGTGCAGATACATAGGAGGAGACATAATCTCAGACAAAAAGACTTGGATGTCCAAGACTACACCTAAGAGTTCCAAAAATTGTGCTGAATATCACAAGTGGTTGAAGATGAAAGCATCAAGCTAGCTAGGTATTTGAATGGAATCAAATGGTCTATTCAAGAATACATGAGTCTTGTGAACTTCAAAACCATCTTCCAATGTTATCAAATGGCCTTGAAGATAGAGGAGAAAGGAAAAAGGAAACAAGAACAAAGTTCTAAAGGAAGAGGTATAGGAAGAGATAATAGAGGACAAAGAGGTGGCTATGGTGGAAGGAGTTCATAATCAAGGACACAAGGAGAATTAAAATACAATGAGAAGAAAGAAACAAGTTCTAGTAGAGGTGGTAGAGGGAACTCCAATTTTAGAGGTAGAAGTGGTGGACAAGGAAGAGGCAATTACTTTGCCAATATGAAATGTTACCATTGTAACCAAACGTGACACTCTGCCTATAGGTGTCCAAAGAAGGGTAGTACTTCTCAAGGAGGTAACAAGAGGACTAATCTGGTCCAAGAAGACACAAATGCAGCTGATAAACACCTCGAGGTGCCATTAAATTGAGAGGAATGGAAGAACCTCATGATGAGGAGAACATTGATCAAGGAGCCAATTAAGGAGGAACCAAGCCAAAGGAGGTTCTTGTTTAGGATCAAGTGTAAGGTGATGGGAAAACTATGAAGATTCATTGAAGACTCAGGGTCTACTAACAACATTGTGTCAGATGAAGCAGTCAACAATCTAGGCATGACAAGGATACCTCATACCTATCCTTACAAGGTCACATGGCTCAATAAGGGACATCATGTTTTAGTGAATGAGTACGCATGGGTGGAGTTATCTATAAGGAGATATAAGGATAAGGTGCTATGTAATGTGCTACCCATGGATGCATGTCACTTTCTCCTAGGCAGACCATGGCAATTTGACTGCCAAGCTATCCATGATGGAGTGAAGAACTCCTATACTTTTAAGAAGGATAACATGACTTTCAAAATACATACATTATTAGAAGATATAGAGGTGAAGACAACTGGTCCTAATGTACTAATGGTGAGTGAGAAAGATTTCTTGGAAGCCATAGAGGAAGGAGAAGGAGTTGGCTTTACACTAATGTTGAAGCCCAAGGAAGTAGAAGACAAAATGGTGAAGAGGACAAAACTGCCACAAGAGATACAAGAAATGTTGCAGAAGTATGAAGGTATTGTAAGTGATGGACAACCATCAACCTTACCCACTATAAGATGCATAAGCCATAATATTGACCTTAATCCTAGAGATACCCTACCCAATAAGGCATCCTACAAGATGACCTCTCAATAGAATGAGGAAATAGCTAGGCAAATTCAAGAGTTACTAGAAAAAGGTCTTATAAGGAAGAGTATTAGTCCTTCTGTTGTACCCATAGTCCTAGCCCCTAAGAAAGGAGGCACTTGGAGATTATGTACTGACTCTAGAGCCATAAATAGGATCACTATCAGATATAGGTTCCCTATCCCTAGGATAGAAGAATTGATGGATTGTCTAGGAAGTGCAAGGTACTTCATAAAGATAGATTTAAAAAGTGGATATGATCAGACAAGGGTGAATGAAGGAGATGAGTGGAAGATAGCCTTCAAGACTACTAAAGGGATGTATGAATAGCTAGTCATGTCATTTGGCCTATCAAATGCTCCATCAAATTTTATGAGGTTGATGAATGAAGTACTCAAAGACCACATTGGCAAGTTTGTAGTGGTATACTTGGATGATATACTCATCTTTAGTAAGAAAAGAGAGGAACAGATCAAGCATGTGGAATTAGTACTCAAGAGGCTACATGAAGAGAATTTAATGATTAACTTGGAGAAGTGTGAGTTCATCAAAATAGAGCTAGTGTACCTAGGATTTGTTCTATCTAATGGTAATCTGAAAATGGACAAGAGTAAAGTGGAAGCCATTATGAATTGGCCTACTCCAAGGACAGTGATCAAGGTAAGAATTTTTCATGGCCTTGCTCAATATTATAGGAAGTTAATAAGGAAATTTAGTGCTATTTGTGCTCCTATGTTGGACACAATCAAAGAAGGAATGAAGACCATGTTCATATGGAATGAACAAGCCACTAAGAACTTTGAGTTATTGAAAGAAAATATTGTTGCCCAACCTGTCCTAGTCTTTCCAAGCTTTGAGAAGCTTTTCACCATTGAGTGTGATGCAAGTAACATAGCTATTGGGGCTTTCCTAAGCCAAGAGGGTAGACCAGTAGCATTCCATTCAGAGAAGTTGAGTGAAGCAAAGAAGAAGTATTCTTCTTATGACCTTGAGTTGTATGCATTAGTTCAAGCCTTGAGAAAGTGGAGGCACTACTTGCTTCCCAAGGAGTTCATTGTTTATTTAGATAATCAATCCTTAAGTTTTCTGAATTCTCAGGAGAAGTTGAGCCACAAGCACATGAAGTGGGTTGAGTACCTACAAGCTTACACCTTTAATATTAAACACAAGAAACGTGTCCTCATTAAAGTTGTAAATGCATTGTCAAGAAAAGCTCTTACCATCCAAGAGATTCAGTTGAGGAGCATGGGAGTAGATCACTTCAAGGATCTATATGTTGAAGATGAGGATTTTGTAGACATTTAAAAGGTATGTGCTGAATACAAGAACTATTTCCATAGTGAGTATGTTGAATATACTTTGAAAAGTAACCTTTTGTTTAAGGGAAATCAGCTATGTGTCCCTAGAGGCTCTATTAGGGATAATATGATACAAGAAAAGCACAATGGTGCATTGAGTGGTCACTTTGGGATCACTAAGACACAATAACTAGTTCAAAGGTTCTACTATTGGCTGAGAATGTGCCTTGATGTTAAGAGGTATGTGGAGAATTGCATTGTATGTCAGAGAACCAAGGGCACTTCTTAAAATGTTGGTCTTTATCAACCACTACCTATTCCCACTAGGCCTTGGGATTGCTTGAGCATGGATTTTGTAGTTGGGTTACCCAAAATAAGACAAGGCATGGATAATGTTTATGTAGTTGTGGATAGGTTTAGTAAAATGGCTTACTTTGAACCATGCAAGACCACTAATGATGCCAGCCAAATAGCCTCTCTCTTCTTCAAAGAGATAGTAAGAATCCATGGGCTACCTAAGAGCATTGTGTCTGATAGAGACACCAAATTTATGAGTCATTTTTGGAACTCTTTGGAAAATATTAGGCACTAATTTATCCTTTAGATCTACCTACCATCCCCAAACTAATGGTCAGACCGAAGTGGTGAATAGAAGAATTGGAAATCTACTAAGGTGCTTAACAAAGGAGTACAGATAATAATGGGATCGATCAATTGGACAGGCTGAGTATACCTACAATGAAACCATCAATAGATCAACATGGAAGAGCTCCTTTGAGATAGTGTATGGATTACACCCTAGAGGAGTCTATCAGTCGAGAGACTTAAAGGATGGAGTGAAATAAAGTAGATATATAGGTGAATTTTATTATGCTATGCAAGAGATACATGATATAGTTCAGAAATCTCTGACAGAGAACACCTTCAAACATAAGGCAAAGATTGATGAAAGTAGAAGAATAGTTCAATTCAATGTGGGTGACATGGTCATGGTGCATCTTAACAAATCTAGAATTCAGAAGGGAGTCCCTCACAAGTTATAGATGAGAAGGATAGGCCCCTATCCTATCTTGGCTAAGTATGGTGAAAATGCATTCAAAGTTGAGCTCCCAAAAGACGTGGACTGTCACCTATTTTCAACATTACAGACTTAGTCCATTACAAAGGACCATAGAAGTACATGGATCACAGTCTCCAAGAAGTGATTAGAGATGTGGAAGATCTACAATTACCCTCTACTATAGTCACAAGAGCTGATAGCATACTAGATACAAGAGTATACAAGAATACTAGAACAAAAGAGTACAAGGAGAACTTGATCAAAAGGCATGATCAAACCAATGTTGATGTAGTATGGGTCAAAGAATCAAAGTTCAAGAAGATGGAGATTGATCCAAGCATCCTCAATACAAGGGTGGATTGATGTTTTTGTTTTGGGGAGGATGGTGCGGGAGCACACCTAGGCTAACCTCCAAGTTATTTTCATTTTGGCTTGTACTCGACATTGGCCACGTCAAGATAGGTTAGTTTGTGTTTAGACCTTAGTAGGTCATTGCAATGTGGGCTAAGTGAGTTATTCATTAGGAATAAGGTCACAACAATAGCCATTGTTAGTAGTTCTTCAAATTATTAGGCTTAGTTTCTAAATGTGGGGTTGGAGTCATGAATGTGTCCTAACCTCTTAAATGTGGACATAGAGATTCTTTGAGGCCTTAAATGATCTTGGATCCTTGAAATGGAGAGGTTAGAAGTCCTAAAATGTAGGGAGAAGGCATAATTGCAAAGATGCCAAAAGTTGCTAAATTGTTGTCATGACAACATTTGCAATTATTGCAAATGTTGCATGCAACATTGGTTACATTGGATTCTCCTTGAAACTAGGAGTGGGGAATCGACCAACAAGGCCTAGAATGTAGGAAGAAGGCATCTAATGGAGGAAAATAATCGAATCAAGTAGTTAGTCATTCATTGTAACAAGTGTCAAGTTGAATAGAGCTCAAAATTTTTGGTTTTCTGAGAATCCCGAGCATTTCTATGTGACAGTCACATTTTATGGATTGAGAGCTTGAATCTAATGGTTGTTTTGTGTGCATTTCACAGGTCCTGTCCTAACCAGACAGTCAGGTCATGAATCCCCCATGAAATCTAGCCATGGAAACACCTAAGGATAGATGGGAATGTTAGGGGAGTCAGTGGTGTACATATGTGTAGAGTTAGGAGTCTTAGAGAGTCGAGCTGCTATTTTTAGATTCAAGCCCTGGGCAAGCATGCACAGTCTGGTTAGTTTTTTGGAAGTGAAACAGTAAGCATTCATGTGCAGGGAAAGAAAGAACTATACTAGTGCAGGAGAACCCTTGAGAAGCCAGCCATATTAGTGGTCTCATGTTGTTTTGGGTGTGTGAAAGTGTTAAAGACCCTCTTGAAGGGCATTGTAATTATGTAAGGTCATGTGGACCAAGTGTGGTTTGATTTAGTGTTCAATTGTGCTTTCTATTAGGTCAAAGTACTTCATTTGGGTCATTAATGACATTGTACTTGATCATGTGGTAAAATGGAAAGTTTATGTTTCATGTCTTTACGGTCTTATGATACCCTAAGAGGTCTAATTAGGGTTAGATAAGTCAGGTTGATGTTAAAACTTTTGAAAAGTGCAAGTTTACTAAAGTTGTAAAAATGTTGTTATGCAACATTAGCAACTTTTAAAAGTTACTGACAACATTTTTTTGGTTGTCTTAAGGGTTTTGATGTTGAATTTGTTTTGAGTCCATCAAAGGAGTTAGGCATGTGTGTTGAGGGGATATAAGAAAGGAAAACCCTAATTTGAGGGATTGGAATTTATTGTACAAATTTTGGGTTTTGGAGCCAAGGAGTTTTGAATGACAGCGTAGCAGAATTGAAGAAATTTGTTCTTTTCTTGTTGTGCATGGATTAGATTTGGTATTTTGATCATTTGAGGCCATTTTTTGGCATTTTTTAAAGTGATTCTAGTATTTAGTTTTCTTTTTAATTACTTTTCTTTTTCTTTTTGTAAATTAGGTTGTTTTAGACAGTTTGTTGTCCAGTATTGATAGAGAGGCAAAGATGTGGACCTAACTCCATTTCCCACCATTGGTTTTGTATAGCCTATTGGGAATGGAGAATAGGTCCGTGGAGCTTGAAGAATTTGGAAGGTGGAGCTCTATGAGTGTGTGCACCTATTGTTAAGGTCTTTTCCTAGGTGAGTTGTGGTTGTAGCCCGGCTAGGAAGACCAAGAAGAAGTGTTTGGTAGATGCAGGAGGGATGTTTCCATGAGACAAGAAGGTCATGGATGCATTGATATATGTTGTGTAGGTACTCAAGAATGAGGAGGAGTGGCCAAGAAACCAATTCACCAAGTTTTGAGACCAAAGACCAAGGACTGGTCTAAAAAGCTTTAAAAAGCCCTATTTCTGAAACAAGGTGTACGGACAGGGTTGAGACCTGAGACCACCAAAATTTTGAAGGTCTTGAGTGGTAGGTGTGAACTACCAAAATAAATTTATGGGTACTTTGTGGATTTGTCACTGAAAATGTGCATTCCTACTTTTTAGGAGGCCTAATTGAGGAAAAAGTCTACAAGGCCTAAAAGATGGGAATTTGGCAAGCGATGTGGAAATGGTCTAACTTGGAAACTTAAGACCCATGTTGGGATTAAAAATTGAATTTGAATAAAGCCCTAGCCCTCCTACAATCCAAAAAATAATTAGGGCTTGGGAGGTATAGTTGAGAGGTGTTCTTGCAAAGAACAAAGGATGGGGAACCTAATAAGATAGGAAGATTCTTAGGAGAGGGAAAGAATTGAATCTTTCCAAGATTTGAAGGGTGGATTGAGGAAGCCCTAAGGGTCCTAGGAGTAACATAAGAAGATTTCAAGTCAAGTCATGGAGGTAGCTAAGTTTCTCCCTATCAGAGTGGTATCAGAGCTTAGGTTCAAGATTTGGGATAAGAGGTGCTGCAGCTAGTGGATGTTGCAGACTGAAGAATCAAGTGGAGAGTCAAGTGCATCTAGCAAGATGGTGACCAATGCTGAATTGGCCAAGAAAGTTGAAGAACAAGAAGAGGGCAATAGACTTCTTAGAGAAATATTGAGCCAATTAGAGAAACTCTTAGGAGAGGTCCAAAACAAGGCAGACAAAGTGAAGGACAAGGTAGAATAGAAAGAAGAAAAGGAAGCTAAAGAGAAGGTGTTGGACTTAGAAGAAGAAGCACATTCTCCTGATCCGGTCTTACCTAAGGAACACTTCTTGAAGGCACTCAAGGCCTTAAGTGGTAAAGCCTTGGAGGGTGTGCCACTTTTTAGTGGACAAATGGATGTTGATTTAGTCATGGACTAGATAAACAGTCTTGAAAATCACTTTGAATGTGATGGTGTGATAAATGCTTAGAAGTTTAAAGTGGCTAAGTCTAGGTTGAGGGGACCAACACTTACCTAGTGGAAATATGTTCAGACTGAGAGAGAGAAAGAGGGCAAGAACCCTATTGTTACATGGAAGGGTATGTTAGTCAAGTTGAAGAAGACTTACCTACCAGATGATTATGAAGTTCAGATGCATAGGAAAAGATAAAGCCTCAAGCAAAAAGACCTTGATGTCCAAGCATATACTAAGGAATTCCAAAAGCTATGCTTGAGATCCAAGATAGTATAGGATGAGAGCATCAGATTAGCTAGATATTAGAATGGACTCGAGTGGTCTATACAAGAAGAGATGAGTCTTACTACCTTAACCAGTGTGAGACAATTCTATCAAATGGATTTAAAGATTGAAGAGAAAAGTAAGAGGAAACATGATCAGACCTCAAGAGGGAGAGGTAGAGGAAAAGAGAATAGAGGGCATAGGGGTAGCTTTGCTGGTAGAGGCAGTGATTATAGATCTCAAGGAGAATCCAAATTGACTGAAATAGTCAATGACACCAGTGGAAGAGGCAACATGAGTAGAGAAAGAGGATTCCAAGGTGGAGGAAGAGGTAGATTTGGAGGTTCAGGAAGAGCCTCACACTTTGCAAACATGAAATGTTTTCATTGTAATCAACTAGGCCATCCAGCCTATAAATTCCCTGAGAAGGCTTCTAGTTCACATGGTGAAAAGAGGGTGAATTACCTAGCCCAAGAACAGACCAACAGTATTAAAGCTCTTGAAATTAACCTTGATTCAAAGAGTGGGGAGAATCTAATGATTAGGAGGATTCTCATAAAGGAAACTGTCAGAGAAGAAGCTAAGCAAAGGAGGGAACTTTTTAGAGTGAAGTACAAGATACTTGGCAAAGTTTGCAGGATGATCATAGACTTAGGGTCTACTGATAAGATTATCTCAGAGGAGGAATTCAGCAAGCTAGGACTAACCAAGATACCTCATACAAACCCTTATAGAGTTACATGGTTGAATAAGAGATAGCATGTTCTTGTAAATGAGAAAGCATGGGTTAATTTTTCAGTAGGAAAATATGTGGATAGAATCTTGTGTGATATACTCCCAATGGATACATGCCACCTAATCTTAGGTAGGCCATGGTAGTTTGATAGGAAGACAGTTCATGATGGAGAGAAGAACTCTTATTCTTTCAAGAAAGATGGGGTCACCTACAAAATTCAGTCACTCATTGATGATGAGGGATCTACATCACCAGGACCTAATGCCTTATTGCAAGGAGGTCAGGAGTACATGCAAGGTGTAAAGAATGGAGAAGGAACACACTATGCTATCATGCATAAGCCTAGTGATGAGAAGAAGGTGGAACAAGAACCATTACCAAAGGAGGTGTAAGAGTTATTGAAGGATTTTAAAGACATAGTTAGTGATGGGTCACCTGCAATGTTACCACCTCCTAGAACCATAAGTCATCAGATTGAATTCATACCAAGAGAATCTCTACCAAATAAGGCTGCATACAAGGTGACTCCTAATCAAAACAAGGAGATAGCTAGTCAATTCCAAGAACTTTTGGACCAAGGTCTAATCATACAAAGCATTAGCCCATGCGTAGTACTAGTGGTTCTAGCATAAAAAAAGGAGGTAAGTGGAGGATTTGTATAGAATCAAGGGCAATTAATAGGATCACTATAAGGTATAGATTTCCCATTCCTAGAATTGAAGATCTTACAGATTGTTTAGGAGGAGCAAGGTACTACACTAAGTTGGATTTGAAGAGTGGGTACCATCAAATCAGAATTAAGGAGGGGGATGAATGGAAAAAAACATTCAAGACTACAGAAGGGCTCTATGAATAGTTGGTCATGCCCTTTGGGCTTAGCAATGCCCCAAGTAGCTTTATGAGGTTGATGAATGAAGTGTTGAAGGACTACATAGGAAGATTTGTAGTTGTGTGCCTTGATGATATCCTCATTTTCAATAAGACAGAGGAGGAACACCTCCAACATTTGAGAATTGTGATGAGGAAAATTCATGAGGAGTTGTCCATTAATTTGGAAAAATGTGAATTTATGAAGTAGGAGCTGATCTATCTTGGTTTTCTGGTGTCTCAAGGAACCTTGAAGATGGATCCTAGCAAATTTGAAGCAATACTAAGCTGGTCTACCCCTACATGCAGCACTAAGGTAAGGAGCTTCCATGGGCTTGCCCAGTTTTATAGGAAGTTCATTAGAGGTTTTAGTGAAATATGTGCACCAGTCTTAGATACAATAAAAGGTGGAGTAAAAACTAATTTCAAGTGGACTCCAAAGGCTGGTAAGGGTTTTGAGTGGTTGAAAAAGAGAGTGGCTACACAACCTATTTTTGTTTTGCCAAATTTTGATAAGCTATTCACCCTTGAATGTGATGCAAGTGGTATATCTGTTGGGGCAGTATTGAACCAAGAGAATAAGCCAGTGGCATTCTATAGTGAAAATTTAAATGAGGCTAAAAAGAGGTATTCCTCTTATGACATAGAGTTATATGTATTGGTGAAATCCTTGAGGAAGTGGAGGCACTATTTGTTGCCAAAGGAATTTGTGGTTTATACTGACAATAAAGCTTTGAGTTTTATCAATTCTTAGGAGAAGTTGACCAATAGACATCTCAAATGGATGGAATATTTGCAGGCCTATACCTTCACTATTAAGGACAAGAAAGGGAAGTTGAACAAAGTAGCTGATGCTTTGAGTAGGAGACTCTTGAAAGTCCAAGAGGTGTAGCTACAAAGTATAGGTTTGGAGAATTTCAAAGAGCTCTATGAAGGAGATGAAGACTTCTCGGAAGCATACAAGGTATGTAAAGATTTCAAAAACCATTTACATAGTCAATTTGTAGACTACACCATTCAGAATGATCTCTTATTCAGAGGAGGAAAGTTATGTATCCCTAAGGGATCTATGAGGGAGAATGTGATACAAGAGAAGCACAATGGGAGTTTAAGTGGCCATTTTGGCCTAAACAAAACACTAGAACTAGTGCAAAGGTTCTATTATTGGCCTAAGATGTAGAAGGACATCATAAAGTATGTGGAGAAATGTTTGGTATGTCAGAAAGCTAAGGATACCTCTTCTAATGTGGGTTTTTATCAACCTCTACCCATTCCTGATAGGCCTTGGGAATGTATTAGTATGGATTTTGTGGTTGGGTTTCCTAGGACCAAGACTGGTTTAGATAGCATATTTGTGGTGGTAGATATGTTTAGTAAGATGAGTCACTTCATTGCTTGCAAAACCACCCATGATGCCAGTCATATTGCACATTTTTTCTTTAAGGAAGTGGTCCAGATTCATGGTTTACCCATCAGCATAGTATCTGATAGAGATGTAAAATTTATGGGTCATTTTTGGAAGACCTTATGGACAAGGTTAGGAGCTAACCTATCATTTGGGTCAGCCTACCATCCCCAAACTGATGGTCAGACTGAAGTTATTAATAGAGTTCTAGGAAATCTCCTTAGATGTTTGACAAAGGAGTATGGAGTGATGTGGGATCAATTGTTACCATAGGTAGAATATGCCTATAATGATAGTGTTAATAGAACCACAGGGAAAAGACCCTTTGAAATAGTTTATGGGCTACACCCTAGAGGTGTGTTGGAGTTAAGACACTTGGCACATGAGGAAGGTAAGAGTGCATATGCACAAGACTTCACTCAATCAATGAAGGAGGTTCATGACCAAGTGAAGAAGCAGCTCCAAGAGGCTACACAAAGACTGAAAGCCAAAGTTGATGAAGGAAGAAGAGATGTTTAGTTTTTTGTAGGAGATCTTGTAATGGTACACCTTAACAAATCTAGAATTTAGAAGGGAGTCCCCACCAAACTTCAAATGAGGAGGATAGTTCCTTGCAAGATTCTTGCAAAATATGGGTAGAATGCTTATAAAATAGACTTGCCATCATATTTGACATTATCACCTATCTTTAATGTACAATATTTGGTGATGTATAAAGGGCCTCCATTAGTACAAATTTATTCATAGTCAAATAGTAAGGAAATAACAAAAGATGTTCAGATTTCACTTACACCAACACCAACAGCTGTGAATATTTTGGACTCTAGAGTGAAGAAAAAGACTAGACAAGGAACTTATATGGAGCATCTCATTTAGTGGAAAGGAAATTCAGAGGCTGAGGTTACTTAGGTAGCTGAGAATGAGTTCAAGAAGCAGGGAGTTGATCCTAAGCTCCTGTCACCATAGGTGACTTAAGTTCTTAGCCTTGGTAGTATGGTGCAGGAGCACCCTTGAGAAGCCAGTTAGATTGGTGGTCTCCTATTTTTTTGGGTGTGTGAAAGTGTTAAAGACCCTCTTGAAGGGAATTGTAATTATATAAGGTCATGTGGACCAAGTGTGGTTTGATTTAGTGTTCAATTGTGCTTTCTATTAGGTCAAAGTACTTCATTTTGGCTCATTAATGACATTGTACTTGATCATGTGGTAAAATGGAAAGTTGATGTTTTTCATGTCTTTAGGGTCCTATGATACCCTACGAGGTCTAATTGGGGTTAGATAAGTCAAGTTGATGTTAAAACTTTTTAAGAGTGCAAGTTTACAAAAGTTGTAAAAATGTTGCTATGAAACATTAACAACTTTTAAAAGTTGCTGACAACATTTTTTTGGTTGTCTTAAGGTTTTTGATGTTGAAGTTGTTTTGAGTCCATCAAAGGAGTTAGGCATGTGTTTTGAGGGGATATAAGGAAGTAAAACCCTAATTTTATGGGTTGGAAGTCATTGTAAGGATTTTGGGTTTTGGAGCCAAGGAGTTTTGAATGACAGAGTAGCAGAATTGAAGAAATTTGTTCTTTTCTTGTTGTGCATGGATTAGTTTTGGTAATATGATCATTTGAAACCATTTTTGGGTCATGTTTTAAAGTGATTCCAATAGTTAGTTTTCTCTATAATTACTTTTCTTTTGATTTTTGTAAATTAGGTTGTTTTAGACAGTTTGTTGTCCAGTTCTGACAGAGAGGCAAAGATGTGGACCTAACTCCATTTCCCACCATTGGTTTTGTAGGACCTCTTGGGAATGGAGACTAGGTCCATGGAGCTTCAATAATCTGGAAGGTGGAGATCTATGAGTGTGTGCACCTATTTTTAAGGTCTTTCCCTAGGCGAGCTATGGTTGTAGCCCGGCTAGGAAGACCAAGAAGAAGTGTTTGGTAAATGTAGGAGGGATGTTTTCATGAGCCAAGAAGGCCATGGATGCATTGATATATGTTTTGCAGGTACTCAAGAACAAGGAGGAGTTCCCAAGAAACCAAGTCACATAGTTTTGAGACCAAAGACCAAGGACTGGTCTAAAAAGCTTGAAAAAGTCCTATTTCTGAAACAGGGTGTATAGACAGGGTTGAGACCTGAGACCACCAAAATATTGAAGGTCTTGAGTGGTAGGTGTGAACTGCCAAAATACATTTGGGGGTTTGTTGAGGATTTTTCACTAAAAATGTGCATTCCTACTTTTTAGGAGGCCTAATTGAGGAAAAAGGATACAAGGCTTAAAAGATAGGAATTTGGCAAGTGATGGGGAAATGGTCTAACTTGGAAACTTAAGACCCATGTTGGGATTCAAAATTTGAATTTGAATGAAGCCCTGACCCTCTTGCAATAAAAAATAATCATTAGGGCTTGGGAGGTATAGTTGAGAGGTGTTCTTGCAAAGAACAAAGGATGGGGAACCTAATAAGATAGGAAGATTCTTAGGAGAGGGAAAGAATTGAATCTTTCCAAGATTTGGAGGGTGGATTGAGGAAGCCCTAAGGGTCCTAAGAGTGACCTAAGAAGAGTTCAAGATAACTCATGGAGGTAGCTAAGTTTCTCCCTATCATGTATGGTGCAAGTACATTTCCAGTTAGGTTTTAGTGTTACCTTGACATGCTAGGAGGGTTGAGTCCATACAAATCAGTGAAGTCATGTTTTGAGCAAGTTTTGCACAGTGTTGCAATCTGTCCTAGAATTTAGGCCTATTAGCCCTGTTGGTCCTAGTTTGTAGGAACCACATGTACGGATGACATAGGGGTTTAAGACTTACAAAATCCTTTGTAAAAGGATAAAGGGTATCTGGATATGGTCTTAGAATTTGAGCTTCTTTGGAAAAGTTTTGAAAGAAGTGAGAAAAACACACTGTCAAGGGCTACAAGGGAGTAAGCCAAATTAGGCCTTTGAAGACAAGAAGTTATACTCAGCTAAAAATGGATATAAGAACCATCAAGATGGATTAAATTGTGATCAAATGCAATTTCTACATGGTGATGGACACCCCAGCAAGTGATTCATCAGTGTTAGAGTGGAAATTGGCACTTAGACACTTCTAAGTGTAAGTAGGAGAAGTGAAGAAGTGAAGTAACTACTAGGGTGTTAGTCTTTCAAAGGTGAAGCACAAAGTGGAGACTCTTAGAGAAGAGTAGGATTAAGACTTAGTTAATAATCTATGCCTAATAAGGACCTAGAGTAGATTAGGATCCTTGAGGAAGATAAAGAAGATCTTCTTAGGAAATTGTGCAAGCAAGCCATTTGGAACATTTACATCAAGGGCTCACTTCAAAAGAGTGAAAAATAGTAACTAGTTGCAATTGGTGGTTTCCCCAAATTGGGTTTCCACGTTAAATCTTGGTGTCCTCTGTGTTCATGCTATTTAATTTGTGGTTTATGTTTCTGCAAATAATCACTAAAGGATAATCACATATAATATATTAAGTTTTTCTATGTTAACGGAGTGACAGTAGAAAATTTGTGTTAACCGATCAACAATGATAAATTTACTCAAGACATTTAAGGGACTTGGATTTGTTTTTGGAGTAACTGATTCACCCCTAGCCTCTCAGTTACTCATCTCATTTCCAAAAAAACCCTCTTTTATCAAACTCTCTTTGGTATAATCTCTCTACTTCTCACTCACACCTATAATCAAGTCTCCTTTGCACCCATCAAAATGCTTACAAAAAATCACCTTGACATTAAATTTTTCTAGGATCAAATGAATTCATTTAACAAACCCAAATATAGGATGATAGTACTCAGAGAAATCTTTCCACACACACACACACACACACACACACACATATATATATATATATTGAGTTTATTATGACTTTTGTTTTTAAGTTTTACTAAACATAGGTTGTCTTACCATTTAGCAACTTCTATGTTCGACACTTCTAGAAAAATAGTTAATTAGGAAACAAATAAGAAAAATATCTAGGAAATAGGTATTTATGTTACCTCTCTATCAAAAAGAGAAAATAATAATAATATCGATATATACATATCTAGTTAAAGTGATCCAAATGAGCGCATGTCCAAATTATAGTTAATGCAACTTCATAACTCAATAAACTATAAAATTTTCAACCAAATTGAACGAAACAAATTGAATTCTCTAGATATCAGTTTCAGAAACCTAAATTTAAAATAATTAGTTTCTTATCAATTTTATTAAATAAGTTATGTTGTTGAAAGTGAGTGTCACTCCTAAAAAAAGATGATTTTTCAAACAAACAAAATTTTGAAGGAGAAGGAAAATCAATACAAATAAGTTCCAAATTTTTTCAAAAAAAAAAAAACATTTATAAACTAGAAAAAAAATGCTAAAAGTCACTAGTTTACATCATCATAAAATTCTTAATCGTTTTACAGCAATAGGTGTCTGAAAGCAAAGTTTTTTTTTTCAGAATATTTGTTTTAGTGTCAAAGTTGGCCAACAAGAAGGACATAGTATTATGGTATCACCCAATTAGATTCACATAGGAATCTCCTTCATGTAAGGTTTCTAACTTTTTCTAGATCTCATGTGCACTATTCAATTCCATGACATTTGTGTACTTTGTATCAGACATGGCTCTCAATAATGCATCCTTAGCAATGTTGTACTCAACTTTCTTCTTCTCATCAGGAGTAGCAGTAGAAATATTTGTAGGAGGATTATATGCTAACTTATTAATCTTCAATATTCTTCAACAATGCATCTCAAGTGTGTTTCCATGAAACCTTTCCATATAGAATAGTTAGTGCCATGAAATCTTTGACTATCATTCTTATAAGATTCCATCCTAAATCTCCTCAAGTCATTAATATTCCCAAAGATGTACCAGCTCTGACACCAATTGATAGAAATAAGGAAGCACACAATTGAGAGGGAGGGGTGAACTAGTTGTATCCGAAAATTCAAACTTTAACCAAATTTTATCCTTAAACCATAGATCTGATTAATGAACAATAAAGAAAAGATGCACAACACATCAAGGAAACATAACACCAATATTTTTGACGTGGAAAACCTGGTCAAGGGAAAAAAAGCATGGTGGGGATGAACTCATAAGATGATGTTTTTAAAAGCATTATTCCATGTTAGGAATATTAGAATAGAATTCACATGCATTAAGGAACACTATCTAGAGCTCATTGCTCAAATACAGTAAGGGCTACAACCCCAAGGAAGGCTCACTGCCTTACAAAAATCATGTACTACAATCCATAGTGGACAATAATCCACAAATCATGGACTAGATAATATCATCTTCAACATGCATAGGTCGGTTCTATTGAAGTAAAAATACAATATTATTTACCAAATTAGATATCTTCCTCAGTTGTAGATTCCACTCATACCTCTTCGCAAATTCCGCTTCGCACAATATGGCACCTCTATCCCATGATCCACAAAAGGATACAATTACATTTATATAATTCATTGATTTGTTCTCACAAGGTCATTCAATTAGGACCTAAATGAAAAAATTACAATCATACATGACAATATTTAATGTGAACCAATGAATGTTGGCTAAGACATATAATAGTCCCAAATCAAATGCCTCAAACATAAAATACTTCCAAAAGTTATGTTTTTATTGTCCATAGCACGCTAGACCGCCACATTTTTCAAGAACATGAAGAACACTAGCAAACATTAGAAAATCTTCAATTGTGAAGACAAAAATCGATGCGAACCAACAACATGAATAGAACATGATCTAGAAACATATGCAAGAAGCATGAAATGCAATAATAACGTACACAACAACTTTGTCTCTGAATTCATCATCATCTTTGAACTTGTCAATAATAAAACCAACAAGAACCTTTGTTAATAAAGAAAAATTGCTTGTGAGCATAAAAATAATGAACCAATCAAGTTGAGGACACACATAAATGTCCAAAACATTCCATATAGGTCCACTTACTAAAATATTGCAAAATCAAACTTCACCAAACCAAATACTGAAACATTGTCACCTGGAAACATCCAAAAATATCAGTCTCAACATAGAAACCAATAGCTCACTAAAATATTCGTCTGAACCTAAGAGAGTTAAACTAAATCAACTACAAACATCCCTTAACACAATGCATATGTCTGCATACACTGATCTTCCAAATACTATCTGTACCAAACTAAACATCTCACGAAACATCATAGAAATATTTTCTCGTACAATAGAAATATATTGAAATCAATACCAAAAAATCAATGACAGCACATATTTGCATAGTATTCTAAAAATGAGCATTTCTTTTAAATTATACACCAAATACTAATTTTACTCCACTTCAACAAATTGTATACACTTCCCTATTGATCTAGAAAATCTAGCTTATTTTGGAGTCACATTTATGGTCAGAAACTTAATTTTGGCATGGATGACTTAATTAAATCTTGAGGCATCATTGCCTATCTCATCAGCCATCCCACCATTACTACTATTTTTTTTATAGGTTATCACATTACTAACAATTTAGGTGTAGATTATATATTTTATTTCAACACAATATGTGCAACAAAGAAAAAATAGTAGGATTCAAGTTAGGTCACCATTTTTTTTCTTCATACTTGTTAGTTTGCAGATTTGTCCTTGTATACACCTAATAATGGCCAAATATAGTCAAAGCAAAAATTTAAATAAAATCAAGCCATTTGGATTAAATTAAAATAAAAAATCAAATAACTATGTAATTGAATTAATCATTTGATTATATAGTTTATTAAATAATTAAATGCAACACATTGAATATTCATACATGGCTAAATTAGTTAATTATTTTGAAATAATTATTCCTAAAATATCTCAACAACCACTATAGAACAAAAGTCAATTAACCAATGAGATAAGAGGAAAATATGCACATCGATCACAAATAGGCTTTTTCTTGACCATCCATTTTTTAGAATCAATCTTTTCCCTTCAAATTGGGCACCTCAACAAACACTACTCAACTTTATGTATCGATCATGGTTAACTAATTTGAATTATGAATCGGATTACAATACCTGGTGTGATACCTGTGGTATTATCAAGTTCAATATAAAAACTAGAAGATTAACAACACAATTGCAAGCTAAAAATTGATCCATTCTATTTGGAATTGGAGTTTATAGAAAGATGATGGATCCCAAGGGTCACTAGATCCTCTTGGAAATGAAATGAAGAGTCCTCATAATGTTTATTACAACTAAACTATTATAAACTCAAAAAATATCAAACAACTATATATAAAAATAGGCCCACTTAGAGAAGGCATAACTTTCTAGTCCTAGCTCCGAATTTAGAACCGTTTACTCTGTTGGAAAGGTCTTCAATAAATATTGAACCAAATTTGAGAGGTCACAAAATGCCCCGAAGAAATTCAAAAATGCAGTTTACTAAAACATAAAAAAATACCAAAAAAATTGAGTTCAGTATTTTCCCAATTCCATTCTAATCATTCCTCCCCCTTTAGAGGCAATGGGCCCCATTGCACTAATCTTCTGCAATAGATGAGAAAATTTGTTATAATTTAATATTTCATTGGTCACCTATGTAATTAAAGGATAAACCAAGTTATCCTAATTTGTATATTTTCTCTACTCCAAGTAGGAGGACATGTCACTTTTTTTTTAATTCCTTTAATAAGAAAATTCGATATTCCTTGTTAAGAGGATTCATACACATGACACAAACCTAATGTGAATGTGGCACTCATAGGATATAGGAATAACATGCAAACTCCTTCACTCATCTCTACTTAAGAGATTCTTCTCTCTCGCTTCTTAAGGTTGGTTCTCACAAAGTTGCTTCTCATGGGAATTCTTCTCTCTTCTTTTGTCATTCCCATTCTTTCTCTCACAATATTGTAATGAGCTTCTTGATCAAGCCTTCTATTCTTTCATGTATTCTTGCCTCATTCATATTATTCACAAGAGCTTTTTTCTTGTTTTTTCCCCTTTCAAAATCGTTGAGTTCTTGTCTTGGTTCTTGGAGCATTTTGGTGAATTTGTGGTTGATCCATTGAAGGAAATACTCTCTCTCTCTCTCTCTCTCTCTCTCTCTCTGCATTTGGTAAATCTCTTCTATTGCATACTCGCTTGGATTCTTTCCTTATCTTTTTTATTTTACTTTATGTTTCTAACATGGTATCAGAGCTAGTTTAATCCTTGTTTTTGAGTGCGCGTGCATGAATAGTTGAAAGCTATCTCAGTTGTGAAGGAGAAAGTAATTTTTTTCTTAATCTAACTCTTGTTTATAGGTTTTCTTTCATTGTTTATTGCAAATCTAACATTTCTTTTAAATCTAAATTTTTTTGGATGACTTGCCGCCAGATCTAAGTCTTTCCTCTCTTTTTCAAGTTTTTTAAAGATCTAACATACCCTCTATCGGGAAACCATAAGGGTTTTCTTTTCATGCATTTTCGTTCATTCTAACAATTGTGTTTGCAGGTTTATATTTTATTTAATATCTTCTCATGCATTTTCATCCATATTTCTAACTATCTCATTTGCAGGGTTATAACTTATATTTAGATTTGTATACTTGAAGCTTTTTATATTTTCAACATCTCTATTTTTTATCTCCTAACGTTGTGTATTTAATCTTTCTATCTCTTATTTCTATACGACCGTAAAAGAACAAAGTTGTGTCACGTTTCAGGACCACTTATCAGCACAGCTAAATTTGAGTATTTCTAAATAAAAATTAATTTTTGTCAAACATATGGTCTAGTTAGATTCATTATAGCTAAGCTAGATAAGTGGTTAAACTTTTCCAATTGGAAATGTCTATTAAATGCATGTTTTATAACAATTACCAAAGAAATAAAATTATTTCTGAAAATCGATGTTTCAATAACCCCTACTCTTTTTAATGATATTTTAAAAAATGAGCTCTATACAATAGCCTTTTGTAGAGCTCAGAGTCAAGATTATTGTCATACAAAGTTTCTAGTATTTTGATTAGATCTAATATATTATAATTTCAAAATACAACAAGTAGGTATTTTAACATTCGAGAAGATGTTGCTTCAAATAAGGAAAAAAATAGTAAATCATATCCAAAAAAAATTAAAATTTATGTTTAACACTAGAGGAGAGAGTCCTCTTCAAGAATATGTAATTTTTTTCTGAATGGTGTAGATTTGATAGGGGAAATTTGGTGGGAGATGAAAACTGTCGATTTGAGAAAGTTCAATTTTGAGCAACTATAACGGAGAAAATATACATTGCAAACCAATCTTTCTTCTTTTCTGCACTAGCTATACATTTTATCTATAACATATTTTGAAATCAGAGGAAAAATAGATTATTTGCATATACTTGTTTGGTGGGAACTAGAGCCCAGATTTTCAACAGTTTTCAGCAATTGAAAAATGGACTTCAAAAAATTAAAAACTATGTCAATTCTTGTCCAAAATTTTTAAAAAAAATTATAGACATAAACTTCATGCGTTTTTACACATTTCATCAGTTTGCATCATCCTCAAATTCTAAATACAAATGTCACTTTTTATGTGGTTAAAGTTGAACAGTTTGCATGTTGTGGTCCTTTTCCTTTATAAAAGTGTGACACATGTTTATACTTTTACCACTATTTTTTTAATACTTGTTGTGTATATTTCTGATTCATAATCTCTGCTAACGTTTCTTGTAGCATCTATTTTACATCATAATCTCTAATTTTATATATCTCTACAGACATATCTTCTTATCTTTCCGTTGCAGCTCCTTAGCATCCCGATCTTAGTGCTTTGGTTTAGCATTCTCCATTCTTACAGCCTTGTATTCTGAGTTCCTTGGAAGCATCACAAAGCAACATTGTCTTTATTCATTGGTCATTGTGCAACACTTTATTGTGATTGGTCTTCCCTGTACTGGATTCTTAAGCACTTGGCACGCTCCATCTCCCTGGGTTCCATATGTTGCAGCTTTGTTTATCATTTATATTTTTTAAAAACAATTAAAATATTTCTAGCAGAGAATAGTTTTTAGCGCAACATTGTAATCATTTGATTATTTTTAGCAGTTGTTCTCAGCTCTCAACCTCCTAGCGCAACTCATTCTCTTTACTTGTTGTTTCCTTACCTCCTTTCTTCCATGCTAGAGATTATCATTATATTTTTTTGTTCATGCAGGTAACACTTTCCTTATTTAAAACTAATCATTATATCGTAGGTGTTATGCACGTAATATTTTTGGTTCATGCAGGTATCATTATATCACTGTAGATTTTTTTAATGGTTTTCATCATAACATTTTCATTCTTTTCCTATTGATTAATTATTAGATTCTTTCTCTTCAAACCTTTTATATACATTATTCAATTTTTCAGTCAAATCATTCCTCTGCATTCTCTGTGTAACCAGTACTGCATTTTATTTTTACAATAAAAAAATGTTTTCTTCATTTAAACCTTACCTACAAAAAAATAAAAATAAAATATTACTAAGCAACTCTGTGTTTTGTATTATTTCAAATGGTTTATTTCTTTCACGCATCTAGTATCCTCACATGTATAATTGGTATGTACTTGATTAAGATGCAAACGGTTTCAACTCTTAGTGAATCGTACTGTCTTCCTTGTTATATTTTATTTCCTTCTTTTTAAAGTTTTATTCAATGTCAAGTTTCTTCTTAAGAAGCCCGTGATTTTAAGAGAGGCAAACTTTACTTAGGCTTTTTAATAAAGTTTTTCATATAAGATAAACTTTTTTCTTAAAGTTTTTTAAAAAGTTTTTAAATATATGTTATATAAAGTTTTATTTAATGTTGTATTTTAATTTGGGAAAGGCAAACTTGTTTTAAATTCTTTTTAAAAAAATTTTGATATTTTTTAATCTAGATTTTATATTAGGATTTGCATATACATTCTTTTAATTTTTTATTTATTTTTTAAATGTATCAATTTAAACTTTATAATTTTAAGAGAATTTTTATAAAAATTATAATAGTTATTTTTTTTCAAAAAATAAATAAATTCCTTGAGTTTGCTTGTTTAATATCTTATAAGTATTATTATTGATTTTATTGATTACCATGAATTGCTATTAATTTTAGTATGGTTTTATACCATCTATTTGGCTACACATAATTGCATTCTTAGTTTCTTATTCACAGCTAATTATGTGCATTTTTTTAACCTTTTCATAGTTCAAGGGTGATCCCACAATAGTGGGTTACACTTTTCGGGAGGAAGGAATTCATCCCGAAAAGCGTGACCCACTAAAACAACTCTGTTTGTTTCGATCGAAAATGCCAATTACTTTCGATCGAAATAAACAAACTTTCGATCGAAACTACCTAAACTAGGTACTTTCGATTGAAAGTAACCTAGTTACTTTCGATCAAAAGTAACTAGGTTAGTTTAGCGAAAAAAACCGCCGAAACAGTCATTGTGACTGTTTCTGCTTGGGTGAAAGCAACAGCGACTACGGGGCATCCGTTTCATCAAACGGCAATACATCAGGTTTTCCACGTTTCTACTTTCCATATTTGATTATTTTATAATATATATTGTTTGTATATATGTATTTTAAT
>MU226275.1:1115837-1137881 GCA_018584345.1 Thuja plicata | reverse complement strand
AACCAAATTCAAAAGAAGCACATCAATATCTATCTTAGAAAAAAAGTTATGTTGTACGAAGTCATTGTACCTTTTTGAAAAATACGTTTTCAGCAACATAGCAGTTTTAGTGGGAGAAAAAAAAAAAACCATTAAAATCAATTCAAATATATATATATATATATATTTAGAATCTAGACAGAAAATCCTAAAAAACTCTAGTTTACTTCGTCTTCCGATTTCAAACAGTTTAACGACAATATGCATCCGAATGTGAACATTTTTCTCAAAATGTAGAGTTCAATGTCCGTTTAGGCAAAAAAGTGTAACCCACTATTGTGGGATCACCCTCAACTGACAATTTACTTTCATGTTAATAACTACAATAAAGTTATTTTAAAAGTTAAAAAAAAAAAATTTAAAACATATTAAGCTTCTCGCTTATCCTCTTATTTAACATTTAGTTAAACTTCTATACATTCTATGTTTCCCTATATTATTTATTGTTTTTATTATGATAGTATTCAAACTTAATGTTTTGACCCAAAATTTTTAGTTATCTTCTTTGTTTAATTCAACATAACTGTCTCTATTTAATATTCTTTGTATTTTCTTTGTTTAAGTTAATTTGACCATATATTTCTTCATTAATCATGTCTACTCTACTTCTTGAGATTTAACTCTATAGTTGTAATTCCATTTTATTTAATTCTGAACTTAAATTTAAATCCTTCTAACTATTCAATACAAAAAAAAATTATTTTGATTATTATCCATTGGAAAGAAGATTGTGTTCATTAAACAAAGGGAGTAAACATTATTTTTTCCACGAGCCTTTTGTTCATGCTTTTCAATTATGTTTTTTTAAAGAATCAAAGTAATATATGTTTGATCCAAAGCACTTAAATTCGTTGATAATTTTTAAATTATTTGCCTTCCTGAGTACTATTATTAATTTTATTTGTTAGCATTAATTGCTATCAATTTTATATGATCTATTGTTATGCACTTAGTTGCATCTTTTATGGGTTCAACTTGTTCCATTTGTAAGTTGCGCTGGGTTGCACTTACTCAGTTCATGTTTATCAACTTGTTCCATTTGCAAGTTGCACTAGGTTGCACTTACTCAGTTGATGTTTATCAACTTGTTCCATCTATAAGTTGCACTGAGTTGCACTTACTGAGTTGATGTTTATCAACTTGTTCCATCTGTAAGTTGCACTGGGTTGCACTTACTCAGTTGATGGTAATGAACTTGTTCCATTTGTAATTTGCATTGGGTTGCACTTACTCAGTTAATTTTTACCAACTTGTTCCATTTGTAAGTTGCACTAGGTTGCGCTTACTTCAGTTGATGTTTATCAACTTGCTCTACTTTTTTTGGTGAAGTTGATTTTCTGGAAATCCTTCTTGAAGTTTGTTGGATTTCTCATATGTTTGGCAGGTATATGGTTCTCTCTCTCATTATCCTTAGATTAATTTTTTTTTATCAAATGTCAATCTTAATGTTGGTTTAAATTATTATCTCCTTAATGGTTCATTGCTTATGGTTTATAAGTGTCGACATGATTGGATAATCAATTCAAATGGTTATATGTTCTACTCAGATTATGGTTTCTTCTCCCTCACTCCTTTTTTCAAACCTTACTAATGTGATGAGTTTTCATTCTTCATTTCTTAGATCATGGGTCCTGTAGGTGATGGATTCATGACCCATTCACTTCCAGTAACTCATTAATGGACTATCTATATCCATGTGATTGATGCAATGTTGATGCATGCCTCATTTCTGCATTAGTATTTTTATTTTGAGATGAGAGGATGGTTATTTTTTATGGTACCTTGACCATTTCGTGTATATTGATTTCATGTTTAGCTCCTTTATTTGATGAAATCTCATGCACTCCTTTAAAGATATTTTATGATGTAACAATTTCAAAGTTACACTTACTTTAATATTAGATGATATTCTTCTTTTGGATAGGTTCCTTGGTTCTTGTTTCTATGTTTCTTTGTTTCAGGTGAATCTTCAAGGCCGACTTATGTAATCACTTACTCTTCACATATCCTATCGCTTGAAGAAGATTACATCAATTCTTGGATCAAGACAATCAAATCTCTTCCTTATATCGAAGATCAAGTTGCAGATTTTGTAAAGAGACATTTCATTCTCATTGTAAAAATTTGGGTTTAATTCCCTTGTTGTAAATACCCCAAGTAAATATTAAAGGGGGTGTTAGAATTTAATCTTTCCTTGGTGAATTATGTAATTGAAGGATAAACCAAGGTATCCTAATTTGTATTTTCCCTCTAGTCCAAGTAGGAGGACGTGTCACTTTTTTGTAATTCCTTTAATAAGGAAATTAGATATTCCTCCTTAAGAGGATTCCTACACATGGCACACACCTTATGTGAATGTGGAACTCAAAGGATATGGGAGTTACATGAAAAATCCTTTGAACTCATCTCTACTTAAAAGATGCTTCTCTCTCACTTCTTAAGGTTGGTTCTCACAAAGTTGGTTCTCATGGGAATTCTTCTCTCTTCTTCTCTCATTCTCATTCTTTCTCTCACAATATTGTAATGAGCTTCTTGCTAAAGATCTCTTTTCTTTCTTGCCTCATCCATATTATTCACAAGGGGTTTTTTTAATTTTTTCCCCTTTCAAAATCCTTGAGTTCTTGTCTTGGTTCTTGAAGCATTTTGGTGAACTTGTGGTTGATCTATTGAAGGAAATTCTCTCTCTCTCTTTCTCTCTCTCTGCATTTGGTAAATCTCTTCCATTACAAACTCTCTTGGATTCTTTTCTTATCTTTTTCATTTTACTTTATGTTTCTAACAAAATTATTCTTCAATTTGTTCCTTAGTTAACCATTTGCCTTTACAAGAATGTTGACCAGCTCAAACCACCCTATAAAGAGGAATTTTCTAATTTCTCAAAGTCTTTAAAATGAATTTAGTAACCTATTCACACTAGACTAGAGCAATAGTAAATGGATTTAATTATGCAGCTTGAATGTGTTCAATAGCTTGGGAAATTTCCAACAAAGGAGGAGAATAGGGTCTCAACAATTCCACATTGAAAACTAGATGCAGTCCCAAAAATGATGGAAAATTAAGTTCAAAAGCATTCTCACCAACTTGTTTCATAATAGTATATGAGTCATAACCAAGAGGAAAAATCATTATGTTTGGTCTATGAAGGCACTTGTTCTAAATATGTATCCATACCTTCTCACCAATCTGAAACTAATGAGGAGTTCTATGTTTATCATGACTTTCCTTATACTTATGATTAATCTTCTCCACAATCTCATGAAATTGCTCCTTTAGGTGTCTAATGTTATCAATTAATTTTTCTAGTTTATCTACCCCCTTGTCAACATTCAATAGAATATTAGATTGCATAACCACTAGTGCTACATCCATAGGTGCCAATGGCTGATACCCAAGACAAAACTCAAATGGATTATGCCCTAAAGTACTATGGAGTGCATGGTTGTTGTTATGTTTCACGTAGGGTAAGATTTTATCCCATGTGCGTAGATTTTTGGAATGATACATTTGAAAGATATGAAAAAAAATTCAATTCACCACTTATGTCTGCCCATCTTTTTGGGGATGAAATATTGTGGACTTTGTCAACTTTGTGTCCATTTTTTCCCATAGTACAGAACAAAAATAGCTGACAAACTTGCTATCCCTATCAGAAATAATGATTTTTGGCAAACCCAAATGAACCCAGACATGTTCAAAAAATAACTTGGAAAACTCTTCTGCATAAATCTTCTTTTACATGCCACCATGATAGCCATTTTAGAAAACCTATCTACCACCACATATACACAATCATGCCCCTGCTTGGTAGTTGGAAGCCTAGACATAAAATCCATTGAAATAGACTGTCATGGCTTACAAGGAATAGGTAATCTGGTACATATAGACCCAACTTAGGGTTTGTTGGCTTTGCAATTGCATAGGCTACATAAGCTTGTCTATATGAAATGATATCCTGCTTCATTTTGGGCCAATATAAATACTTTTGAAGGATAGAAGTAGTATTAAAAATACCAAAATGTCATACAACATGATTGTAGTGAGCTTCCTATATCACTTTATTTTGTTCCTCGGTGGGTAACACATATCTGACCAACATAGAAAAGAAATCCATCCTGCAAGTTAAAATCGGAGATAGACTTTCCTTCTACCAAATTACTATAGATGTTAGCAAAATTAGGGTCAATACCATATAGTTGTTTCCAAGTGGATGATTGATGACCACATGAATCCAACACCATTTTCAAACCTGCAATTGGTGGCCTATTCAAACAATTTGCCACTTAGTTATTGCTTCATTTTTATGATGAATGTTGAGGTGAAATTGTTGTAGATAAGCTTACCACCTTTGATGTCTATTATTCTGCAACTTCCCTTATGTTTTCAAGAATTGAAGAGGTTTATGGTCTATATGTATGACAATTTCCTTTCCCAAAATATAATGTTTCCCTTGTTTGCAGGCCTAAAGAATAGCATACAACTCCTTTTCATAGGCGGGGTACCTATGTACTATATCAGAAAAAGTTTCACTATGATGGGAAACAGGATGCCCATGTTTCATGAGTTCCACACCAAGAGCATAATCATATGCATCTGTTTCTATCTTGAATGATTGTTTCAGATTTGGGAAGAACAATACTGGTGCTGAACATAATTTTTTCTTTAATTCCTCAAATGGTCATTGCTTTTCCTCTATCCACTAAAATGTTTCTTGTGCTCCACCCCTTAGTGATTGATTAAGAGGCCATGATATATTTGAGAAACAAAACAAAAATTTGAGATAGATGTTGGATAAACTCAAGAAGCTACAAAGCTCTATGATATTTTTAGGAGATGGCCAATCTCTGATTATTTGAATCTTTACAGGGTCAACATGAACACCCTCAGTATCAATGATATACCCTAAGTATCGAATACTTAGCATACAAAAATAACACTTCTCAATGTTGGCATAAAGTTTGTGATGTTGGAGAGTTGAAAGCACTTGTTCAACATGTTGCAAATTCTCATACCAAGTCTTGCTAAAGATGAGTATGTCATCCAAATAAACAACCACAAAATAATCAATGAAAGGTCTAATAACATCATTCATAAATTGCATAAATATGGCTGGGCCATTTGTTAATCCAAAAAGCATAGCCAACCATTCAAACAAAACTTCCTTAGATTTAAATGTAGTCTTCCACACATCTGCTGGATCAATTGGTACTTGGTGATATCTAGACTTTGAGTAAAGTTTTGTAAAGAACTTAGCCCCCCTAAGTTGGTCCAACAAATCATCAATTCGAGGGATTGGATATCTATTTTTCACAGATATTTTGTTTAATACCCTATAATAAATACAAATTATCCATGTCTCATCTTTCTTTTTAGCAAGAACATATTGACTGCCACAATGTGAACTTGGACGAATGTGTCCTTTATGAATCAACTCTTGAATTTGTCTCTTTATTTCATCATTTTCTATAATTAACCTCCTATATATTGGCTCATGTGGTAGTGGTGTGCCTGGGATTAAATCAATAGAGTGCTTGAATTGACAGTGTGTTGGAACTCCAAATGGTGGTTTAAACACACTATGATATTCTTTCAAAATTTTATTCATCTGATTTTGTTGATTTGTTATTGTGGCTACCTAAGCATGTTTATGAAGGACAACTGACTTTGTTTTTCAAGGCGAATCATGAGCAGAACAAGAGCTCTAGTTTGAGCAATCAATTGTTTACATTGTTTAGCGCTAATTAAAGAAGCAATTTGTGTTGTACATACCTTTGGTATCCGATACCTCTTCCCACCAAACTTGATTGTAACACTACATGGCCTCGATTCATACACTCCATGCCTTTGATACATGTATGACTGGCCTAGCAAGACATCACATACATCTAGTGGTGCTATATCACATATCACTTCATCCTTGAAAGAATTGATTAAATATGATAGATGACACTATTGATTTATTTGAATATATTTACCCTCATTTACCCATCCCATAGAGTATGGTTCTTAGTGTCTTGTCACTTTCAAATTTAATCTTTTGACTATCTGCCTAGAGATAAATTTATTTTGGCTCCCACTGTAAACAATAAAATGTAGAGGCTTTCGATCAACCCACATCTGTGAATGAAAAGTCTCTCTTCATCTTCACGAGGGAATACTTTAGCAGTTGCAACTATGGCATATGGATTTTCTTCTATGATGGAATCATTCTCATTTTACTTAGAAGTATCTATTGGTGATGATTTATCTTTAGCTTTGTCTCCTTGTATTTCTGTCATTAGATTTTTAATACTTCAACAATGCTTTGATTTATGGGTTGGGGACTTATGCATCTCACACCACATGCCTATATTTGTTTGTGTCTTCTTAGCAGCCCACCATGTGTTCTTAGGTGAATTTGAGTGAGGTTCCTCAGTCACCTATTTTCCTGCATATTTATTTCTACCTTCAATCCTTGGATTATTATTTGCAAAGTAGTACCTCTTCCCTTTCTCATTGAATTTCTTAATGGAAGTGTTCCAAGAATGGCTTGCACTTACTCAACTAAGGTCTTTAACTTTCCCTATTCTACCTAGGATCCTAATTCTCTTCTATAATCCACCAAAGTCTTGAGTCTTCACACCCTAAGACTATTCTAACACCACACTAGGAGTTAGTTTCTCTGTGCTCAATCTTGAAAGATTTCCACCATTGAAAGTATACCTTGTCTCTATGCTTCCTTGGATAATTCCAAGCTCAAATCTTCCCAAATATCTTCACAAGTGCTAAAAAGGACATGTTTACCTTCAATAAATCCATATAAAATCTTTTGAATCCCATTTGAATGGGTCTTCTATCCCAAAGTGATTGAGTTCCACCTTCACAATGCTTTTGAACCTATTAGGCCTAGTAGCCCTATTAGCCCCATCCAGAGGGTTTTTTTTGAATTCTTGTCAAAAAATTCCACATAACCCTATAAAAAACCTAGGACTTGGATACCCTTTTCCAAGATATTAAATATTTTCAAGGTTTTACCTCCTCGGAGAATCCTTACACTACTATCCTGGAATGTAAGTCTTTTAGGCCTATTTCAAAGCATTGACAGTAACACACTGATTTCTTGCTAGGAATGTATCAAGATTGATTGGATAAGATCTAGGCTCATAGGAAGGGTTAATTTAGACCCTATGGATTTTGTAACCACACTTGGTTTCTTTCCCTCACCCACTCCTTTGCAATGGCACTTGATTTTTACCCTGTTACACCCCTAAACGGACAAACATTGTTCCCCTAGGGCATGACTTTAAAAATAGTAGCTCGAATCTTCAATACCTCTCCTTTCATATTTACACTATATATAGGCTCCCCTAAAACATTAATCTACCCTTATAATATTCCCATATTTATATTTCATTGGGGAGCCATGGAAACACAAACTACTCTAGACTAGACCAACAAACTCCCTCAATCTTAATCAATTTACATATGCTACTAAACTAACTCTACAATACTTGAAAAATTAATGAAAAAGTATTAAATATACCTACTCAAAATGAATCCAACACTGCATTGATCAGTTCAATCCATCTAATCACTCTGTAACTCAAAAATGCTCGAATGTTACTAAAAACCAGAATTGCAGAGATTCTTGTTATTCCAAAATATTGCTTACATTCCATCTACCTTGGGAAATGAGTCCTCATGCATCTTAGGATAATTCCCTCCCCATTTTAATCCACTAGCATTGACTTTTCACCTCCATCGCGAGAGGAATCCAAAATGTTGTCTATGTTGCATGCAACATTGTAACAATGCAAAATGTTGTCATGACAACATTGTAGCATCTTTTACATAGATGCTTGAAACTAACTTATATGACTTCTACTATGCTTGGTACAAGTAATATACATCATTAAGGAATTTTTAGGCACTTTCCCAATCCTAATAGGCTCTAGGACCCATTAAGACTCATTTTCCCTACTCAAGCCAATACTATGCATAAAGGAAACTAACTAGACTAGGTTGGATTTGACACTAACTATCAATCCACCTAGTAACACACCTTGAAAGACCTACTAAGGTCAAAATTAAACACATACTGACTTAGATAAGGTCAGTTAGAAGCCAAAAAATTCTAGGGCTTAGAGGATAGTCTAGGTGCTCCTGCACCATCCTCCCTGAGTGAAATATTTCAATCCATCCTCAGATTGAATAAGTTAGGATCAATACCTAGATTTTTGAACTCTAAATCCATTATCCATGTTGCATCTGCATATAGTTGTCCATTCCATTTCACTAAGTGTTATTTTTAATCCTTCATTCTATTCTTTTTTTAAATTTTGGATTCTAGTATGTAGTCTGCGTTCTTGACTGGCGTAGATGCAAAATGGAATTCTTCTACCTCTTGGATGACTTTAGTTAAGCTCTGATCTAGATCAGGTATTGGTCCTTTGTATAAGACCAAATCTGCAATGTTAAAGACAGGTGACAAGCCACTGTTCTCTGGTAACTCCACCATGTAAGCATTTGCTCCATATTTGGCCAATATAGTGCAGGAGCCAATTCTTCTCATTTTAAAATTGTGTGGAATTAATTTTTGTAGTCTAGCCTTGTTGAGGTGTACCATCACTAGATCCCCAAACTTTAATTGGACATCCATTTTTCCTTCATCCTTCTTACTCTTGATTTTCTTAGTATTTTCAATTATTGTCATCCTGACTGTATCATGGACCTCTTTCATACCATAGGAAAATTCCTCAGCATATCCACTCCATTTTAATCCATCCTTCTATTCTTTGAGCTCATAAATGCCTCTAGGGTGTATGCCATAAACAATTTCAAAAGGACTCTTACTAGTAGTCTTGTTCACAGTATCATTGGTGGCATATTCAACTTGGCATATGAGCTGGTCCCATGTCTGACCATACTCCTTTTTTAAGCATCTTAGGAGATTACCAATATTCCTATTAACTACATCCATTTGGCCATCATTCTTAGGATGGTATGCAGATCTAAAAGATAATTTGGTGCCTAACTTCTGCCATCGATTCTTCCAAAAATGACTAATAAAAAAGGTGTCTCTGTTCGACACAATGCTCAAGGGAAATCCATGTATTCTAACTACCTCTTTAAAGAAAAGAGAATCTATTTGACTATCATAATTGGTTGTCTTGTAGGGTACAAAGTGAGCCATCTTACTAAATCTATCCACTATCACATAGACACTATCCATTCCCTGTCTTGACTTAGGCAACCCAACTACAAAGTCTATGCTCAAGCATTCCCATGGTCTAGTTAGGATAGGAAGTGGTTGATATAGGCCATAATTAGATGATGTTCCCTTGGCCTTCTAATACATAATAAAACTATCAGCATGCTTCCTAATATCAACATTCATCTATGGCCAAAAGTAAAATCTCTGAACAAGTTCTTGTGTCTTACTAACCCCAAAATGACTACTCAATGCACCATTATGTTTCTCTTGAATCAAATTCTCCCTTCTCTAAGGATAGATAGTTGAATTCCTTTAAATAGGTGATTACTTTGCAAAGTAATTCAAAATATTTACTATGAAAGTGGTTCTTATATTCTTGGCATAACTTATAAATGTCTGCAAAGTCTTCATCATCACCATATAGATCTTTGAAGTTGTCTATTCCCATGCTCTATACTTGTATCTCCTAGATAGTCAAGGCTCTTCTACTAAAGGCATCTGCAACCTTGTTCTGCAATCCCTTCTTGTGTTTGATATTGAATGTGTATGTTTGCAAGTACTCAACCCACTTCATATGCTTGTGACTAATTTTCTCTTGGGATTTTAAGAAACTTAATGCTCGGTTGTTAGAAAAGACTATGAACTCTTTTGGTAGCAAGTAGTGCCTCCACTTTCTCAGTGCTTGAACTAGAGAATACATCTCTAGGTCATAAGAATAATATTTCTTCTTATCTTCACTCAAATTCTCTAAATGGAAAGCCATTGGTCTTCCCTCTTGGCGTAAGACAACACCAATTGCCACATTTCTGGCATCACACTATATTGTAAATAACTTTTCAAAGCTTGGAAAAACTAGAATAGGTTGTGTAGCAATCTTTTTCTTTAACAATTCAAAACCATGGTCAGCTTGTTCATTCCATGCAAACTTATTCTTCATGCCTCCTTTTATAGTGTCCAACATGGGAGCACAAATTGCACTGAATTGTTTGATAAACTTCCTATAATATTTGGCTAGACCATGAAAACTCCTTACCTTTTTTGCTATCCTTGGAGTAGGCCAATTGACAATGGATTCCACTTTGCTTGGATCCATCTTTAGGTTACCTTAAGATAGTACAAAACCAAGGTATACTAGCTCTGTCTTGATGAACTCACACTTTTCTAAGTTTATCATCCACTTCTCCACCTGTAGCTTCTTAAAAACCATTTCCAAGTGTTTGAGGTGCTCTTCTCTTGTATTACTATAGATGAGCATATCATCTAAGTAGACTACTAAAAAATTTCTAATATATTCTTTGAGGACCTCATTCATCAATCTCATGACTATAGATGGGTCATTTGAGAGTCCAAATGGAATTACAATCCACCCATATAGTCCTTTTATGGTTTTGAAGACTTTTTTCCACTCATCCCCTTCATTTACCCTCATTTGGTGATAGACACTCTTTAGGTCTACCTTTGTAAAGTACCTTGCTCCTCCTAGAGAATCCATTAGGTCTTCTATCCTAGGGATAGGGATTATATACCTTATTTTAATCCTATTGATTGCTCTAGAGTCTTTACATAACCTCCAAGTTCCTCCCTTTTTTAGGTTCTAGGATAGTGGACACGACACATGGGTTAATGCTCTTTCTTATCAGGCCGTGTTCTAGGATCTCTTGGATTTGTCTAGCAATTTCCTCATTCTATTGAGGAGTCATTTTATAGGCTTCCTTATTGGGTAGGGTAGCTCCTAGTATTAGCTCTATCTGATGGATTATAGACCTCTTAGGGGGTAGGGTTGATGGTTGTCCATCACTAACTATAACTTCATACCTCTTTAACATCTCTTATACTTCTCTAGGTAGCTTTGTCCTCTTCTCTTTTTTGTCTACAAATTTCTTTGGCTTTAACACCAATGAAAATACAACTCCTTCTCCTTCTTCTAAAGTCTCTAAGAACTCTTTTTCACTCACCATGAGAATATTAGGGCCAGTTGTCTTCAATTCTGCATCCTCCAACGGTGACTAGATTTTGTATTTTGAACATGGTCCTTCTTGAAAGAGTATAAATTTTTCACTCAATCATGCATGGCCTTTCTGTCAAATTTCCATGGTCTACCTAGGAGAAAGTGACATGCATCCATAGGTAAGACATCACATAAAAATTTATCCTTATATCTCCCAATTGAGAATCCTACCCAAGCTTGCTCATTAACAAGGACATGTTGTCCTTTGTTTAGCCAAGTGACCTTGTAGTAACTAGGGTGGTGTATCCTTGTAATTTTTAGATTACTGACTGCTTCCTCTGACACTATGTTGTCACTAGACCCTGATTCTAGTATCACTCTACACACTTTACCCATTATCTTACACTTTACTCTAAACAGTGATCTCCTTTGACTGAGTTCTTCCTTCACTAGCTCTTTGATCAAAGTTCTTCTCATCATGATATTCTCTCCCTCCTCTGATTCTAATGGCACTTTAGAGTTCTTTTTTCCACCACTTTTCCCCTCATGAACATAGTTCACTCTTTTTTCACCTCCTTGAGAGGTACTTCCCTTCTTTGGACACCTATATGCTGGATGTCCTGACTGTTATAGTGATAGCACTTCATATTTGCAAAATAGTTGTCTCTTCCTTGGCTACTGCCTCTTCCTCTGTTGTTAGAGTTCCTCCCTCTACTTGAACTTCCTCTATTGAAGTGTCCATTTTTTTGAGTGATCTTAGTCTCTTCTTGACCTTTAGATTCAAATTTTCTTCCACCATATCCACCTCTTTGTCCTTTGTTGTCTCTTCCTCTACCCCTTGCTCTGGAGGTGCTTGAATCTTGTTTCTTCTTTAACTTGTCTTCAACCTTGATAGAAATTTTGTGGCACTTCTGAACTGTGTCTAGAGTCAAAAGACTCATCTCATCTTGAATGGTCCATTTAATTATATTTAAATTGCTACTCTTGAATTCATACAAAGTCTCTGAAATTCTTTAGTGTATGAGTTTACATCTAGGTCCTTCTTTCTTAGACCTTGACTTCTTTTGTATAATTGGATTTCATAATCCTTAGGGATATAAGCCTCTTTGAATTTTGTAACCATATCCTTCCATCAAGAAATGGGCCTTTTCCCTTCCTTTTCTCTCTCATCTTTGATTAATTTCCACCAACTGAGTGTAGACCCTCTCAGTCTATCTTTTGCAACCTTCACCTTTTGAGCCTCAGTGATACCATCACACTCAAATGGTTTTCTAGTCTCTCTATCCAATCTAGGAGTACCTCTAGTTCCATTTTTCTACTAAAAATAGGAACTCCTTCCAATGCTTTTCCGCTCATAGCCTTTAGGGCTTTCAAGAATGGCTCCTTATTAAGGATAGGGTCAGCTTCAGGGATCTCATCTTGAAGGGAAATCTCCTTGCCTTTCCCTTCAATTTTGTCCTTCACTTCATCTGCTTTTACATCAACTTCATCCACTTTTTTCTCTAATTGAGCCAACCAATCTTGGATTAGTCTATTCTCCTCTTATTGTTCATCTAGCATCTTAGCCAACTCATCATTAGTCACCATTGTTGACTCTCCAATTGATTCTTCTGGTTGAAACATTAACCACAAACTTGATCAAAAGAGGCTCTGATACCAATCTGATGGAAGTGTTCCAAGATTGGCTTTCACTTACTCAACTAAGGTCTTAACTTTCCCTAGTCCACCAAGGATCCTAATTCTCTTCTATAATCTACCAAATTCTTGTGTATTCACACCCTAATACTATTCTAACTCCACACTAAGACTTAGTTGCTCTGTGCTCAATCTTGAAATATTGCCACCATTGAAAGTACTCCTTGTCTCTAAGATTCCTTGGATGGTTCTAAGATCAAATCTTCCTAAAAATATTCACAAGTGATACAAAGGACATGTTTACCTTTAATACATCCATATGACATCTTTTGAATCCCATTTGAATGGGTCTTCTATCCCAAAGTGATCGAGTTCCACCTTCACAATCCTTTGAACCTATTAGGCCTAGTAGCCCTATTATCCCTATCTAGAGGGTTTTTATGAATTCTTGTCAAAAACTCCTGCACAACCCTAAAAAAACACTTAGGACTTAGATACCCTTTTCACAAAACTTAAATATTCTAATGTCCTGAAATGTAGGTCTTTTAGGCCTATTTCCAAGAATTAACAGTAACACACTGATTTCTTGCTAGAAATGTATCAATATGGATTGGATATGATCTAGGCTCATAGGAAGGGTTAATTTAGACCCTGAGGCTTCTGGAAATACACTTTCTTTCTTTCCCTCACCCACTTCTTTGCAATGGAACTTGATTCTTACCATGTTACACCCCTCACTAGACAGACATTGTTTGCCTAGGGCATAACCTTAAAAATAGCAGATCGACTCTTCAGTACCTCTCCTTGCATATTTAAACTATAAATAGGCTCCCCTAAAACATTCATTCACCCTTAGGATATTCCCATGGTTAGATTTCATGGGGAGCCATGGAAACACAAACTACTCTAGACTAGACCAACAGATTCCCTAAATCTTAATCAATTTACAAATGCTACTAAACTAACTCTACAGTACTTTCGCAATGAATGAAAAAGTCTTAAATCTACCTACTCAACATGAATCCAACACTACATCGATCATTTCAATCCATATAATCACTCTGTAACTCAAAAATGCTTGAATATTCCTAAAAACTAGAATTGCAAAGCTTCTTGCTATTCCTAAATCTTGCTTAACTTTCCATCTTCCTTGGAAAATGAGTCCTTAGGAATCTTAGGATACTTCCTCCACCATTTTAGGCCACTAGCATTGATTTTTCACCTCCATCTCGAGAGGAATCCAAAATGTTTTGTATGTTGCATGCAACATTACAACAATGCAAAATGTTGTCATGACAACATTGTAGCCTCTTTTACATAAATGCTTGTTCAAACTAACTTTTATGATCTCTACTATGCTTGGTATGAGGAATATACATCATTAAGGCCTTTTTAGGTACTTTCCCAATCCTAATTGACTCTAGAACTCATTAAGAGTTATTTTCCCTACTCAAGCCAAAACTATGCATAAAGTAAACTAACTAAACTAGGTTGGATTTGACACTAACTATCAATCCACCTAGTAAAACACCTTGAAAGACCTACTAAGGTCAAAATTAAACACACACTGACTTGGCTAAGGTCAGTTACAAGAGAAAAAAATTTATGGCTTAGAGGATATCCTAGGTTCTCCTGCACCATTTCTCTTCAATTTTTGTAGCATATTTATAGGCAGTTGCCAATGTCTCAATATTCACAAATTCCATTTCTATTTGAATATACCTTTGAAGTCCACTACGATATTTCAGAATTTGATGCTTCTCTGAATCCTCAATACCAAGTTTTTTTGAAAGTGAATGGAATGTATTGGTATAATCTGGCATAGACTGATCCCTCTTCTGTCGAAGCAACTACCATTCTATGTATTTATTTTTGTTCATATACATCCACATGAAAGTATACTTCTTTTATGTATTCCACAAATTCTCCCCATGTGGACTTTTTATCAAGAGATATTCCACAACTATCTTCATTAGATAATTATCGTTCTTTATTTTCTAATTTGGCTTGCCATGCTAATTTCACATGGGTTTCAGCTATGAGGAGAGAAAATGTTATTTTTTCTGCTTCTAAGAAATTATTTACAGAAAAGTATCTATCCAATTTTGATAACCAGTTATCAAAGACTTCAGCATCGACTTTTCCTTCAAAATTTGGGATGTCAAAATTTACCTGCATTTTGAAAGGGTTATTTCCACGGAACGATGTTCCTAATCTAGAGGGTTTTTGATTCTATAGAAGGCGTTAAAATTGACTCATTATCTCTTGTCGTTGCTTACATAAATCCTCTTCCACCAACTACTTCATTGCATCGTTTGACATCTTCGAACGTGTGCGTCTCTAAGGTGGATATTTTGACAAATCTTGTGTATCCAATCCTAATCTTAGGTAGGAAGATGTTGTGTAAATTGGCATAAAGGATCTTTCCCACTCTGATACCACTAATCTGAATTATGAATCAGATTACAATACCTAGTGTGATACCTGCGGTATTTTGAAGTTCAATATAAAAAAATAAAAAAGATTAACACTTGAATTGCAAGCCAAAGAGTATTCCATTCTATTTGAAATTGGATTTTATACAAATATGATGGATCCCAAGGGTCACTAGATCCTCTTTGAAATGAAATGAAGAGTCCTCATAATGTTTATTACAAATAAAATATTGTAAACCTCTAAAAAAAAAATTAAAAAACTATATATAAAAATATGCCCACTTGGAGAAGGCATAACTTTGTAGTCCTAGCTCCGAATTACGAACCATTTACTCTATTGGAAAGGTCTTCAATAAATCTCAAACCAAATCTAGGTGGCTTTCCCCAAGGAAAATATGCCCCAAGATGCCCCAAAGACCTTCAAAGATGTAGTTTACTGAAACATAGAAAATACCGAAAAATTGGATTTCAGTATTTTCCCAATTCCATCCTTATCATTAACCCAACTCATATTTAACTCACCCCCTACACCTTGGGAAATCCTATAAATTGGATGTATCTTTAGTGTAATTCATATCCATCTTCATAGTAATTTCTCTACAGACAAATTGCATTTGAGAGCTTAGTAATTTGAGTTCATTTAGCTTAGAATTCTCATATAGTGACATTATAATTGAGGAATTACAACAAGCTTTGAGTTATTTTCATCATTTAGGATAGAAATTTACTTCTATTTTCATCAATTTATCTTTCAATTAATATCAATCTTTTCTTCCCATATCATAATTGTATTCATATTTGCATATTCTCATTCTAGAAGTTGTCACTCGAGGGTTCTTTGCTGCTGAGAGAAATCCCTAAGTTCTTATAGTTAGAGATCCATGAAATATTCTTGACTCTTTCAATTTTGAATTGGTTAATTAGGATAGATATATTAATTTCAAGTTGAAAGCATTTTGATTAATGTTTCATGAAGGTTTGTAAGAAGATTACACACACAAATGGTGCCCACCATGGGGCCCATGTCTCACTAACATTTTTTCATTTATTTTTGAGTGTTTTTGCTGAAAATTTTATATTTACACGTCCAAACAGCACACAGTCATCACCTTTGCAAAAACAATTAGCGCATGTAAGAAGAAGTTCAGCGCCTATGAAGTAAATTTCAGTTCATGTGAAGTAAATTTTAGTGCATGTACTCAAAATATCAACTTCTATAAACATGAAGTTGGAATTTACATTTTCTTTTAGCGCCTACACATATTCTTCTATGTTGTTTTCACTGTCTTATGTCTCCTATAAGTTAATTTATGTCACTTATAGTTTTAGCGCCTCCAAGATAAAGTTAAGCTCCTGTGAGTAAATTTTTAGCGTGTGTGATCTAAAATTTTGCCTACAATATAAATTTTAGCTCCTATGAGAAGTTAAATGTCGCATCTTACATCTAAACTTAAGAAATTTTATGTTTTAAATCTGATTTAGTTTAAAATGTGCTACAGATGGATAAATTGAAGAAAGTTCGTAGACCTACATTCAGATTACTAGGTCATTACAAGGAAAATGAGGCTATAAGGTTGAAAAAATATGCTTGGAAGATACATTGGGAATATGAGATGGAGAAGTTAGGTGAGGAAGTTAAATTTCATGATAGGTATTTCAAAATTATAAATCTTTATCAATATTTCTATTAAATTTCTATGATTGACATGCATGCTTCTTTTTTAAATATTTTCATAAATTTGTCAATTGTTTGGATTTATTTCACTTTGCTTGTTTGTGTTGGATTAATGTGTGTGGAAAGGTATGCTTAAGAGCTGGAATGATCACTGAGGTAATGTATAATGAAAATAAAACAATCTAAAAAATGCACATAACTTCGAATAAGGTTCACACTAAAATCCTTTAGTCTTGCATGTACCTTTCATTTCACTTTCTAGAAAATTTCAAATTGAAACAAATAGCTTAAGTAAGGAGAACTCATTTATTTGTGAACACAGATAGTAGGCTTATGCTCTTACCTTTCTTAAGGTGATTAGAATACCAAACCTAATGGATTTCCATTAGTTAAAGGTCTAAAAATGAACATCATATCTGTTATATTTTTAGAATAAAGATAATAGGGATATGCTCTCACCTTTCTTAAGGTGATAAGAATACCGAAATTTACTTTATCTCAATTTTATTTAAAGTAGTGCATTTTAGATTTTAATCCATAGTGGGCTAGCCTCCCAAAAATTGCCTTAATGAGGCCTGGAAGAGGGACAATCCAAAGTGGGATACTAAACCATTTTGCCATGGTTATCCAACCCAATATAAAATGAAATATATTTATCCTTAATGGGGTGAAGGACAAAGAGCATTGTACAATAGCCTTCCTCAAGTAGTCCTTATGGATTGCACAGAATCTCCCTTGCGTTGTGGGAAGCTCTTAGAAGAGAGGTAAAAATAAAGCAATTTGAATATAATCTATACTAAAACTCGGTTAAGTAGTAATAATACCTATTTTATTGATGTCAAGCCAAAAATTACCATAGGTAGATTGCTTGAAGTGTTTTTTATGTGAAGGCCCCATAAAAAACAATTGAGAACATACACTTTTTGTGTAGATTTTAAGGCTGTAAAATAATCGTTCTTTTATTTTTTGAGTTTGATGATCCAAAAAATCAGAAAAAAATAACTATTTAAGATCAAAATTCAAACAAAAATCTCTAAAATTCACAAAATTAAAGTAAAATTATACAGTTTTGCATCTGTATAGAGTTTTGGCACCTATAAACAGTAAAATAGCTCCTACAAACAATAAAACAACTTCTATAAATGGTAAAATAGCTCCTATAAATAGTAAAATAGTGCCTGTAAGAAATCAAACAACACCTATGCAGAATCAGACAATGCTTTCTATCACCTAAAAATCTCATGTGAGAATTAAAACAATGCCTACATTCTTTAAAACAACACATATAAATTATCAATTCAAAACAATGAGCATTTGCAGACATTTTTGGTTAAAATGTAAAACATCTCTTGATACCCTTTTCAAAAAAAGGGATGTTTTTAATCAAAATAGGTTTAAAAATCAAGCAGCTTGTCTTCACACAATAGAGTTTTCTTATTATAAATGTCAATGGATTTCTTTATTGAAAAATTCAAGATCTCAAGAGACAGATTCATGACCTAGAACAAGTTTTAAATAAACCAATAATGACAATGGAAGAAAAATACCTTTGAGAAATATATAACATTCTAGCTAAGACACAAATTTAAGGAATAGAAAAACAAATAGCTAAAATGGAGCACCAAAGGAATAAAAATCAAAAGAAAAATATAGAATCTAATGTATCTTTTACAAATACAAGTGAACCTAAATATCCCTTGGATATAAGGTTTACCCCTTTGGGACAATCTCTTGAGTTGGCATTAAAATAACTTCTTGAACACAATCTCATAACATTGCCTCAAGGGACCTCATGTTAGAATGAATTTAGAATAACCGAGGGGGGGGGGGGGGGGGGGGGGGGTGAATCAGTTATCCTCAGGTCTAGATGTACCAAACTAAACTTTATACCACTTTGAACAACTTAGATCTGCTTGACATCAATAGCATAAATAAACAACATATATATGCAGTTTTACTATTCAAATGTAATCAGCTTGCAGAAACTTAAGAGTAAAACACAACATAAACATTCACAAAAGTTGACACCAGTATTTAATGTGGAAACCCAATTTGGGAAAAACCACCAATAACACGCTATCAAGTTTTTACTCTTCTGAAGTGAGCTCTATTAGGAGCCAACTCTGTTAAAGGTTACAAAAACATTGCTAAATGTGACCTACTTAAAGGATTTAATCACCCTGTCATGAGTGGCCTTGTTAGAGGACTTAGAACATTCCACCTGAATGTCATCTTTCTCAAAGGATTTATAGAATGACTGTTAGGTCAAACTGGTTAAAGGATTTTGACTGATACAATGGTTAGAAAGTAATCAACAGGTGTGATCTAATACAAACAACTTACTTTGAAAATCCATATCCAAATCAGCTCTAATGCTAATTCACTGAGTGGCCTCCATTCTCTTTTCAATCTTTAGATCTGCTTGGAAATTCGTCAAGCAATCACTCTCGTAACTCTCTGCTTCTCTACTTAGCCTTCTCTACTAGATCATTGCAATCAGTCAATTAAATATGCAATCCTCTTGCATACACATCATCCACCTTCTCACATTTATGAATAACCCCTTAAGGTTATCTTATACCTCTTCATCTAGGTAAAATAAATCTTTTCCGCTTAATCAAGATCATAAATCTTTGTTTAGGTCAGATCCAACGGATCTTTCCATCTTTACATTTTATTTACTTCTCCAAAGAAATCACTAATTAAATCTTTGTTCCATGCATTAAATTCGGTTACCCGTGCATTTAAATAGTGTGGACCAATCATTCTTAACCTCAATTAACTTTACATATCCCAATAAAATCAACTATGTCAGCCAGAGATCTCAAATCTCAATAATTACCAAAATAATGTTGGTCGGCCAACACTATGTTCTTCCGCTCGGTCATCACTGGTTTCCTCAGCAATTTACTAGTGCTCGGTCATCACAAACTTCGCTCAGCATAAACTGTTCTCAGTAAACTATCATCAAAAGATAAACAACACATTACTTTGCCAATGTGCCAACTGATCAAGTACCCTTATGATTTCCCATAACTCAACCATTTCACTTGGTCTTCTTGTTGTCCTTGCCTTGAAATCTTCTTCATCAATCAATAGATATGGTACTCAAATAGAAAGGAATAGTCTCACCAGTTAAGGTTTGACATCAATGACAAAACAACAATTGTTTCCATTGTAGCTTTCCAACAATCTCCTTCTTTCGCATTGATGACAACACTAAACTTTAAAACAATAATTTTCCAACCATATTTACCATACAATCCAAAGAGTCTCTATCTCTTCCTTGATATCAAAAAATCATCATTAATGTCTTTAGTTTCATTTTGATTCTCATCTTGTAAAACATTTCTCCCTCTGTGTCTCTAATCACATTGAAATCTTTTTATTTCTATTCATCTGTAGACTCACTCTTTCAGTAAATTCTCCCTTTATCTCTATGTATAGTAAGCTCTCCCTCTTTCAGTAAACTTCTCCTTCTTTGAAAACAATGCCAAAGATGTTGACATCTTCATCATGCAGATTATTCTATTCTAAACTTTGTATCATGTTGTTCCTGTCATCTTACATATGACTGATCCTCTTTTCTGTCCTTGTCTTTTTTTCATAGCTTTAGGCAGTATCCTAAAGTGTGACTACCTGTACATCAATGTGTCAAATATTCTGAATATAACATTTGATGCAACAGTACCATTCTGAACTAATTAGCCTCAGTTAGGGGAATCACCAATAATTTACCTTGCAAATACTCATGAGCATCCTTGGGTAGTGCCTTCATAAATATGTCTGCTAATTGTTCCTTAGTATTCACATATTCTAGTCTCACTTCCTTCTTCTGAACTAGCTCCCTCAACTAATGATACTTGATAGCTATATGCTTTTTCTTAGAATGCATTACAAGTTTCTTAGAAATATTAATGGCACTCGTGCTATCATAATATATGACAACTGGGCCTATGATCTCCTCTTTCATACCTTTCTGTAGTACCTTCAACCACACAATATTAGAATAATTAACTATTTCTTCCACATACTCGGCTTCAACTATAGATTGTGAGGTACAATTTGGTTTCTTTCTTGTCCATGAAATCAATCTTTTTCATTGAAAAAATGTGCCACCTATGGTTCTTTTTCTATCATCCAAATTTCCAGCCCAATCAAAATCAGTATTGACTCTGACTTCAAACTTGTCATTCTTTTTGTAATATAGACCATATTCATCTGTACCTTTCAAATATCTCAAAATTCTTTTTACTGCCATCATATGAGTTTCCTTGGGATTCGCAGAAAACCTTGCAACAATACCAACAACCAGTGCAATATCAAGTCTTTTGTGCACAACATATTGCATCTTTCCAATTATTGACCTATAAAGGGTTTGATTTACTTCTTTTGTATCATCATTTTTTGTTAACTTCTATCCAGTAGACATAGCTATACTCACTGGTTTTGAATCTTCCATTCCAAAAAGATTTAGTATCTCCTTGACATATTTTGATTGAGTAATATAGATACCATTCTTCATCTGATATATTTGTAAGACAACAAACTATTTTATCTCACCAAACATAGACATCTCAAATTCAGTTTGCATCTCCTTTGCAAATGCTTGGCATAACACATCTTGTCCACTAAATATAATGTCATCAACAAGAATTTCAGCCAATAAAGTACCTTTGCTTTACTCTGTCTTCAAATACAGATTGTTGTTTTCATTGGTTCTTGCAAATCCAATCTTTATCAAATAATTGTGCAATCTCGCATACCATGCTCTTGGTGCTTGCTTCAGTCCATATAGTGCCTTGTGCAGTTTGCAAACCATGTTTCTATTGCTTGGGTCAACAAATCCATCAGCTTGTTCAATGTAAACTTCTTCTTCTAATATCCCATTTAGAAATGTTGACTTTATATCCATTTAATAGACTTTAAAACCTTTGTAGGCTACATATGAAAGTAAGGTTCTTACTCCTTCCAATCTTGCAACTAGGGCAAATTTTTCTCCATAATCAATTCCTTCCTCTTGTGCATAACCTTTGCATACCAGTCTAGCTTTGTTTCTTGTTACCTCTCCATGTTCATTCAACTTATTTCTGAATACCCACTTAGTACCAATTACATTCTT
>MU226275.1:1082683-1106549 GCA_018584345.1 Thuja plicata | reverse complement strand
TTCTAAACTATGATTTATTCAAATCTAATTTGAATTATAATCTAAACCCTAGCTAGGAACCTATTAATCCAACCTAGAGACCTACCCTAAGCCTACCCTATTCCTACTCTACTCCCATCACCTCACTGCTTAAGCATGCTTCCCTACCTAACTGTCCTCTAAATCATACTTAAAGGATGATTCCTAACCTTTTTAAGGCTAATGGAATTCTCACCCACATAGGGAAATTCTCTCCAAAAAGGTTACCCATTGCTCTTAAATTCCTCTTACAACTTTGTCTCCCACTTGGAATTCTTGAGCCACTAAATATTAAATGTTATATTTCACTCAAAATTGGCCACCCCCCCCAAGCCTATGTGTCCCTTATGTGGCTCTTATGTGGATGCCACATAGATGCCACATCATCCAAGACCTCCTCTTTTCTCCCAAAACTCTATAAATAGAGGCCTTCTCCTCTTCATTTTTCATCTCTCAATTTGCATTGTTATCATGCTATTTTAATATTAGAATTTCATTGCTAGTTTCATGTTTTCATGTTTAGATCACTTAGAAATCACATGCTAGGCTTCAATTTGGTAAGATGAATCATAGTTTCTTGCATATGCATATCATTTTATAGATTGATCTATCATCTTGAAGAAGATTTGAGACTAGTTCTTCATACTAGAAATTGAATCTCTCTTCTTTCTTATCAAATCTTACATTGCATTGGGATCCATTTCATTTTGTGTGTTTGAGAGAGAACACTCACATCCAATCAAAAAGAGAAAATCAAATAAGTAGAATAGGGTGCATTTTGCTTATTTTTAGATCAATCTGATGTTATGTTGAAGTCTTGTTTGGTTCTTGTTTCTTTGATGAATTCTATGTGCTAACCCACTAACTTGTCATGTTTGAGCTTTCTCCTAGAAGATTGAAGATTTCATTATGCACATTCTGGCATGCTTGGTGGGACCCACATCCCTAAATTCTTCTAAATTCTAGTCTTTTTTTCTTCCAAATTTTTCCAAACACACAGATCCACGTCTGCATTTTATACAGAGGCGTCTGCATAAACGCGGGTTCTCTTTGAACCACCATTTGACATTTATGCTAAATCAACGTCTGCGACCTAAATCGGCGTCTCCTCCTGGAATCTATTGTTTAAGATTTTTTGAAACACAATTTGTCATTTGTCAAGAGTTGTTGTCTTTCCTACTATTTTTAGGCATTTTAACATTCTATTTTTTTAGCAGAGATCAATTTTACAAGCAATTATAATGCCAAAATTTTCATTAAGGGAACAAATATTGATAACTATTTAAAGAAAAAAAGCTTTTAAATGTTTGGATGATCTAAAAATGGCTAAATTTGATCAAATCAAACACTAAGAAGGAAAAAAAATAAAATTTGTTTGTTGTCTTTTGCTATCTTTTTACACTTGTAGTTACAACGTCATCTACAAAAATGCTGGTTCATAAACCAACATCTGCGATTCACAAAACAATGTTTACGCTTAACCAGTGTCTACATTTCATAAACTAGCGTCTCCGACTGGTATAGGAATTTTCTAGTTTTCTGAGTTTTCTAGCCTATTTTCCTGCATTTTGTCATTTTTAAGCTAAAATACAAAACCGGCGTCTGCGCCTTGAATCGACGTCTTCGCTCTGACAAACTATTTTTGATAATTTACTAACAATTGTTAAGTGGTTTTTGTGTTTTCAATGCTAGTCAAAGGGCTAAAATTGAAACTACTAAAAAATTGTCTTGCAGCACCGCTGACCAAAGAAATCAATTCAAAACTACTCACATTTTTCTTGCAGGTTGCCTCAAATCAAAATCGACCAAATGATCATGTTTGTGATAATATTTTTTAGGCACATAGACTAATTAGCTAGTTTTATTTATCTAATATGAAGCAAGTGTTAGGGGATTATGCTCTCTTCCATTTTGGGAGGATCAAAAACCTCGACACACTTGCTTTGTGTTAAATAATTAAATCTTTTGGGAAAGAACAAACCTGTCTTGCGTGCTTGGGAGAAAATGACATTGGGTAGGAGAGTATTCTCATTTCCCCTTGTGGGAAAATCAGAAATCTAGACCCCTATCATCGCCAATCCTTTTTTTCAAGTTAATCCTTTAGATGGGCCTCCTGGTCAAGGAAAAAACCTCCTGGGAATGACCCACATGATAATGAGGTATAAGCCACACCACTCTAACTCATGTTAATCAAATTTACTCTTTGGGGTTAAAGCCTCAGGAGTCGATTGGCATTTGAGCTTTAATTAGCTCTTTTCTAACTTAAGTGTGGCCTCACAGTCTCAATCACTTTTACGTGACCACTTTTGTCAAGACGCTCTATGAGGCTATACACCTGAATCGTGCTTGCACAGACATAGAGGATACAATCAAACAGAGACACTTACTAAACACTCTAAGCATAGAAGTTACCCAATTCACCTCTGAACAGTGATTTATTATAGTGCGAGGGAGGGAAGAATCTCTCCCAAAGATCCCCATCATATGTGTCCCAAGGTATTGTGATGTGAAAGAGATCTTTGAAGCACGACAATAATACCTAGAAAAAGGCAAAAACATGGGCGACCTTTCGGGGGTGACACTACTGTGTGAGCTGAAGGACTACCAAGCAATGGGTCTATAATATTTCATTGAAGCCAATTCCTTAGGTAGATGTGTGCTTGAAGTGTTTGAAGAACATTGACAAATCCGAAACACAAACAGAATACCCAACATTCAAATTTTTCACGTGCTTGTATCCGTCAAGGTTACTTTGTCCTTTGTCAGATTGTTTTCAGACCTATGCTTGTTATTTTCTAGTTTGACTATGTTGAAATTGGTTCTTTCCATGGAACACATCTATTGAAAATTAGATAGTAATCAAGCCTTTGCTAGATCATCAAAACACCATCCTTTTGTAAGATTACCGTGAGCTCCAATTTTTAAAATTTGGTCTTTTACGGGATATGTCCTAAAACTTCTAATTATCCATCCCAAATCAAATATGTTTATAGGACATGACCAATTCCAAGAAGCATAAGAAGGTAAAAACTTCATTACCACACGTGCAAAGAGATTAGAAAAACACCACCCAAGAGGCTAACAAGTACCAACACATAGTCGATTCCATCAAGCAAGAAATTCATAAACAAGAACAATTCGACAAAGTGATATACAACAACAAGGTTTCTCACTTTATGCGAAAATATCATCTAAACACTGCTTTTTTTAGAGTTGAGAAATATGACTAGCTATTTTACCATGACAAACAAAATTTCCTCCTCTTCTTAAGCTCACTTAGCTTGTATTTTAGGACCTCACTTAGGTTGTCATCTTTGGAAACACATCACACACTCATCCTAGCATAATCCTACATTAATCCAATCCAAACCTAATCAACCTAGAATCATGCTAATCATCATCAAAATCATCCTTGATCACACCCCTCACTTGGTATTGCATCCCCTTTGGAGTTTCTAAAAACCAACATCTTAATCAAACCCCCATCCTTAAATGTCCTTAAACTAAGCATTGTTTAGGATAATCCCCTTTGTTTTTTGCAACCTCATCACCTTGATCAAAAGGTTGGTTCACATTAACAAATAATCCCATCCGTCGAAGACCACAAGTCTATCTTAGGTAGACAATCATATCCACTTGATCTTACACTAGGGAAAGCAACCTTTAATCCTTGCATACACCAAGTTATCCTTAATTTGTAGGAGCATATTCATCATCCTAGATGCATCTTAGTCCTAGCATCATCATCCTTAGCTTCCTACGCACATCCTTGCATTACATACTGCATCTCATATTCCCTTAGGGTAGTCATTTCATGCCACCTATCACACGAGCCACTAAGAAGAGGAAGAACATGGACCCCAAGCTTGCTGCTAGTTCATCTAATCCTATGACTGACAACACTAATGCCATGGTTACTTATGTTCCTCAGCCCAACAATCAAATTAAACACATCTAGGTAGATACTAATGAGACACCTACCATGAGTGCCATAGAAACATTTATCAATCATCCAGGACATGTCCACATGGTGAACGCCATAAGTGGACGTAAAAACAATCAGCTACTTCTGGACATTCAGCAACAAGGGCTTCAACTCCCACCTTGGATTATACCCATGCTTGTCACACAACCTATGGCAATTCTAGGGGAACATTATCCTCCCACTAGAAATGAAGTTTTTATCCACTCCAAAAAGCCCTATAGGTGGGAACTCTTATCACACAAGTAGTCCAACCTTCCATCCCACACTCCATCATGCACACAACACCTTCATCTACCTCAGGAGCCCCACCTCTTGATCCAACATCAGTAGCATGAGCAATACCCCCCATCGCTACACAAGAACCACCTCAATTCACAGCTGCTCCACTTTTGCAAAAAATTCCAACATTTGTGGCACAATTTCCACCACCACCAGTCAGCACGTAGGAAAACACCATTCCAACCATCCCTACTCAGCCCATTCAAAGTGCAACAACCAGTTCGCAGCATCAAAGGACACAAGTTTCCATGCCTATTACGCCTTTCTTCACCATAGGCATGCCACCTACCAATGCCTATAACCAACCCTTATTTCCCCAACGGTCCACTTTACCTACTCCACTAGCAGTGCAACCGCAATGTGTGCTAGCAGTTTTGCAACAAATGTAACCAATCCAAATCCTCCCATGCAACAACCATCTACCAATCCTTTCATCATACCCCAAATACCTATCTAGCAACAACAACAAATGATCTAGAAACAAAAGAAACCCATCCAACAACATCAACCTATCTAGCAACAAAAACAACCAATCCAACAACAACAACAACCAATCCAATAACATCAACAACCTATTCAACAAGAACAATTTATCCCGCAACCATCCCAAGCACAACAACAACAAATCAACCCATCTGCAGCTACACAATCCACTCTCCAAGTTAGATAGAAACCACACCCACAAATGCATGGGGAAATTCCCTTCATGGTACAACCACTACAATAGTTTTCTAATTATTTCATCCAACCCATGCAGAAACAACAAACTCATTCCACCAACTACCTAGCCATGCCATCCTCAGTTGCATCACAAACCATTCCAACAGCACAACAAATCAATGTTCCCAGTAACACCAATTTCCTCACTACAGCCATTGGGGGAATTCCACCATACAAATCATATCCTCCACCCCATGCAGGTGTACAATAAGCTCAGCCCACTCATCTAATGTCGCAACAAATACAAACCTACTTCCAGCAGTTGCAACAGCCTTACCAAGTGCTGCCACCTCCTCCACAGCAATATTCCCCTTAGGTGCAGCTTCCACCACAATAGCCCATATATGCTGACCAACAACCATCATATCAAACACCACAACATCCCCCATAGGATCCTCCATATTCTCCATTTCATCCATATCAGGTTCAGGGAACCTAGGAAATCATTGTTAATAATCCTCCCCCACAAATCAATCATGAATGGGAGGAAATTAAGAATGCACTCAAAGAGCTAAAAGCAGGGACTGAAGCTAAAACATTCAAATTTGATGAAGTGTGTACTTACCCATTTGATTGATCTATCACTGCAATACCCTTCCCCAAGCACTTTGAGACACCCAAGTTTGATAAATATCAGGGGAAGGGAGATCCTATGAGCCACATGAAAGAATTCTACATGGCCTGCCAAGAAGTGGCCTACAGTGATAATATCCTCATGAGACTATTTCCCAAAAGCTTAGGTGGGACTGCTCTTGAGTGGTCCTACAGAATCCCTATGCCACAGTCTCTACTTTCACTAAACTATCTGAAATGTTTGTGGGCCAATACACACATAAAGTTGAAAATAAATTCTCACTCCTTGATTTATGAAATTCCAAACAAAAGGGAGGAGAAATCCTAGTAGATTATCTTTAGCACTGGCAAGGGCTTACTACAAGGTTGTCTTATCAACCCCCTGAGCAACATCTTATCAAAATATTTATCAACAACCTCCATCCTAAGCTTGCCTATCAAATGTGCATGAATTATATACAAACTTATCATGATATCAGAATCAAAGGCATGGACCTCGAGAGAGGCCACGTAGAGGATGGTGCCATCAAGCACTACAAAGAAGCCCAGCCTGATAAATATAAAAATGATTGATCATGATACTAGAACAAGAACAAGAACATAGTAACTGATGGAGCTACTAACACCAAACACATTCAGGTTGTGGTGGTTGGTCCCAATGCACCCACTCAAACCTATCAACAAGCACTACTAGTATACCCGTAACCTCCTCTCATGTATCAACACCCCATTCCCACATATCCTCAACCAACATGCCAGAAAAACATGCGCCTGCAAGGTGCAACAATTTATCCCCCTCTGGGAACATCGTATCAGCCCAACTACCAAGGTCCTATGAATCAAATGAATGCTATATCGGTCCCACATGGACAACAAAGGCCTCACACTATAAATATGCCACAACACACATTTACCCCCTTGGGTGAACCCATAGATGTCATCTTCAACAAAATGGTCCAAGCTAACCAAGTCGTGTATCCAAAAATGTAGCCATTTGATGACTCAACACTTAAGCCTGCTTGGTATAGAGAAAACAAGTACTGTGAATATCACCGTGTTAAGGGACACACCACCCTCAAAATCATGGTGCTAAAACATTATATCTAAGATCTCATCAACAAGAAAGAGATTGAAGTGGAATCTCCGGCCCAACCATCACCAAAATCGGGCCTTAAAATCTATCAAAATGCATTCCCCAAACACACTTCAGGTACAAGCCCAGGTAATCCTACTCAATCCTCTAACCAGGGGAAGGGTAAGGAAGGAGAAAATCCTTGCAGAAAAGATTATAAAAATGCATATATCAACTACGATAATCTCATCGGCTGCGTATCCCAAGTCCAGTCCTCCATCAATGTCATCCATGTCAAGGGTGTTGATAACCAATGTGCAGTCACCACTCATCAAGGCTAAATAACAGTTGCGGGTGTGAGTACCCTTCCTTCTGATGGTACCCAGTACAAATTTTTGGAACACCTAGGAAATACTCCCACCCAAATTTCCATCTTGGATCTCCTCCGCACTTAACCCACCTATCAAGAGATCCTTAATAAAGCCTTACAAGAATCCTATATTCCTAGCGACATCAACCTCACTGAATTCTAGAATCTTATCAAACACCTATCTACATATTGTGGGGACTCTTTTAAACCAACAAACATACCCTCAGAAGAACCCGATCATAATCTCCCACTATATTACTGTCATGTTTAAAGATTTTTCCATCAAATGGGTCATGATAGATAATGGTTTGGCCCTAAATCTGTGCACTCTAAAATTCATAAAATAGTTGGGTTGCACTAAAGCTGATATAACAAATGATGTCATCACAATCAAGGCATATGACAATCTAGAATGGACTTCTGAAGGCACCATTTCATTGCCCATTCAAGTGGGCCCTGTTATTTAGAATACACTATGTCATGTTATTTATTTTGACCTTCCCTTCAACATCCTCCTTGGATGCCCATGGATTCATTCTATGCAAGCCATCCCCTCCACCTACCATGAGTGCATCAAATTTCCATATAAGGGCACTAAGATGACCATTTGCGTAGATCCCAGGCCCTTCGCATATTGTAATGCATTGGAAACCTCCTTTCCACATCCTAATCATTGTCCCAGGATTGACATTGACACCTCTATTGCCAGTTCATCTTGAACCCATGCAGACCCAGAAGCAATCCTTTCCTCCACCCTTTCCACGGTCAAGATCAACAACAAAGGTTTTGGTGAGTATAGTTTATTTGATGCCTTCACTATTGGAGCACTGCTAGTTTATCCACACACTCAAGGCCACCAACCTAATCTAAGCAAGATAGAACCAAAGACAACAAAGGTGATACAATTCAGTCCTACCACCTAAATCTCAAGGGGTACTTTAAGTGGCAAGGAAATGACATCAAACATCAACCAATGGCTCTATAAGGATCCACCACCCAAGGACACAAGTCGCCTCAATTACTTCAAAGGTAAGTACCCTGCAACTCACAAGCTATTGATAGAAAAATGGAACTACCAAGGAGGTGGCCTCGGTTATGAAGATAAAGGAATGAAAGATCCTATTATACCTACCTGACTAGAAAAGTACCTAGGCCTTGGTATGGGCTTTGACATGAATGGGGGCACCAACCAGAACTATGCCTCTTATCCATCCATGGGAAAAATTGCTGACATCAAAGATGTCCTGGAAGAGAAAGTTGTGAGAGCCTATGACAATGTCTTTGACGATGAAACCTTGCTTGGAAATTTTGTCCTATGCCAGCTTTCCATTCTCTTCATTGACCTTCCCGTCCACTATCTTGAACTCATAGACTGGGACCAACCAAGTGTTTTACACATTGACAAGTTCCAAAGTGAGGATGCTCTCCTAAGCTTTATGGGAGCAATTGAAAAAATCAATGACATGGGGAAAGACTCAACATATGTCTACAAACTGGACCCAAAGGCATACTTTGGGGAAGAGGAGAATTTTAGCCACAAAAATGAAGAAGAAAATAAAAAGAAAAAAGAGAAAAAATTATCCCCTATCAAAAACCCCTCTGGGGCACTATCTGATAATAAAAAAGTAAAAACAAAGGGCGTATCCCCTAGTGAAAATGTCCTTGAGGCACCAGAGGATAAAGACTCTCCTCTTCCTCTAATCCATGACTATAGGCCTGAACTGTCATCGATTCTCATCGAAGAAGCAAAACCTGTCAACTTGGGCACTAAAGAGAATCCCGCCATCACATACATAGAAGCATCTCTGACTGAAATAGAAGAAAGTGACCTTGTCACTTTATTGAAGGAATCCATTGATAAGTTTGCATGGTCTTACTCCCACATGTCAGGATTAGACCCCAACTTGGTGGTTCACCATCTAGCAGTGGACCCAAACATCAAACCTATCAAAAAAAAACTCAGAAAGATGCACCCTAAAGTGGCACTACTTGTCAAAGCAGATCTCGAGAAGTTATCCAAGCCAAGATCATCTGCCCAATTGACTTTTCTGACTAGATTTCTAACATGGTGCCCATCTCTAAGCCTGATAAATCAATCAGGATATGTACAGACTTCTGAGATCTCAATAAGGAATGTCCCAAGGATGATTTCCCATTGCCAAACATAGACATGATCGTGGATCTCACAGCAGGACATGAGATGTTGTCACTCATGGACAGATTTTTTGAATATAATCAGATCAACATTGCAGAAGAAGATCAACATAAGACAACATTCACAACCCCCTGGGGAACCTTCTGCTATAGCATGATGCCTTTTGGCTTGAGAAATCTTGGGGCAACCTAGCAAAGGGCCATGAATGTCATTTTTCATGACATGATTCACAAGATCCTTGAAGACTATGTAGATGATATCTTGGAAAAATCCATTAAAAGGGAAGATCACCTCAATGTTTTGGAATGTGTCTTTGACAAAATTGGACACTACTGCTTAATGCTCAACCCTAAGAAGTGTGTCTTCAGGGTCACATCAGGCAAACTCCTTGGGTTCATTATATCTAGATGAGGCATTGAAATAGATCAAAAGAAGCTACAAGCTATCATAGAGATGCCTCCACCAAAAACACTCTAACAATTGCGCAGCCTCCAAGGAAAGTTACAATCTATGCGACATTTTATCTCTCAACTAGCAGACAAGTTCCAACCATTAACTCATCTAATGCAAAAAGATAACACTTTCAAGTGGGATCCTCAGTGTCATAAGAGTTTCGACAAGATCAAAGAATATTTGGCTAATCCACCCATCTTGGTACCACTTGTACCTAGATGACCACTCATCCTATATATTTCTGCTACTACAAAAAGGTTGTGGGAACTCCTTGCTCAACTAGATGATGAAGGGAAAGAAAGAGATATTTATTACATTAGTCAGACCTTAGTGGGTTATGAGTGCAATTATTCCCCTATGGAGAAAACATGTCTGGTAGTGGTCTTTGCCACTCAAAACCTTTGCCACTATATGCTTAGTCATACAACCAAGCTCATTTCAAAAGTGGATCCTCTCAAATACCTACTCTCCAGGACTACACTCATAGGTCAAATGAAAAAATGGGTTATGCTGCTAAGCGAGTTTGATATTCAATATGTAGACAGAAAAGCACTTAAAGTGAAAGTCATCGTCGATCAGCTAGAAGAAGCACCATTGGTAGACGCATATCCTTTGGTCATAGAATTTTTAGATGAGCATTTTTCCATGATAGAAGAACAACCTACTTGACAACTCTACTTTGATGGGTCCTACATAGCTCATGGCGTAGGGGTAGGAATACTTTTTATCACACCTCAAGGTGACTACATCTCTATGTCATTCAAATTGGGATTTTCCTGCATGAACAATATTACAGAATATGAGGCACTAATTGCAGGACTCCGCATGGCTATAGAATGGAACATCATATATTTACATGTCTTTGGTGATTCCCAACTCATCATCACATAGGTCCTAGATGAGTATCAAACCAAAGATGACAAATTAATGCCATATAAGCAGATGGTTGACAAGATGAAAGAGCATTTTATCCACTTCTAGATAACACAAGTACCACACTTGCAAAATAAGGCTGCTGATGCAATGGCCACAATTGGCTCCCTCTTAGAGATTTTGCACGAGTCTACACAAAACAAATTCTTAGTTGAGAAACTTCATGTTGCCTCTTATGAGAATGATGAATCAAATTACGTATGTGTCTTGGTTGGTCCCAAGTCCTCATAGTACCACAATATCCAAGCTTACCTACAAAATGGTATCATATCCCCTCATCTCACTACAACCCAATGCCAAAACTTTATTTGCAGAGCTTCTCATTACACCTTCATTGCCAATACCCTTTATCGTCTAGGCTATCACAACATTCTCTCTAGGTGTTTAGATGAAAATGAGGCTACCTGGGATTTACAAGAGGTACATGCTGGAATCTGTAGTGCCCACACAAGTGGCATGGTCCTAGCCAAGAAATTTATTCGTACACGGTACTATTGGCCTACAATGCAACATGATGCTTGTGAGTTTGTCAAGAAGTGTCTACCTTGCCAACAGCATGCCAATATGATCCATGCTCCTGCAAAGGACCTCAGACCTATTGCGCCTCCTTGACCTTTTTCTTGTTGGGGTTTTGACCTCATTGGTAAGATTACTCCCCTCTCTTCTGAAGGCCACAAGTACATAATCACAGCAATGGAGTACTTTACAAAGTGGGTTGAAGCAATTCTGCTCACCCTCACTACAGGTGTCCAAATCTCCAAATTCATCCTCTATCGCATTGTCTGTCACTTCGACATACCTTGCACTATCTTCATGGATCACAAAACACCATTTGAAAATCAACACGTTAGTGACCTCTGTGCTCACCTCCATATCCATCACCATTTCTCCAGTCCCTATTTCCCGCAAGGTAATGGCCAAGCAGAGGCAACTAATAAAACCCTCCTCAAAATCCTCAAAAAAGTTGTCAGTGATATTGGTCATGACTGGCATCTCTAGATCAATCCTTCCCTTTGGGCATATCACACTTCCTACCGTACTCCTATAGGAACTAATCCATATTCCATAGTCTATGGTGCTAAAGTAGTTTTACCAATTGAGGTCAAACTACCATCCCTCTGAGTATCACTAAGAGGCCTGGTTGATGATGAAGATTATCAAGTAGCACGACTCACATAGCTTGATCTACTAGATGAAAAATGCCAACAAGCCTATGATCACCTAATTGTCTATCAAAATAGACTCAAGCATAACTATAACAAGAAGGTCCACCCATGCCAATTCCAAGTGGGGGACCTTGTGCTAAATGAAAATTAGAAAGTGAGTACTAATCGGGAAAAGAAAGGTAAGTTTGAAGTCACCTGGGAAAGCCCATATGTTGTCACTGCATGCTTCACTTCTGGGGCATATCAACTCTCCACTCCTAAAGAAGAACCCTTGAATGATCCTATCAATATCATTCATCTTAGAAACTTCTATGCCTGACAGCTGGTTGTTCATTCTAGTTATCTGAGAAAATCCATAAAAAATGTAAAAATTCCTGAAAAATTATAAAAACAACGTAAAACAGTCCTGAAAAAATCTAAAAAAAGCAGAAAAATGAGGCTAAAAAAATGGTTGTCTCAGTAAAAACCTGGCAAGAAGGCACTTGGACAACATAAGAAACATCAAAAACATCCAAAGAAATCAAAAAATAAGAATAAAGAGGAAAATTTCATCCAGTGGTGAAAACTTGGCAATCAGGCGCCTTGGACAAGTATGCATGATGTAAACCTAGTAACAATCATCAAACTTAGTGGACCGTTCCATTATATATCAAAATATCATGCTCCACCATCTCCCTTGTCACATCCACTTTCACCTAAATCTCACCGGTATTCCCTGGGTGTTCCTAATATCACACACACTAGTTCGAAGTGATCCTCCTATCTCGTAGATTGAGATTTTGTACATATCATCTTGTATATTGTTTTCCATATGTTGTACTATCCTGATCCTTGAGGTTCAGTCCTATATATATCTCGTGTCCTTGGTTGGTATCCTTGCAGAACATGATCCAGTTACGCTCTTAAAATCCTATGTTTCAGCAAGTTCCTTTTGATGACATCTTGGCTCCGCAGTTTGATCGCAGTGCACCTTTGACCAAATTAGATTTATGAATCCCATCTTTCTAGAAATGGCTTCATTGAGGATGTATCCTGCCTCTCGTTGACCTAAATCTAGATCATCATCATCTCTGGGTCCTCGTAGGATTAATCTTTCCTCTTGAACTAATCAATTAGCATACTAAACTATCGCATGCATCAAAACAACATGATCCAACCAAATCTCAGCATCAGTCTTTGTACATTTATCACTTGTAATTAATCATTCAGCTTGGACCTTGTATATTCATGACATGTCCAGTCTTCTCTTCCATTTCACTAACATCCTGAGTCATCGTCATGCTAATAGTCCCTACCTGGTCCTCCATAGTCCTCCTGGCTAGTTCATCAGTTGATTGTGACACACACCAAAAACATGGGTCCCATTACATTTATTGCATCCATCACATCCATGCCATTAAGGTTCATCATTCGGTTCATTATTAGATTGCCTTAGATCCATCATTGATTACATTAAGTTCATCATTTAATTGCATATTCAAAATCATTTTAGGGTCTTGCATAATTAATTTATTTTAGATTCATTGTTATCATGTTGCATTGTTAAATCATGTACATCTTGCATAATTAATTCATCTTTGAACTTGCACTGTTAAATCATTTAGAGTCATTTTTAGCCTTTCATTGTTAAATCACTTAGATTCATTTTCATCTTGCCAAATCATTTAGATTTCATTGTTAACTCATTTAAATCATTATAGTCTTGTTAAGATTATAACTTGTCATATACATGTTCATAAAACATCAATATATACACACGTCATAAAATCACATCACATCCTACATCCACACATGTTAGTAAATCATATAAGCATCATCCACCCTACATCAATCATACATCTTATATACATAAGCATAAAACCATCCTGCGTCCACAATTTGTCATACATATGCATCACATCCTGCAAGCATCAATGTCAGTCCCCATATAAGGATATGCATCATAGCATCATATAAAATGAATCATGTTGGTGGCTGCGATGATCCACCTCCCTGTCCTGGTGATGGATGTGGTGGCATCCCCATAGATCCCTAAGATGCAAAAGTCCAGATTGTGCTCTGTGATCAAGATCTCTCTAAGTAATCTCGTCTCTATCCCTTAGAAACTAGCTGATGATACAATACCCGATAGTGGGATGCCTCTCTTCCTGCCCTGGCCGCATCTCTGTGAGCTGCAAAAGCCTCTACCACAACCTATCCAACCCCACCTACAATGGCTGCCTTTCTAGCAATATCTCGCTCAGCCTTGTATGCCTCAGCCTACCTCTGTGCTGCATCCCTCTCAATGGTCAATGCAAGGATTTGGTCTGTGGCCTACTCCATCTGTAGGGTCAGAGTACTCAATTGATCTGTAAGGGTACCTATCTCTGTCTGTGCCTTGGTAGCATACTATGTCAAGTCAACCATGGAGAACTCTCCCGAGTCAACCCTACCCTATAGAGTGTCATGAACACCCTCAGCCCTGTACGCCCATGTTGTCTCCGCAGCCAATAGTCCTTGTATCCGGGTCATCTCCATCTGTAGGCTAGTCTCACATATCGCCGCCATCCCTAGCAATCCTCGCAATCTTGCGAACTCTATCTATAGACTATCTCGCTCTGCGATGACAGTGTCATCAGTCTCCTATGCTATGAACCCTGCTAGTGGCCCCTAGAGCCCTTATGGTACATGTCCCTATGCTAGCACCTGAGGTGCCTATACCTATCCCTGTGGTGGCCCTATGGTCCCTGATCCTGTGCCTCTATCCAAGTTCTAACACATCTCCACTATGGCCTCCTCCTCTGACCTACTATTGAGGTCTCTGGGGCATCTCCTATGTCTATCCCATCATCCATATCTGTATCCCCTATCAGCTTCTCATGAGCAGCCACCTGAGCTGGGTCTCTGAGCCACAACGATATATATGCAGCCCACCATATTGCGTACTCAATGGTCATTCCTATGTTAATAACATCAGGTCACACTACAAAATCTATCCGCACCATATCCCTCTAGGATGCCCTCACTGTGAGAGTGTCAATGTATCTCCCCCATGCACCCACCTCCATGGTGACATGAGGATGTAAGGCATCCTCTGCTACTACCCCCTGTTGCAATTTGAACTACCTCATGACCCTCGATGGCCTGTATCTCTCTATGTGGTGGGTAGTCCTTCCTAGTAGAAAGTAGTTAGTCTATACATACGAAAGGTATAGGCAGTCCTTGAAACCATCCTTAGCTCCTGCCACCCAGTCTATAGCTCCTCATGGCTCGCAGATTCTATATGGGGTCTAATAGAAAACCTGTACCTCATCAAGAAATCACCGCCACTATCTAGTCTGACTGACAGAGGTGTATCTTAGTGGTAACCTATATCTACAAGCATATGGCTCACCCAGCTATCAAGCCTGTCAAACTCTCATAGGTCAAAATACTGCGATATGCTCCCAGGCCCACACTAACGTCAGAGTAACTCAGGTCCCCATGTTGCGCACCTTGTGGTATGCAACCATGTGTAAGTTGTGGTACAACTGTCTAAGGATAATGTACCCCTAGCAATAAGAAGTTCCCTCCTCTAGCATCTCTTCTAGCACCCGAGACCATCCCATATTAAAACTGTGGCTAGCCAAATCACCTAGCATCCATCCTCCGATCAGTCCCGCCAAAAAATAAGGCTATCCGTCGCAGTCTCCGGTCTACCGCTGGCTACCAGGGCTTCCAGATCCTATATGTAGGAATCCTCCTCATCATTCTCCTAAACATGATCTCCATGTAATTATCACTATCCTCTAATCTATACTGTGGAATCACCCTTCAGATAGGTATCCGAAGGATCCGCCAAACATCCTCAAGTGTGATCATAGCCTCTCCAATAGGTAGATGGAAGTTCGTCGTGTCACTATGCCACTGCTCGATCAAAGCGGTCAGCATCCTATTATACGCCTGTAGCCTAGGCCAATGGGGCACATAATCCAACCCAACAATAGCTAACAATCCCCAGTCCTCCTTTGTGAGCTGCGGCTCCAACTCCATGGTCGGCAGCCAATGCTCCCGAGATCCCAATGGTGGGAACAACTCCTATAACATCCAAAACTCCGCCATGTAAGCCCATATTTCTTCTAGTCCTAGCCTAATTCCCTCCACAATGGGTCATCCTATCCCTAGGTCCTTTTTTGACCCATCCCTAGCCCCTGCCAGGTCCCTCCATTTCCCTTCCCCTCGGCGTTTGCCCCTTTGGGCCCAGACGTTGGTTCAGCCGGAAATGCAGGTTCATACACTGACATCTCTGCCCTCATTCCTCACAAACTACCATCTTCACAAATGCAGTTATACATCTTTGAAGACGTCAGTCTGGCACCGATGTCTGCGGAGATGCTAGTTTGTGGATCGGCCTCTACAAAGATATTGATCCAGGGATCAACATCTTTGAAGATGCTGAATCAGGAACCGACATCTCCGTTCTACCGAGTCATCTACCTTCATTTATTACTCCCTTAGCCCACACAAAAACATTGAAAAATTTGACAGTAATAAATGCAAGGTCTTGATTGAGTCACTCACTGGTACCGATCACTTTGCGGGTCTCCCATGTGTGTGAACACGCTCTCCCAACTATTCCTTCATCCTCTTCTGTGCCATGATTTTCACTCCAGAGCTCAATTTTCACTATTCACTATTCACAAATGACCTTCCTTAAGCCCCCCAGCCCCTCTTATAGCCCCCATTGTCCCCAAAAAAATTTCTCCACCCATTTCCCCTCCATGTATATTTTTGTATAAATCATCTCGATGTACAACCTAAATACACAAAAACCCAAAAACATTTAAAAATCGCAAAAAAACTAAAAAAATTCAAAATTTCCCAAAAAATCAAATTTTCTCAAAAATCTTGTAATAAACCATCATTTATTTCCGCATTGTTCAGTTCATCAATTTTTCAGTGATGTTTTGAATCCTGCGACTGTGAGCATATTTTTCACCAAATCAATTTTATGACCAACTATCCTTGCTCCTCATCCTGTTCACAACTTTTGCCAACGAATATCTTTTAATCACAATAAATCCAATCCTTGCCCATCAGGATGCATCCTTCTGGCGTCGGCTTATCAAATCCTTCATCACATTAATCTTGTTCATGGCAAGAACTTTGGAATAAATGACTACTTGATCATAAGGCCTTCATTATTGATTTTATCTTTTTGTGTCAGTTTAAACCTACTCACCACTACCTCGATCTACTATATCTTGGTACGTTGTGACTGGTGGAAACTAATAGATGCATCTTTTGCAGTGTGCTTTTGTTTGAGCATCTATTCTACGCAAAGGAATCTTGTCATCTGTGTTTTCTAACACCTGATGCATACCTCCTCTCACAATATCAAAATCGGATGTGCTCTCCATGTTTTTCACACAAATGGATCCCCAATGTTTGTTACTTGCATTTATTTTTATTTACATTTGCATTTTTAGTTGCATTCTTCATTGCATTTAAGAAGGCTTCTATTTCTTATCTCCTCTCCCTTCCTCCTTCCTGTTGCATCATTTTTTGAGAAAATTCCACAAAATCATCTTTGTTGCATTCTTTTCTCGAGGGGACACATCCATGTACCGTTGTCACTTTGGTACGAATCCTAGAACCCTGTACCATTATCGCTTTAGCATGACTCCTATAAACCCTCTTCCTCTGGGCCAACTTATTTTCTTGTCTTAGATGCAATGTCACTTGCGATGCCATGTCAAAGAGGGGCAAAATGTAGACATCCAAAAATATTAATATTATTATTAATATTAATTTCTCTTTCTCTTCTAACTATTTATATTAATTAAATATTTTTATAGGTTGTATCTATCAATGATCAAATACTATTCCAATGTATTTTATTTAAATATATTTGCCTCACAAAATCCCCTTTTTAATAAATTTATATTTATTAAAATCCCTTCATATTGCTAATTCTTCTAAACTATGATTTATTCAAATATAATTTGAATTATAATCTAAACCCTAGCTAGCAACCTATTAATCCAACCTAGAGACCTACCCTAAGCCTACCCTATTCCTACTCTACTCCCATCACCTCACTTCTTAAGCATGATTCCCTACCTAACTGTCCTCTAAATCATACTTAAAGGATGATTCCTAACCTTTTTAAGGCTAATGGAATGCTCACCCACATAGGGAAATTCTCTCCAAAAAGGTCACCCATTTCTCTTAAATTCCTCTTACAACTTTGTCTGCCACTTGGAATTCTTGAGCCACTAAATATTAAATGCTATATTTGACTCAAAATTGGCCATCCCCCCAAGCCTATGTGTCCCTTATGTGGCTCTTCTGTGGATGCCACATAGATTCCACATCATCCAAGCCCTCCTCTTCTCTCCCAAAACTCTATAAATAGAGGCCTTCTCCTCTTCATTTTTCATCTCTCAATTTGCAATGTTATCATGCTGTTTTAATATTAGAATTTCATTGCTAGTTTCATGTTTTCATGTTTAGATCACTTAGAAATCAAATCCTAGGATTCAATTTAGTAAAATGAATCATAGTTTCTTGCATGTGCATATCATTTTATAGATTGATCTATGATCTTGAAGAAGATTTGAGACTAGATCTTCATACTAGCTCTTGAATCTCTCTTCTTGCTTATCAAATCTTGCATTGCATTGGGATCCATTGCATTTTGTGTGTTTGAGAGAGCACACTCACATCCAATCAAAAAGAGAAAATCAAATATGTACAATGGGGTGCATTTTTCTTGTTTTTATCTCAATCGAATGTTATATTGAAGTCTTGTTTGGTTCTTGTTTCTTTCATGAATTCTATGTGCTAACCCACTAACTTGTCATGTTTGAGTTTGCTCCCAACAGATTGATGATTTCCTCATACACAGTTGTAAATGTTATTAGAGGAGATAAGGGAACCATTGATGATAACACCATTATGAGAAAGGTACTGAGATCACTTCTTCCTGTATATGCTATTAGAGTCTCTGCAATTCAAGAGTTAAGATGTACTCCTAACAATGATTTTACTTTGGAAGGTTTCGTAGGCAGACTTATTACATTTGAGATGTCAAATTTTGATAAGTACACTCTGCAAGCTATTGAATCTGCATTCAGATCCTAGTTGGTCCTTAACAAATCAAAGAAAGGAAATAAATGTGTGATTAGTGACAGTGACACTACAGATGATGATCTAGAAGAACTTGAGGCACTCATGGCAAAATGACTATATAGAGAAAAAGGAAAATCCAAAGGTAAACTTCCTATCATTTGTTTTTCATGTAACAAAGTTGGTCATATTACTGCAAGATGTCCTGATAAGAATGACAAAGATGAAAGAAGAGACAACAAGTACACAGATAAAAAGGATGACCGAGACTTCAGAAAGTATAAATATTACAAAGACAAAGGTAAGAAATCTTGTTATATAGCTGAAGAAGCTTCTGACAGTGAAACTGATAATTCTGATGAAAATGATATAGAAGTTGTGTATGTTGCTATGAAAGATGATTTTGATGATGATGAAAAAACTGCACTAATTTCTTATATGAGTAAAGGTGACCATTGGATTATTGACAGTGGTTGTTCACATCACATGACTATTGATAAAGATAAATTTGAGACCTTAGATCAGTGTAAAGGTGGTTATGTTAAATTTGGTAATGATGCACCATGTCTTGTTAAAGGGAAAGGATAAATTAACTTGACTACCAAGATCAGATGTGACAATGTATATTGGGTTGATGATCTCAATTATAATTTATTGAGTGTTGCACAACTGAATACTTCTGGTTACAAAGTTGAGTTCCATCACAAGAAGGCAAAGATCTACGATGCTACTAGAGAACTAGTTGGAAGTGGTGAGAAAACAAAAGGTAACTTGTTCTATCTGGATTTAAGTAATGAGACATGCTTGTTTGCACAAAATAATGATGGTTTGTTATGGCATAAAAGGTTGTGTCATGTAAACTTTGATAACTTGGTAGGCATAAGTAAATTGAAAAAGGTTAGAGGGCTTCCTAACTTAAAGAAACCTGAAAAATGCAATGTGCAAGCAATGTCAATTAGGAAAAATGACTAAATCTAGTTTCAAAAGAAAGACTCATACTTCTAAGGGAATTTTGGAATTGGTTCATATTGACCTTTGTGGTCCTATTGGTGAGAAAAGTTACTATGGAGATAGATACTTTATTCTATTTGTTGATGATTACTCAAAAATGATGACAGTTATGTTTCTTAAAGAAAAATCTAATGCATTCCAATTATGTAAGTGGTACTTGGAAAAAGTTGAAAAGGAGACAGGTAAAACCCTAAAATTTTTAAGATATAACAGAGGAGGTGAGTTTATTTCTAAAGATTTTAACAGGTTCTACAATGACCGAGGGATAAAAAGACAGATGTCTACACCTAGGAAACCACCATAGAATGGTATTGCTGAGAGAAGAAATAGATCTATCATGGATTGTGCCAGAACACTAATGATGGAGAAAAATGTTGCACAAAAATATTGGAGAGAAGCTAAAGTATAGTTGTCTATACCATGAATAGAGTACAAGTCAAGAAAGGTACTAATACTACATGTTATGAGATATGGTATGGGTATGCACCTAATGTAAGATATTTCAATGTTTTTGGAAGAAAATGTTTCATACTGAAGGATAATAGAAATCAAAAAATTGATGCTAAAGGTGAGGAAGGTATATTTATTGGTTATTCAACTAAAAGAAAAGCATACAAGTGTTTGAATTATAACACTAACAAAATTGTGGAAAGTTCAAATGTTAGAATTGATGAATATGCAGAAAGAAATGAAGCTAAAAGCACACAAGAACCTGAAAGTTACAAATCATTTGTCTATATGGATGAGGAAGATTCTAGTGAATTACTTGAACCTAAGAAAGAGTTTTCCGAGCAACAACTAGCACCTGCCGAGTAAGAGAAAAACTTGTCAGGCAACAGGAGGTAATTGTCGAGCTATCTAATGGAGATGCCAAGTCACAAAATCAACCTGAATTTAACATGAATGATCAATCTGAAGTAGAAAAAGAACCTACTCTAGAAAAGTATGTAATGATGCACCATAAACCTAATCAAATAATAGGATCAAAGAATTTTGCAGTTATGAAAAGAAGCAAGTTGAGATAAGATATATGCTTGTTATGTGATTTTGAGCTGAAAATAGTAAAAGATGGCTTAGACAATGAAGATTGGATACAAGCCATGAATGAAGAAATTGAACAGATTGAGAAGAATAAGACTTGGACACTTGTACCTAGGCCGAATGACAATAATGTAATTGGTACTAAGTGGGTATTCAAAAATAAGCTGAATGAATATGGAGGGGTAACAAGAAACAAAGCTAGACTGGTATGCAAAGGTTATGCACAAGAGGAAGGAATTGAATATGGAGAAACATTTGCCCCAGTTGCAAGATTAGAAGGAGTAAGAACCTTACTTGCATATGCATCCTACAAAGGTTTTTAAGTTTATCAAATGGATGTAAAGTCAACATTTCTAAATGGGATATTAGAAGAAGAAGTATACATTGAACAAGCTGATTGATTTGTTGACCCAAGCAAGAGAAATATGGTTTGCAGATTACACAAGGCACTATATGGACTGAAGCAAGCACCAAGTGCATGGTATGAGAGATTGCACAATTATTTGATAAAGATTGGATTTGCAAGAATCAATGACAAAAGAAATCTGTATTTGAAGACAGAGCAAAGTAAAAGTACTTATTGGCTGAAATATTTGTTGATGACATTATATTTAGTGGACAAGATGTGTTATGCCAAGCATTTACAAAGGAGATGCAAACTGAATTTGAGATGTCTATGTTTGGTGAGATAAAAAAAATTTGTTGGCTTACAAATATATTAGATGAAAAGGGGTATCTATATTACTCAATCAAAATATGTCAAGGAGATACTAGAAACTTTTGGAATGGAAGATTCAAAACTAGTGAGTACACCGATGTCTACTAGACAAAAGTTAACAAAAAATGATGATACAAAAGAAGTAAATCAAACGCTTTATAGGTCAATTTTGGAAAGCTGCAATATGTTGTCCACAACAGACTTAATATTGCACTGGTTGTTGGTATTGTTTCAAGATTTTCTGTCAATCCCAAGGAAACTCATATGATGGAAGTAAAAATAATTCTGAGATATTTGAAAGGAATAGATGATTATGTTGTGTATTACAAAAAGAATGACAAGTTTGAACTCACAGTCTATACTGATTCTGATTGGGCTGGAAATTTGGATGATAGAAAAAGCACCGCTGGTGGAGCATTTCTTTTAGGAAAAAGATTGGTTTTATGGATAAGCAAGAAATAGAATTGCACCTCACAATCTACAGCTAAAGTCGAGTATGTGGCAGCAATAGTTAATTGTTCTAATATTGTGCGTTTGAAGATACTACTAAAAGGTATGAAAGAGGAGATCACATAACCAGTTGTCATATATTGTGATAACACGAGTGCCATTAATATTTCTAAGAACCATGTAATGCACTCTAAGACAAAGCATATAGCTATCAAGTATCATTACTTGAGGGAGCTAGTTTAGAAGAAGGAAGTGAGACTAGAATATGTGAATACTAAGGAACAATTAGCTGACATATTTACAAAGGCACTATCCAAGGATTCTCATGAGTATCTGTGAGGTAAATTAGGGGTGATTCCCCTAACTTAGGATAATTAGTTCAGAAGGGTACTCTTGCATCAAATGTTATATTCAGAATATTTGTCACATTGATGCATAGGCAGTCACACTTTAGGATGCTGCCTAAAGCTGTGAAAGACAAACAAGGATAGAAGAAAGGATCGTTCATAAGCAAGATGACAATAACAACATGATAAAAAGTTTAGAATAGAAGAATCTACATGATGAAGATGTCAACATCTTTGGCATTTTTGTCAAAGAGGGAGAAGTTTACTGAAAGAGGGAGAGTTCACTATACTTAAATATAAAGGGAGAGTTTGCTGAAAGAGGGAATCTATAGATGAACATAAATAGAAAGATTTTAGTGTGATTACAGACATAGAGGGAGAAATGTTTTACACGATGAGAATCAGAATGAGACTAAAGACATTAATGAATATTTGTTCATATCAAGGAACACAGGAAGAATTTTTGGATTGTATGGTAACTATGGTTGGAAAATTATTGTTTTAAAGTTTAGTGTTGCCATCAATGCCAAAGAGGGAGATTGTTGGAAAGCTACAATGGAAACAATTATTGTTTTTTCATTGATGTCAAACCTTAACTATTAAGACTATTTCTATCTATTTGAGTACCATATCTATTGATTGATGAAGAAGATTTGAAGGCACGGATAACAAGAAGACGTAGTTAAATGGTTGAGTTATGGGAAATCACAAGGGTACTTGATCAGTTAGCACATTGGCAACTTAATGTGTTGTTTATCTTTTGATGACAGTTTACTAAGAAAATTTTATGCCGAGCGAAGTCTATGATGACCGAGTGCCAGTAAATTGCTGAGGAAACTAGTGATGACCAAGTGGAAGAAAACAGTGTTGGCCGAGCAGTAGTATTTTGGTAATTGTTGAGATTTGAGATCTCTGGCCGACATAGTTGATTTTATTGAGATGTGTAAATTTAATTGAGGATAAACATGATTGGTCCACACTATTTAATGCATGTGTAACCGTAATTAATGCATGGATCAAAGATTTAATTAGTGGTTTCTTTGGAGAAGTAAATTAAATTTAAAGATGGAAAGCTCCGTTGGATCTAACCTAACATACGATCTACAATCTTGATTAAGTAGAAAAATATTTATCTGACATAGATGAAGAGGTATAACATAACCTCAAGGGGTTATTCAAAAGAGTGAGAAGTGTATGCAAGAGGATTGCATAGTTAATTGACTGACTGGCATGATCTAGCCAAGAAGGTTGAGTAGAGAAGCAGAGAGTTGCGAGAGTGATTGCTTGATAGATTTCCAAGCAGATCTAAAGATTGAAAAGAGAATGGAGGCCACTAAGTGAATTAGCATTAGAGCTGACTTGGATCTAGATTTGCAAAGTAAGTTGTATGTATCAGATCACACCTATTGATTACTTTCTAACCATTGTATCAGTCAAAATCCTTTAACCAGGTTGACCTAACAGTCATTGTATAAATCCTTTGAGC
>MU226275.1:1039325-1049971 GCA_018584345.1 Thuja plicata | reverse complement strand
AATATATATATGTGTGTGTGTGTGTGTGTGTGTTTTAATTTAGTTGCAGTTTTATTTTAATAAAAACAAAGTTCTTAATAAAAAAATTGACTATGTATCCCACCCCCCGCCTCCATCTCTTCCCCACATGATTACCCCTCATCTCCACTATGTTTCTCACAGTGGTGGGTGGCAGCTGACATGGACCCACCCAACCCACTATGGTAACATAGTGGGGTAGGCAACGCGATGTTGCACCACCCCCCATACCTACCATTATGCCCTATCCGCTAGCAATATCTGTCGCCTAAGCGCGGTGTCTCCTCCAATGCACCTCGCCCTATCACTACCAAAAATACAATGACCTCTACTGCCATGCATCAACTGTTGTCTTGCCTCCATTGCCCCTGCAAACCATAAAAAGACTTAGGGTTAGGTTATAAAAGAAAGGATATAAAGCATAATAAATCAGTGCTTGAAATAACCACAGGTTATTCCAGCATGGTTAAGTTTTGGTAGGCTATTTATAAGTTTTCTTTTATTTAGATTTGATTGTATATGCATTTTAGAATTTTATGCATTTAAGCTTATAGTTGAGTTTGTTCACTTATTGGCTAGAAGATTCTAGATGTTTTGAGCACTTAAATGTTAAAGTAATTTAATTAGACCCAATTTAATCATTAATGCATAGAAATTTACCACTAAGATTATTGACTTTAAAATTCTAGAAAACTCCAGTAGAGTTGTATTTTGACTTATGGATTAAATGCGATTAATTTTTAAGCTATTATGTTTTGAGTTGAAAATTAGTTATTAAATGAGAAAGTGATTATTGCATTAGTGTAGATTACATTAATTGAATTCTTAAATAGAAGTAAATTGTTTATTCTTTAAATTATTGAAAAAATAATTAACATACATTCTAATGTGTAAATTGAAGTTGATTATATAAATAGTTAGAGGATTTAATTTAAAATGTTTAGTTATTTTTGGAGAAGGAATATGTTAGTACCAATTTATTTGTGTTATTCTATTTCATATTTAGTTTTATTAAATTAATATATAATCTCTAATATTAATTAAATAGCTAATTAATTAGAGTTATTTAAATAATACATTAATTAGCAATCATTTAATAATACTAGATTAGATATCATTTTAAATGATCATTTCAACAATGTAATTATCCTTAGACTTAATCATCCATTTTAATTACGTAAGTTATGCCTTAGTAAAACTTAGTCAACTATGGCTTACACTAATTGTCCTAAGATCTAAGGCTTTCAGTTGGATTTGTAACTCATAGTAAACCTTGAGGGTCGCATTGTATAAACTTTGTTATAATTATCTTCTAGAAATAATTTTGTAGTTGTGCTTGCCCAAATTTTGGGTATGACATTATGGTATCAGAGCCATGTTTGCAACATTGGAATCTAAACCCACTACATAATAACTAAAGCATTGTCCTTTTGTGTGTAGGATACCTCCTATTACATGAAAGGGTCATAAATGTGGACGAGGTCATCAACGTACCCCCTTGGTTCATGAGGAAGTATGACCTGAGGTAGAGATTATCGGGGGAAATCAGGATCCACCTCCCAAACCACCTCCTAATCCAAATGTAGACATATTGATGGCACTATCGAATCTTGTTGGCATCTTTCTCGACAGGATGCCTCCAATTGCATCGAAGAATGTACAATAGAATAGAGAAGGAAGAGGGTCCTTAGTTAGAGAATGGAGTAGGAGTCTACCTCCTAGATTTGTTGAGGAACAGGCATAGCACAAGATTGGTTCCATTGGGGGACCACAACCTCCACCAAGGATTGAGGCTTGAAGGTTTGAAAGAGTACCCCCAGATATAGGAGATCAAATTAGGGAGTTGATGCAGCTCCAACCACCTCTATTATTAGGAGGTACAAATGGGATGGGGGCTGAGTCTTGGCTTCTAAGCCTCAGGAGGTGCATTGGGTTGCGTTCCTATGGGAGAAACCTTAAAGAACTATTTTCTATTCAACTTCTTAGAGAAGGATCCTCCACTTGGTGGAATCTCGATGAATTCAATGGGCACCTGGTTATAGATACCTTGACTTGGGATGCTTTCCTCGAGGTATTCAAAGCTAGGTATCTCTTAGAACAGTTCAGAAAATGTCGTATAGATGAATTCCATGATCTGCAACAAAGGGGACTCTTAGTAGCCCAATATGAGGGAAGGTTTCTTGATCTCCTCCATTATGTGGAGTATATGAGGGATGAGAAGCTGTAGGTCAACTGATTGATCAAGGGTTTGAATCTTGTGATAGCAGTGCACTAGCAAGTAAGGTATGTATGGTATTGCCAGGAGACTTACAATTCACTATGAATAGAGCATTTTTATCGAGGAGATAGTTAGAGGACCACAAGATGCTAGGGATAGGTCTCAGAATCATAATCCCACACCCCAGGCTATAGGATATCAAAGAGCCCCATGGAAGGGGAATCAAAGGTACTCTTTGGGATCATTCAAGACCCCATAACTGTAGTAGCCACAACAGTCTTAGCAGAGCCAGAGCCAGAGGAAACCATAGGGAAAATAGGGCTCTAATCCCAAGAAGTGATAGACACAAGGTCCTTGGAAGGATCAAAGACCTCAGACACCTTATACCACTCCAGCACAAACTCAACAGCCATCTAAGGATGGGTACATCGAGTGCTCTAGAACCACAGGTTCATAGTACTCCAAACCTCAGGGTGTATAGGTTCACATATGTGGGCCATGTTATACTTGTTTTACCATGGGGCACATAGCCAGAGAATGTCCTCAGGGAGGAAAGCTGCAAGCATCGATGTCAAAACTGAGTATTAGGGACATGGGCAAGTCCCACAAATTTTTTGCAGTGGTTGATAACCGCCAGGCCGAGCACCCATCCACCATCAATGAGGCCACATGTATGATCATAGGTAGATATATTTATATCTTATTTGATACATGAGCTACTCACTTCTTTGTTTCTCCATCGATTGTGGAGCATTGCGGGCTAGTGGCAGCTAGACAAGATGTTAGATGGGAGGTAGAGTTAGCTTCAAGAGCTAGAGTATCTATCACCTCGATGGTTAGAGATTGTTTGATCCAGATTAGTAACATAACCAGCATAGAAAACCTCAGAGTTAGTTCTGTTAGATCCTATGGTCTACTACTTGGAAGGGATTGGCTATATTCCCAAAAGGGAAAGCTAGATTTCTGTAAGAAGAAGATTGAATGCTAGGATGATGATGGCATAGCTACAGAGATTTTTGGAATCCAGAGACCTATATCCCTCAATATGATCTTTTCTATGAAAATTTTTTGATGCATGCATAGGGAATGCCATTTGTATGCTATTACCATCAATGATAGAGATGATGAGCTAGAGAAAGATGCCTCACTAGATGACTATCCTATTCTTCAAGAGTTTTATAATGTGTTTCCATCAGAGCTACCTAGTATGCCTCCTTGGACGGTAGTTGAATTCCACATAGATCTTGAACCAAGAGTAGAGACAGTTTCCAGAGAAAATCATAGGATGACCACTAATGAGCTTAATGAGCTCAAGATAAAGCTTGAGGAACTGTTAGAGAAAGGACACATTTTTCCTAGTGTTTCTCCTTGCGGTGCATAAGTGATCTTTGTGAAGAAGAAAGATGGATCTCTTAGGTTGTGCATGGATTACCATCAATTAAATAAAGTAACCATCAAGAATCGGTATCCTCTTCCTAGGATTGATGACCTATTTGATGAGATGCAAGGTGCCTGAGTGTTTTCCAATATAGACCTTAAGTCAGGATATCACCAGTTGAGGATAGTGGATAGTGATATTCAAAAAACCGCATTTTGTACTAGATATGGCCACTACAAATTCAATATGGTTATATTTAGTCTTACAAATTCTCCAGCTGTACTCATGAGTCTCATGAATGGATTATTCCGTACATTCATTGACAAGTTTTTTTTGGTCTTTCTTGATGATATTATAATCTACTCTAAGAATGAGAAAGACCACGAAGAGCACCTGAGACAAGTGTTGTAGTTCTTAAGGGATAATCAATTGTTCAATAGCTTGTTGAAGTGCACATTTTTTATTCCATAGGTCAAGTATTTGGGGCACATGATATCTAGTAATGGGATCTCAGTAGACCCATCAAAGATAGATGCCATCATGGAATCACCAAAAACTACCACTGTGACTGAGGTTAGAAGTTTCATGGGTCTAATCGGTTACTAAAATCAGTTTGTTGAATGGTTCTCTTGAGTGGCACACCCCATCACTTCTCTTTAGCAAAAGGGAAAGAAGTTTCAGTGGACTAAGAGGTGTGATAGATATTTTCACTAGCTCAAGAGAGCACTTACTAGTGCACCCATTCTTTCTATGATAGAACCTTTCACAAATTTTGTAGTTTGCATAGATGCTTCTTTGGATTGTTTAGGAGTAGTTCTTATGCAGGGTGGACAAGCTATACCCTATGAGTCTAGGAAACTAAATAATCATGAGCTCAAATACCCTACCCATGATCTTGAGCTTGTAGGAGTGGTGCATGCCTTATTGAGATGGAAACATTTCCTCTTAGGACATCGGTTCGAGCTCCATTCAGACTATCAGATTCTTGAGTACATCTTCACTCAGCCAAACCTTAATGCTCGACAAAGGAGATGGATGGAGTTCTTATGTGAATATGATTTTAAGGTTCATTACATCAAGGGGAAGGAGAACATGGTCGCAAATTCCTTGAGTAGGAGATGACATGAGCTCTCTCCTATATATATATGCACATATTTGAGAGATTGCATTCTTTACCACTTGCATGAGGATGAGTTGTATGCAGAAGTTAGTGAACTAATTTGGTCTTAGAGACCCCTTGAAGGGAAGTTTTCAGATTATATATTGGAGTCAGATGGAATCTTACATCATATAGGACGTATATATACCTTCTTCTAGGGGAGTGTGCAAGTTTGTGATGTTAAAGGCTCATAGAGCCCCTTATGCAATGCATCCCAAAATCAAGAAGATGCATGCCGACCTAAAACATTTGTATCATTGGCATGGCATGAGGTTGCAGATAGCTGAGATGGTAGCCAGGTGCCTAGCATGTTAGAGGGTGAAGGTGAAAAATTAACATCCATGTGGACTTCTTCATCCTCATGAAATACTAGTGTGGAAGTGGGGCACAATTTCTATAGACTACATAGTTGGTCTTCCTATGTCATCTCGCCATCATGATGCCATCATGGTGACGTTTGACAAGTTGACCAAGGTGGCTGACTTATCACCTGTGCGTACTACCTTTATAGAACCATTAGTGGTGCAAGTATTCTAGAAAATTATTGTCAGACTACATTGTGTACCTTGTAAGATCATCTCAAATGGAGATTGTCTCTTCACTTCGGCCTTTTGGAGAAAACCGCAAGAAGCCTTGGGTACTAGGCTCCATTTTAGTACACCCTATCATCTTGAGACTGATAGACATGCCGAAAGGGTCAACCAGGTGTTAGAAGACATGCTACACATGTATATGATTGACCATCAGACCCGGTGGAAGGAATACCTACACCTAGTTGAGTTTGCCTATAACAATGGGCATCATACGTCCTTGGGTATTCCTCCCTACCAGGCTCTTTATGGTAAACCTTGCATAACACCACTCAATTGGGATCACATTGAGGATAGAGTCTCCATTAGTCCTGAGATAGTCAAGGATATGGATCAGAAGGTTCCATTGATTAGGAAACATCTTGGAGAGGCTCAAGATAGACAAAAGAAGTATGCAGATGCAAAGAGGATAGTCTGAGCCTATTTAGTTGGAGACAGGGTCTTCTTGAGGGTGAAAATACATAAGAATCCAATCCATTTTGTAAAGGTCTCTAATCATACACCTTGATTTGTTGGACCTTTTGAGATCCTTGAGCTGATAGGACCAGTTGCTTACCGTTTAGCTTTACCACCTAGATTGTCACTCATCCATGATGGGTTTCATGTTTTAGTCTTGCTAAAGTATATATATGATGAGTCTCATGTGATATATTTGGATTCTTGGCATGTGGAGTCAGACTAATAGCTAGATTTGGAGCCCATTCATATATTGGCTTGATAGGCGTTGGCCCTTCGAGGATAAAACCTTGACCAGGATAGGGTCGAGTGGGATTGTTAAGACGAGGTCACAGCTTCTTGGGAGGATGCAATGTAGACAAGGTCACAGTTCCCCCACATATTTGATGAACTCCATGAGTATGTTCATGCCTACAGGTGGAGGATGTGAGGCCTACTCCAGTCCGTCATATCTTAGCAATATTTTTTACTTATATGCTCTCTAGTTGATACTGATTTTGTTATAGTTGGACTATTGGGACACATGTATTAGTTTTTGGATCTTTTGAATCCTTTTCTTGCAAATAGTACCTATTATGTAATCAGGGTGCCTATGAGATACTCAATGTTAGTGATGCATATTTCCATTTATGATTGAGTTTTAATGATGCAGTATATTGGATTAGTATGTAGATGATATTATGATGTAAACTAGTTTACGTTAATGATGTTACACTTATTTAATCAAATGCAGATGTTGTTTTAATTTCAAAGAGTTATTTTTTAATGAAAGTGTTAATACATGATAAATTTCTTTATGCTATATATGATGTTTTATTGGGACTACTGATGTGTACAATGAGTGTGCAGGAACAATGGCCATGGTACTAAATGAGGATTCAGGGATGGACCTATGTAAACACTGTGATTCTAAGGTCTTCTCTATAAAAAGAGACATGGAACTCATTGTATGGTGTTATATTCCTAAAATTATTATGCATTGGTGTATTTAATTCAATGTTGTAAATATGTGAATAAGTCATGCTTATGTAGTATTTTTGTGTCACTTGACACATATGCACTCTATGTGTTGGCATGGCTAGTAGATGTGACTAGTGTAGGTTTAACTCTAACCCTGGGGGTGGGGGTGGGGGTTACCTAGTGTAGTACACAAGCTTAAGTTGGGTTAGGAATATTCTAGATGTTTCCTCTTGAGTTAAAATTAGTAAGTTAACTTTGGGTGGAATTTAGGAGGGTCATTTGGGCTCCTAGAGAGCAACTAGGGTCAAAACTAACTACTCCATTTGGTACCTTAGGGGTTATGGGTCCTTCTCCACCCATGAAGATTATGAAAACTCATTTATGACATCCCTAAGGTCTCCATTTTGAAGAGTGAGGAGTTTGGGGACTTGGAAAACTTTGGTTAGGTCATCCTTTCTTCCGTGTAAGCATTTAACTTCATTTATAGATAAGGAAGGTAAGTGGGGAGATGGGATGGGTTAGGGTCTCTTTTCCATTAATGACTATTGATATTTTAGGGAGAAGGCCTATGTAGGGGAGAGTTTAGTGGGAGTTTGGGTGTTCACCCACTCTCTACCTTTAGAGATAGATTAATGTTTAAGAGAAAGATTTGGAGGAAGGAAGAAGGATTTAAAGGAAAAGCTCTTTGCAAACCACCATTCATTTTACTAGCTTGCACTTAAGGTTGGTTTCCTTGTTAGCATAGTTTAGAGTAGATTTTTCTTGCATATGTAAATAGTTTGAGAAATCCATTAAAGGATTTTATGTTATTTTTTTTCAGCTTCATGGGTTTCCATGTAGTTTCTTTGTAGAGTCTTGTATTTCTTTGTGATTATTTGCATATGTGTTTCTTCAAGGCAAAATTACCTTTGGCAGGGCAGAGTAACCTTGAAGGGGGTGGAGGTTTAGTGACAACCCATGTAGTGTAGATTCTCCCATGTCTAGAGGGATGTACATGGATGTATGTGTTTCACCATGATTCCAAACATTCTATGGGAAATTGGGGTTCATAAGGGATATTATGATGGCTTGAGGTCATGATTTGACTAAGAGTAGATGGTTTGTTTTAAGGATTGTTGGGTCTATGTGTGGCCTATTAATTTATTCTTTATCTTGAGTTTGGATATCTGCTCTGGTGGTAATCCTCCTTCACCCTATGTTTTTTAGGCCTCTTGGAGTCATATGTAATCCTTGGTTTAAGGGTATTTTTCTTATGTCTTTTACTCATCACTTTTGTGTATGTTTGTTTATACCTATTTTATCCTTAGATCCTTGGTGTAGGAGCACCTAGGTAAGGATAGATTGTAACCCAGGGCTCCCAGTTATATTTTTTCTTGTAGTGGTCTTATCCAAGCCACTAGTGAAATAATAGGACTAGATAGGTCCTAAGGTGTCTTGATTTGGTTAGAAGACCAAACTAGATCATTCGATGTTTATGAAGTAATGATTTGTCCAATTTAGGTCAGTGTTCCAAGAATGGTGGAACCATGGATTTTATGCTTATTAGAGTCTAGGATAGATATTTTGAGTTCTAATAGGCATAATTGTTCATTTGGATAAGTTTCAAAGTATGTTGACCAAGTTCGAGTGCAAGAATCAAAAAGTTATAAAAGTTGTCAATGTTGTCATTGACAACATTGACAAAATTTCTTGCAATTATGCATCTTCAAGAATTTGGTTGTATAACTATCAGAAAAAGTTGGATTTGTGCCATGTTAAACTATATAAGGCCTCCCTTGACCTATGTGTGGAGTTGGATGAAGTTTGGAAGTAAGTGTACAGACTGTGTAGTTGAAAGATTTGTTACAGTAGAGCATTTTGTACACATTTTAGGTTTTAATGGATTGAACTTTGCATTGTGACTTGTGCATGAGGAATCTTATTTAATGACTTGATTCTGCATGTAATTAGTTAGAGTTTTTGTTCTCATTTCATTGTTTTTGTAAATAGTTTTGTTTTGTGCACTTTTGCTGGTCTAAACCAGACAGTTTTTGTAAATGTAGTCATAGCTCATCATTCCACTGTGCCACTTGTATGTTCTCTTGGGATGGGTGAGGTGAATCCTTTTACTATATGTTTAGAAAAGGTTGGGCACTGGAAATCTTGTTTTCTATTTTTGTGGTGATGCCCTAAGCGAGCTAGAGTTGCATGGCTAGGGATCATAGTGAATTGCAGAGGCAATATGAGTGATTGAAAGCATTGGTAGCTTCAATCAGAGGATGTGGAGAGAAGGGAGTGTGTATGGAGAAGCACAAAATCCAATGGGACATTTTGGTTATGAGTTCTCCATGGTGAAAACTAGAACTCTGATGGGTATGCTTGGTGTATGGTGAAACCCTTAATTATAGGCTTGAAAATAGTAACCCTCTTTACGGATAGTTTGGAAAGGAAAGACCTAGAAAATCCTTTAGGTCTTAAAAAAGGGTGTTAGAATCAGGAGTTAATTTCCTACCTTGTTAAGGAGATTTGTAAGCTATATGAGAAAAGGTTCTTAATTAGGTGTAACGCTTGTAGCCTTGTTTTGGTGAGTTTGGAGCAAGTTCTTAAACTTGTTTAGGGTTTCAATTAAATCTATGTTGTCTGGAATTGTGTTGGATGCAATTTCCTTTCTTTGGCCCTTCCTCTCCATTGGTGAACAGTGATAGCCATATTGGATCACTTGGTGTGAAAATGCAAGAAGACAATCATGGAGCATATAGATAGTTGAGTTGATTTCCTAGATGGCGTTGACAAGATGAATAGGAGTAGGATTTGAGAAGAGAATCCTTAGGAAATTAGGGTTATTTAAGAACCCTAATATGCTAGAGAAGAGGCCTATAGTGGACCCTAGGACAATATAGGGTTTTGAGAAAGACTTTTTATTACATCAATCTCCTAGCATGGGGGTGGCCTAAAAAGGCCCAGGTTGTGAGCTGAGGCTCAATGGTCATTCCACATCTTTTGCAGGTTATTAGAAAGCTCTTGTAAGTGTAGTTTTAAGTCTTGGTGACTTGGATTCAATACCATTCTATAAGTCTCTTTCTTTTGAAATCTTTTCCTTGTAATATTTAAAGGATTGGGAAATTGTAATCCCCTCGTTTTGAAGGCACGTGTATTTTGAATAGAGTGTGTTTATTACTTTTTATTAATGAGATGAGAATTTGGATCTATGACCTTGTAACCCTATTGTAATATTGTCTATCTTAGATTAGATTTGTTGATGTTTTATTATGTGATGTAGAAGGAAATGTTAAGGAATACGGCTTAAAATGATGTTGTCAAAATATTGAAATTTCAATTTATTTAATTTGTGCAATTTGGAAAGGGTGCTAATTTGAAAGATAAGATCTCATCTCATATAATTAAATTAGTATTTTCCTTTTCATTATTAAAAATGTTTATTTTCACACTTATGTATATACTCTTAAGTGGAAGGATTAAATAGATAGATTATTAAATAATGTATCCTATTGGAAAACTTAACTAAATTGGAAGATTTGATCCCCAAATCTTAGAGGGTCAATTCAATTAACTATCCTACTAAAGAAACAAATACTTTCAATATATTATTTGATGGATTAATCAAATCTATAATTCCTATAGTGTTAGTAGGAGATTGATTTTTACATGCTCACCAATTTTAATAAGTATAAATCTATTTTCCAAAAATATTATAGATGCTAGTTATTATACATTTAAAGTTAAACCAACAAGCAAATATTCCTAAAGTAATAGTTTCGAAAATTATACAAAAACCCATTTTAAATATAGTGTAACTATGACATGTATTAATATCATAATATAATAGTAACATATATAATTTAATATTAAACAAAAAAATTATATATA
>MU226275.1:1008952-1026767 GCA_018584345.1 Thuja plicata | reverse complement strand
GTATTCTGACTGGTATCCATGCATTCACTCTTTACTGGTATCTCTTTGATTGGTGTCTCATTATCTTGAGTACCTTTTTCTTCATTCAAGTCAATTGGATCATTGGAGGGAACTTCATCTTGTTGTAGAGATGTATCATCAGTGCACATCTCTTTAGTGCTTACAAATGCTTTATCAACTTTTTCCATGTCTTTTTCAGATGTTGTCATGGATATCTTGATATTATCAACCACTATAGTATCTTCTGAGTCTTTTTGTTGTATCAGAAGTTATTGTCATTGGGGGTGCTGAAACCTGTGGACCTGTTATAGGTGCTATCTGAATCACTGGTTCTGTAACCTGTTTGGGAGGAGCTAGAGTTACCTTTGTAGTAGGCGCCATTGATGGATACATGTGTATATCCATAAAAACTTGTGCAAATGCCTTTTCAGTTTCTTTTCCTATCTGCTCATACTCTTTGTTGATAATTTGAAGAGTCCTTGTCTTGGTTTTGGGATGAGGCTTCACCAAATCTAATAGAATTGCCTTCTCATCATGTAAGCATATAGGGAGAAGATTATCCAATGTTTCTTCTCTTATCCTCATGTATTTCTCAATTGCATGTCTCTTCATGATCTCTAGTATGTTCCATAACTTATCCAGTATCACTGTTTTGAGTTCAAGAACTGACTTCTTAAACTTGATCAAATGAGATATGATCATAGAGTGTATCTCAGTCTTATCAATCTCTTGATACTTGTCATACACTTTAGAAATTATATCTAGTCTTCCTTCATTCACAATCTTGTTCCTTAAGACATTTAGACTAGGTCTGAAACCTACCTCAGGAGGAGCTTGAGTACTTCTTACTGTGCTCCATGTAGTCCTTGAGGATGGATGACTTGTAGGCACTTGTTTCCTTCCTCTAGGTTTCTTTCTTAGTACAGAAGGTGGAGATGAGTCCAGGTCAATAGTGGTAGAGGGCGCAGAGGTGCTCTCCTCATTCTTTTTCTTCTTCTTCTTCTCAATGTCGTCAGTCTTCTCAATTTTTACTTGTGCATGAACTTGCTCAAGTTCTTTTGCAATCTTGGTTTCTTTTGCTTTGTCTAAATCTTCTTGTGTGACCCCATAAATTTTTAGAATGCTAGATGTAATTTTCTGGATGCCTTCCTTTTGTTATCAGCATTGTGTAAGATAGTATCAACTTCTTTAGTCTTCTCTCTGTAAGTACCCCACCTTGGCTCATTAGGATCTTTGGGCGGAGACAATAGAACTTGTGCATATCCTTATAACACATGTTCTTCCACTTCATAATGAAGAGGATGAATCCATTTGGTTCTAGGTTCAACTGCCTCCATGCAAGTGCAATCTGTTTCTACCATGAAACATATGGTATCCTTATATTTATCAATTATCTTCTCAGATAATCTGAACCTTTTCTGCCTCTTGATCCTAAATGTCTTGATATCCATATCCATGGCGTCCCTCACACTACTCTCTAAAGTGGCTTTAAGTGAAATCTGAGACATTGTGGGTTTTCTCCTATCTAGGTAAAGGTTTGCAACCTTTCCAACAATATGGAAGTACAAGTAGATGATCAAATATCCAAACCTGAATGTCTTTCTCCTGTCATGCTTGATGATTTGAATGTTGTCAATCAATTGAGCATGTAATATCTCACATAGATTGTATTGAGTGTTATGCATCACCATTCTAATAGATGCTAGGACTATTGCTACAGAGACACTATTTAACTTGCTTTCTTGCTGAAACTTATACCCAAGTATCATAGTTAGAAGCTTTATGTCATCTTCCTTGATAGGGTCAACTGTCATCCCGCGCTTGTTACTTCTAGATAAGAAAACTTGTTCAACTTGCTTCTTGACATCCTTGCCAGTAGGAAGAAATGGTCCAGTTTTAGGAAGTCCAGTTAATTCATGGATTAGGTCTGTAGTGATGCAAATAGGAACCTCACCAATCCAGTAAAGGTCATCATGTATTCTTCTTAGTAAAATCATCACCCATTCTGGCTCATCAAACTCATGCGCATTAGAGTATTCAAAGATAGGGTTATCAATCAAGTGCATGAACTCATCCTTGAATGTGTAGTCTGGTTTCATCATAGATCCTATATGAGTGGCTATGCTAATATCTCCTAATGTTTCCTTCTTACAGTAAATGTATGCATGGATATCTTCCACGTGCACAACTCTGAATGGGGTTTTGGATAATGCTCCTTCAACATCAATTAGAATTGACTTGAGTGGATGCTTCTTAAAAACAAATCTCTTCCTCTCAGAAATGTCAAAAACAACTGGGGTTGGCATACTTACTTGGAACTTGATTAAGTAGGGTTCCATGAAATTTTGAAATGGCATGACTGCTAGGGTTCCATTTCAACTTCTTATCCATTTTCTCAATGGCCAAATATGTTATGCTTCCATGCTTTGATGCTCAGTGCTCCAGTGCTCTCCAAATTTTGTGATCTTGAATGCAAGTGTGAAGAAGATCAAACATTTACATTCTTTTATAAAAGCTACTACATTTAATGTTTGCAACCGTATGCAAATTACTCAGAGAAGTTGCAACTTTGATCATGACGCATTTGAGACAATGCGTGCATGCATACTACAATATCATGTGGTCATAACCATGAATCCATAGGTGCATACTCAGAGGTGAGTATACCAGCCGCGTAGGGTCCCGAGCTAGAATAGCTCCCCCTAAGACCAAGAAGGTCTATTCAAGTAGAAGTAGAGGGTGCATCCACTGTGGATGCATCAACTACTTTTTCAACATTATTTTCATTCTTTACTTCAACCCAAATTTTTCTTGAATCTTCTTTTTCTTGAACAAACTTGACTTCTCCTTCTTCTTCAAATAGTGATTTCTTAGGATCCTCTTTCTTTTGAGTTCTAGATCTACAAAACCTTGAGATGTGTCCAGCCTTTCCACATGTGTGAAAAATGATAGGAGGTCTGATGTTCTTATTCATCATGCTGCACTACTTTGTTGTGTGTCTATTGTAGTTACATATCTGACATGTAGTGTTCTGCAAATTTCTTTGAGGTTGATTTCATTAATTGTTTTGATTCATTCTTCTTTGATTCTGCTGTGACTGATTTCTTTGATTTTTTCTGTAATGTATAGCCCTGTGACTAAACTTATTACAAGAGTAACAATAACCATTGAAAGGTCTTACCTCTTTGCAATCTCTTGCCAAATGACCATGTTTGTTACATGCATAACAAGTTCTCTTAACTTGCTTGATTTCCCTTTTAGGTGGATCTGGTTTAATCTCTGCAACATTTTCAACTTTCTTTTCTTCTGAAGATGCTTCATGAGCTTTCTTTCTTTCTTGCAATGAATTGATTTCAATTTGTGCTACACTGTATCGAAGACCAGTAGTGTCACCTTTTTTCTTGAGTGCATTAAGTTGAGATTGAAGTGAATCAGAACTTGTGTGGAGTTTATCAATCTTATCCTTTGCTTCTATTAATTCAGATTCCATCTTCTTCTTTATGTTCTCTAATTCCAATACTTTCATGTTTGCTTTCAAGAGTTCATCTTCTATTTGTTTGCTTTCTTTGATCTTTTCTTCAATAGTAGTTTGCCTATCTGTTAGCTGTTCATCTAGATTTTCAATATTATCTTTAGAGACATATTCTCTTCATTGAGTTTTTTGACTATTTTCCCTAAATCACTTGTAGAACAATCTTTCAAATCTTTTCTCAATTTCTTGATAAGCATTTCTGAGCCATCAATTTCTAGTCTAAGTTCTTCATTTTCTTTTTTAGATCTGTCAAGATCTTCAGGAGCTGCTTCAAGATTCTTTTTCAAATGTTTTGCTTTTGCTGATTCCATGATCTCCTCAAGTGGTTAAACTTTCTTTTAGAGGACTAGAGCTCTAATACCAATTGTTAGAAACACTAAGAGGGGGGGGTGGGGGGGTGAATCAGTGTTTGTCCATTTATTACTTTTCAGCAACTTAAACATAAATCAAACATATATTTAATGAAGCTTAACATAAGAACTCATAACACATGATATGATTATAGGGAAACCTTGATCAGAGGAAAACCCCGGTGGGAATTAGTACCCACAAATATTGTACTAGTATAGTGAACCTATTAAAGTTCCTTTTCCCTGTTAGAAGCAGTCTTTACAATGCAAGTAAAATGACCTTGTTAAAGGTCTGACCCTGTTAGGAGTCTTGTTAAAGGTATATGGCTCACTGCCTAGGCTCACTTCCCAATAAGATGAAGGCTACAACCTTCTAATAGTTGATATAAACTATATCAAAAGTGAACTACTATGATGACACTGTTGTCTGATCAGTTCCGTGTATGCACGAATGCTCTTACTCTCTTAAAGAGCTTTATCTCATACTGATTTCATCATACTACTCTTCTATATCTTTTTCATACATCTTATTCGACACACATAACATAACTTTACATTACATACTTCTATGTTCATATCCGAATAGACGCGACCTAAAACAAGACTTATGGTCGGCCCTAAAACATAATAGACAACACTTCCGAGAAAGTTGGATTAAGCATTTTTACAACAATACTAATTACATCATTACAAACATATAATCAAAGGTGCTTGGTCGTTACATAACAAAATAATTCACGCTGATCAAAACACTAGTCGGGTTCCATGCTCTGTCTTCTGGACTACTGGTGTACTGATCTGTCTGTAACTTCTCAGTACTATCATGTCGTACCATGAGTGTTTGGAATTAGTATGTAGACATCACATAGAACATATATTTGAACGCACATACTCTGATTCTATGTCTAACACGTGCGTTGATCTCTGTATAGCTTTGTCTGTCCTATTTTCCATACTTAGTCATTTTGTCTTTCATGATAGAAACTTAATATGACTTTGTTTCCATAATGACAACACAAAAATAGTCATATGTCCTCTAGGAGTCAACTTGCCACCAGCTAAATGATGTTAATAGAAAAATAAATTGATTGCATGAAAAGTGATAATAGTTTAGTTGCATTTGCATATTGCATTCATGGTGTATTAATCTTGCATTGGTAATCATTATGGGATTTCTCAAGGGTCAATGATCAATATCAAAATTATAAATTTATCCTTTAGGTGGAGTAAATTGGACTTTAATAAAAAAAGGTGCATATCATTTGCATTTAGATTCATTCATTAAGTCAAGTGCATTTCATTAATCATTAACTAAAATTACATCTCATTAGTCATTATTTCATATAGGAACATTCAATGTCCATTATTCTTTTATACATATTCATTAACTATTTAGGTGCAATCCATTTACATCTAAGTTACATTTCATTAATTATTAAGTACAATTAGGGGTATTTAGTAACATACATCATTATTAAAGATATTGCATTCCATCATAATAAAATGCATCACAAACACCCATGAATTTTGCATAAAAACTAAAAAAAATGCATAAGATCATATAGTCACGAGTCCATCATAAGTCCACTACATCATCATATATCATGAAAATCATTATGTCCAAAGTAAAAATGATATCAATAAATGAGAATAAATCATGGGGGTGGGAAACCTATCAATGTCCATATCAAGATACATCAATGTCTCTATCAAAGTACACCAAGATACATCATCAAAGGTACATCAATATTCCTCAAATTCAAATATATACATCATCATCAACAAAATATGATATCATCAACAATAAAAAATAAACATGGTTGCCTCCTAATTCTATAGGATGGCTCATAAAAATGCCACCACCTGTACCACTTATCCCATCAGTCTATAATCATGTATCATCTAGACATCTACTTGACCCCACGTTGTTAAGATATCCAAGTAAGCCTAAGAAATCAAACATCAATCAGTTGATCATTTATCGATCATCCTAAGAAATCATTCATCGACCAAATTATCATATCTTATCCAATCAATTGAGATTTCTATCAATCTCGCCAAGCACATCTACTTTTGAATCTCTTGATCATGAGGTCAAAACATCAAATCCTATCATCTGACATCAAAATAAACAATGAAAAATGTTGACTCATTCATTAAACAGGCATACAATCTAGTTTTTTAGTCACATCAATGATCCAATCTAACTGGGGAAATTATCTTTCAAATCAAAATTTTATCGAGAAACAAATTGAAATTAGAATCTAATCATAATTTTTTTGAAAATCATCAAAATCACTTGAATTCATTTTGAGTTATTTCTTGAGGAGGAATACGATCACCAAGACGCGAAATCATTTAATTTGGGACACTTTTTAAAATTGAGGACATTGAACTTCAAAAATTTAAAATCATCATTAGGGCATCCAAATTAATCAAAATCAAAATCAAGGATTCATATCAGAGTTTTATCATCATGAAAATATAATCATATCATCAGATCAATCAAATTTTCATCTTGACATCAAATCGAGCATCAAATCATCACAGTTGAACATTCAACATCAGGCATCAAACATTCTTTGAATCAATGCACTTTGCACATTGATTCAAAGAGGGGAAATTGTATACACCTAAAAATGGTCAAATCTAGTCAAAGAAAACAATTAATTAAAATCAAGCCATTTGGATTAAATTAAAATAAAAAATCAAATAACTATGTAATTGAATTAATCATTTGATTACATAGGTCATTAAATAATTAAATCTAACCCATTCATTATTCATACATGGATAAATTAATTAAATTTTTTTTAAATAATTATTCCTAAAATATCTCAACAACCACTACAAAAAAAATGTCAATTAACTAATGAGAAAAGAGGAAAATGTGCACATGGACCAAAAATAGGTTTCTCTATCTTGACCATCCATTTTTTAGAATCAATCTTGTCCCTTTAAATTGGACACCTCAACTGATGTAGAACATGGGATCTAGTTGCTACTGGGAGTGAGCCTGACTCTGCTCAAAGGTCTCTTGAATTGACCTTATAGGGTATTATCAAACCCTACCTTGAGGAAGTCACTAATATCTTCACCCCAAGTTCTCTAGACCCAGTTTCCACCGTTAAGCTACTATTTCATACTGTAGAATCTACTAGGATAGATTCATTCTCCAAGCTAAACCAACTGGTTCAGCATGAGTAACAAAACATATCAAATTGCTCATAGAATACATGACAAATGCTCAAAATAGTTTCCAAATACTTTTTGTATTCTCTATTCACAATCTGAAATCTATTACATGCACAATCCCCTCTCTCTTTTACAAACTTTTAACTATATAACCATCTCCCAAAAATATCTCACGTCCTCCAACAACTTCAACAAATTTTTTAAAGAAGGCATGGATGATCAATAAATGACCCTCCCATCACTGGAATAGGTGTCCCTATCCATCAAGACACAAGTTCCATGTTGGGAGCCATTATAGTTGACCCAGCTGGTCATAAACATCAAATCTTGTTTTTCCTGGGTTGTTAATCGACATTATTGAGTAACAGACCACCATTACCAAGCACCAAAACAAACTGGTCGTCAGCACCGGAGAAACACAGTAAATCCCAAGAAACAACTCCGACCGACCTATGCAGCATCCCTAAGAAACAAGGTAACCTGAGAAACAAAACAACCTGAGCACATTCTGAGGTGACATACCCGAGAAACATACCTGAGCGATCTTCCCAAGCACCAATCAAACCTGATAAATAGTGAAACATGAGCAACGATGTAATACGAGCATACCATCTTACTGCCCTTTCACCAATTATGGTTCTGAGTGCCTTGGTTGGATTCCCAGAGGTTTATGAACTACCTCAACACATACTTAAACTAAAAACAAAGTACTAAGCAACTATCACATTTGTTTTTTGAATTGACCTCGGTCATTACAAAAGTGGTAGAACAAAACACCTTACAAACCAAAAATGATTCCTAACCTAGGTGCTCATGCACCTACTCCCCCGAACAAAATAAATCAACTTCTAGGTGATTGGAGAAATTCGGGATTGATGCCTAACTTCTTGAAATCGGTCTCTTGCACCCATGTAGCCTCTGAATCTACTTGCCCTTTCCATTTGACCAGATGTTCCATGTAGGTATGCCTTCTAGTCTGCTTGGCAACTCTTGAATTCAGAATATTTTTAGCCTTTGCTTTCAGTGCAACAGGTATTTTGAGTGATTTGAGGTCTTCGGTATCTCCTGTTAGATCAGAACCTCCTTTTGGAATTGGTCCTTTATAGGATACTAGATCTGCCACATTGAAAATTGGAGATAATCCTATATCTACAGGAAGATCAACTTTATCAGCATTAGACCCATACTTTGGCAGAATTGCACAAGGTCCCATCTTCCTCATCTGAAGCTTACTTAGAACACCTTTTGGAAACCTTTCTTTTTTGAGGTGCACCATTACCAAATCTCCAATTTTAAATTGAACATCTTGTTTCCTTGCATCAAACTTCTACTTGGTGTGAGTTGTATTCTCCACTAATACTTTCTTTACTGAATCATGGACCTCCTTCATTTATTGAGAAAAATCTTCAATATACCAACTCCTCTCTGTATTTCTTCCAATATCCTTGAGTTCAAATATACCCCTGGGATGAATCCTATACACTATTTCAAAAGGGCTCTTTCCAGTGGATCTATTGACTATGTCATTGTATGCAAATTCTTCTTGAGCAAGTAACTAATCCCATGATTGTCCATACTCTTTGGTGAGACATCTCAAAATATTTCCTAAGCTTCGATTCACCGCTTTCATTTGACCATCGGTCTGTGGATGATATGCCGAGCTAAAGGAAATATTAGTACTAAGCTTCTGCCACAAGGTTTTCAAAAAATGACTCATAAAATTGGAGTCTCAGTCTGATACAATACTCAAAGGTAATACATGTAACCTTACTGCTTCTTTAAAGAATAGATTTTCTATGTAATATGCATCATGTGTGGTCTTGCATGGCACAAAGTGATCCATCTTGCTAAACTTATCAACAATCATAACGTTGTTGTCCATTCCTTGCTTGGTCTTTGGTAGTCCAACTACAAAATCCATACTAAGGCATTCCCAAGGTCTATTTTAGATAGGAAGGGGTTGCTACAATCCTACATTGTATGAATTCCCCTTGGAATTCTTACACTTCCACCTTGAGGGCTAGTTGATAGCATTGGTGTATAGTCTTGGGGCTTAAGCGACTTATCTTCTCTTGGATACTCCATTTGAGGCCATTCAAATATATTGCCACTTTTAGGCTCTCCTCTTCCATCACATGTGACCTTAAGAAAATTTTATGAAACTCTTCTGTGTAGGCACTGACTTCTAGGTCCTTTTGTCTTAGATTCTTCCTTTTCTTGTGAAACTGCACTTCATAATCATCAAGAAGATAGGTTCCCTTCATCTTAGCCACCATACCTTTCCAACTAGTTATGGGGTTATTTCCTTCTTTACTCCTTTCATCTTGAACAAATTTCCACCAAGTGAGAGAAGTTCCCCTCAATCTGGTCTTAGCTATTCTAACTTTCTGAGCTTCATTCACACTATCACAGTCAAAGTGATTCTTGAGACCTTCTATCCATTCTATGATTAATTTTGGATCCATCTTGCCACTAAATAAAGACACACCTTTTAAGGACTTACCACTCATTACCTTCAATTCTTTCAAGAATAGCTCTTCTTGAAGCACAAGGTCTAGCTCTAGTATTATTTCTTCCTCAACTACTAATTTACCCTTCTCATCAGCTTCTCTCATCATTTCATTGACTGCTATATTTTAAAGCTGGACTTCTTCTAATTGACAACCCATTTCGGCTAATTGTTCCTTCACGAGTCTTTTCTCCTCCTTATGCTCTCTGAAATCTCTTGCTAGCTCTTCATTGGAAACCATGTTGGATGAATTTATAGACTCTTTTGAAAATCACACCCAAACAACACAAGCCCAAATTCTCACTCTGATACCAATCTGATGTATAACATGAGATCTAGTTGCTACTAAGAGTCAGCCTAACTCTGCTCAAAGGTCTCTTGATTTGACCTTATAGGTTATTATCAAACCCTACCTTGAGGAAGTCACTAAGATCTTTACCCCAAGTTCTCTAGACCTGGTTCCCACTATTAAGCTACTATTTCATACTATAGAATCTACTAGGATAGATTCATTCTCCAAGCTAAACTGACTAGTTCAACCTGAGTAACAAAACAATTCAAATTTCTCATAGAATATATGACAAATGCTAAAAATAGTTTCCAAATACTTTCTGTATTCTCTATTCACAATCTTAAATCTATTACATCTACAATCCTCCCTCTCTTTTACAAACTTTCAACCATATAACCATCTCCAAAAAATATCTCACATCCAACAACTTCAACAAATTTTTTAAAGAAGGCATGGACAATCAACAAATGACCCTCCCATCACTAGAATAGGTGTCCCTATCCATCAAGACACAAGTGACATGATGGGAGCCATTGCAGTTGACCCAGCTGGTCATAGATGTCAAATCCTATGTTTCCTGGGTTGTTAACTGACATTACCAAGTAACATACTTCTATTACCGTGCACTAGTGTCGAGTGCCAAAACAAACTGGTCTTCATCACCTGAGCAACATAGTAAAGCCCAAGAAACAACTCTGACTTACCTATGTAGCATCCATGAGAAACATAGTAACCTGAGAAATAGAACAACCCAAGCACATTCATGAGAGACATACGTGAGAAACATACCCGAGTGATCTTCCCGAGCACCAGTGAAACCCGAGAAATAGTGTAACCTGAGCACACCATCTTACTTCCCTTTCACCAATTATGGTTCTAAGTGTTAGAAAGACTGAGAGGGGGGGGTGAATCAGTGTTTATCAATTAATTATATTTCAGCCAATTAAACATTTATCAAATGTGCATTCAAAGAATCATAACACAAGAACACATAACACAAGATATGATTATGGAGAACCTTGATCAGAGGAAAAATCCGGTGGGGATTAGTACCCACAAAATATTGTACTAGGTATAATGAACCTGTTAAAGTTCCAATGCCCTATTAGAAGCAGTCTTTACAATTTGAGTACAATGACCTGGTTAAAGGTCAGACCCTGTTAGGAGTCTTTTACAAAAACCCTGTTAGGGGTGTATGGCTCACTGCCCAAATAATAAGAAGGCTACAACCCTATGAATGTTGATATGCACTATATCAAAAATGAACTACTGTAGCAACACTTTTGTTTGATTAGTTCTGTGTATGCATGGATTCTCTTACTCCTTTAAAGAGCTATATCATCTTCTGACTTCATTATACTATCCCTCTATAACTTCTTCTTACACAATAATCAACTTCTCTTGCATGTTGTAACATAACAATACATTACATACTTATATCTTTACAAACGAATAGGCGCGACGCAAAACATAACACTTAGTCAACCTCTTAACAAAATATACAATGCTTCTGAACAAGTCAGCTCAAGCATGTTTACAACAACATTAATTACATCATAACAAAATTATAACTAAAGGCGCATAGCCTTAGCATCACAAAATAATACACGCTGATCAAAATAGTAGTCAGATTTTGTGCTCTGTATTCTGGACTGTTTCCTGGACTACAGTGTACTAATCTATCTGTACCTTTTTTGTACTAATGTTTTGTACCTTGCGCACTTGGATATAGCATGTATATACATCATAGAGTATATACCTAAGCACGCATGCTCTGGTGTGCTTTCTAGCATGTACACTGATGTGTTGGTCACTGTATCTGTCTAACTGCTCTGTATTCTGTACTTAGTCATTTTATCTCTTAAGTTATCTTTGACAGAAACTTAGTATGAGTTTTTTGCCATGATTGAAAACATAAAATAAGCCATGCTTCCTCAGGAAGTCAACTTTCCAACAATCTCCCCCTTTGTCATTTATGGCAACAAAGGAATGTGGCTAAGTTACTCAAAATGACTTCATTCGAAAATGATTGTATACCATAACTTAATGATATATACATATATACTACTCCACATATACACATTTTATACTACTCCCCCTTTGACATGAATGGAAAAGGTGTGCAAAAAACTATAATTCTTCATACTCACTCCATATATACATCCAGGTACACAACTTGAAGAGACTGAATCTCTTTCTGCCAGAATGCTTTCATTGCATCAACTGTTTGGAGATGCGCGCATAAAGCATATGTTAACTTGTCCATTTTCACTAGATCCAAGCAAGGACCTTATTCATAATTTTTCATTGTTTCATCTATCTATTTGATGTTCTTAATAAGAACTTCTAATGAAGGCGCAAGTGCATTTCTCAACTAAGTTTGTCTAACTCTTATCTTGCTTATTTCAATCTTTGCCTTCTCAATTTTTTCTAGTTGTCCTTGGTAGACGTTATTGCATATGTTCATTTCCTGCATGGAATTCTCAATAGATTTTCTTATGTTGTCCACCATTTCTTAAACTTCAGCTATCTTTTTAGTGTGCTCGGAGGTGAGCTTCACTCTATCCATGTAGTTTTCTATAACTGTCTTCCCTTTTTCTGCCAACTTTTTCAGTATAGACTATCCAATCTTCAGAGATTTTAGATCCAAGGTAAAGTTCTTCACAACTTCATTTAATATTTCCTTCTTATACTCATCTTCTACAATCTTAGTAGCTATCTCTACTAAGCTGGTGAAGTGTGTCTTGAAGTTTGTTAGTACACTATCCACATGTTCAACAGTTTGAACTTTTGTAACTTTCTTGTCAGCAGGAACTAACTCATTTAGAATGTTTATTGATTCAACAAAGCATGGGTTCCTCATCACATGTTTCTCCTTTTCCTTTTCCATAGAAAGGACGTTGATCTTAATGAGGTCTTCTTCTTCCCATGTGTCAAAACTTGTTGAATCAGGAGTTAACCTTGACAACAGTGAGGTGGATGGTGACATAATAGTATTCTAACTTGTGTCTACACATTCACTTTTGATATGTCCCTCTTTAACTGGTGACTCATCAACTTGAGTGTCTTTCTCTTTATCCAAATCTATTGGATCAATCAAAGGAAATTCATCCTGTTGTAAAGATGTATCATCAATGTTCATGTCCTTGGTGTTAACAAAGGCTTCATCAACTTTATCCATATAATTATCTGAAGTTTTCATAGAAATATTTACATCATCAATCACTATAGTGTCCTCTGTGTCTTTAGTTGTCTTAGAAGTTATTGTCACTGTGGGCGCAGAGACCTATGGACCTGTCATGGTCACAATCAGAATTACTGGAGTTGTATCCTGTTTAGGAGGAGCTAGAGTAACTTTTACTGTAGGCGCCATTGGTGGATACATGTGTCTATCCATAAAGACTTGTGCAAATGCCTTTTTAGTCTCCTTTCCAACCTGTTCATATTCCTTGTTCATTATCTATAAAGTCCTTGTCTTACTATGGAGATGAGGCTTTACAAGATCTAGCAAAATAGCCTTCTCATCATGTGAACAAACAGGGAGAAGAGTATCCAAAGTTTCTTCTCTAATCTTCATGCCTTCCTCAATAGCATGTCTTTTCATAATTTCCAATACATTCCATAAGTTATCCGGTATCACTGTCTTAAGTTCAAGAACTGATTTATTAAACTTGATCATATGAGATATGATCATTTAATGTATCTCTATCTTATCAACTTCTTTATATTTGTCATAGACCTTTGAAAGTGTATCCAATCTACCTTCATTTATAATCCTATTCTTCAATATGTTCAAGCTTGGTCTAAAACCTACCTCAGGAGGTGCTTGTGTATTCTTTGTAGTGCTCCTTGTGGTTCTCGAAGATGGATGACCCATGGCAGCTTGCTTCCTTCCTCTGGGTTTCTTGCTAGAAGGTGGAGATGTATCCAAGTCAATGGTGGTAGCAGGCGCAGATGTACTCTCCTCATTTTTCTTCTATTTCTTCTTCTAAGATTCATCAGTCTTCTCAATCTTAAATTTAGCAAATTTGGCTTCTTTTTCCATATTTAAATCTTCTTGAGTGACTCCATGAGCTTTAAGTATGTTAGATGTGGTTCTGGATGCTTTCCTTTTATTAACAGCAAGTTTTAGTTCAATATCCACTTCATCAGTCTTTTCTTTGTATGTTCCCCATCTAGGTTCATTGGGGTCTATAGGTGCTGACAATAAGACCTGTGCATATCCCTCTAGCACATGGTCTTCAACTTCATATCCTAGTGGATGAATCCACTTAGTTCTAGGCTCAACAGCCTCCATGGATGTGCAATCTGTTTCAACCATAAAGCATATTGTATCCGTGTACTTGTCAACTATCTTCTTAGATAGTCTGACCCTGCTTTGCATTTTAACCCTAAATATCTTTATGTCCATATCCATTTTATCTCTTGCACTGCTTTCTATTGTGGCTTTGAGAGATATTTGAGTCATTGTAGGTTTGCCTTTGTCTAGATAGAGTTCTGCAACCTTTCCTACTATGTGGTGATACAAATAGATGATCACAGATCCAAACTAGAATGTTTTGCTTCTATCATGTTTGATGATTCTGATATTTTCAATCAACTGATCTCACAAGATCTCACAAAGGTTGTACTGGGTGTTATCCTTTACTATTCTGATTGCTGCAAGGACTGTTGTTGTAGAGACACTATTCAACCTTCTTGCTTGCTGAAACTTGTATCCAAGTATCATTGTCATGAGTTTAATGTCATCCTCCTTGATGGGGTCTACTGTCATACCACGCCTTTCACTTCTTGACAAAAAAACTTTCTCAATCTTCTTCTTAACATCTTTACCAGTGGGAAATACTGGTCCAGTCATTGGAAGTGCAGTCAACTAATGGATTAGGTCTGTGGTGATATGGACAGGGATATCACCAATCCAAAATAGATCATCATGAATTCTGCTAAACAGGATTTTTACCCATTCTAGTTCTTCAAACTCATGCGCATTCGAATACTCAATAATAGGTTTATCTTGTAGGTGCATGAATTCATCTTTAAATGTGAAGTCCTTATTTAGCATTGATGCCATGTGAGAAGCTATATTATCATCTCCTAGTGATTCCTTCTTGCAGTATATGTACGCGCGGATATCTTCCACGTGAACAACGCCAATTGGGGTTTTAGAGAAAGCTCCTTCCACATCATCCACTATAGACTTGAATGGATGCTTCTTAAATATGAATCTCTTCCTTTCTGCTACATCAAATACAACTGGGGTCACCATTACTTACTTGGTGATTGTTTAAGTAGGGTTTCCATGAAATTCTAAAATGACACGATGGCTAGGGCTTTATTTCAAACTGATTAACCGTTCATTCCAACTTTCAAACTACTATGCCTTCATGCCTAGATGTCTTAGTGCTCTAATGCTCTTCAATTTTTGTGCTCTCAAATGTAATTGTGAAAATGATCGACTACGAACCTCTTTTTATACGATCTGCTGCATTTAATGCTTGCAACCATACATAGAGATTTTCAAACTTTGATTCTGATGCATTTTAGATGATGCATGAATGCATATAGATATAATCTATGCTTTTAACCTTGAATCCAAAGGTGCATACTTTGATGTGAGTATACAGAATGTGCAGGGGTTCTGAGCTAGAATAGCTCCCCCTAAGACCAAGAAGGTCTATTCAAGCAGAAGTAGAGGGTTCGTCCACTATGGATGCATCAACTACTTTGTCAACATCTTTTTCCTTCTTTACTTCAACCCAAACTTTGATTGAATCTTCATTTGATTTGACAAAATTGACTTCTCCTTTCTCTTCAAGTAGAGACTTTTTGGGATCTTCTTATTTCTGAGTTTTGGATCTGAAAAACCTTGTGATATGTCCAGCCTTTCGACATGTGTGACAAATGATAGGAGGTCTGATGTTTTTCTTCATCATGCTGCATTTCTTTGTTGTGTGTCCATTGTAGTTGTATATCTGACATGTAGTGTTCTGCAAATTCTTTTGAGGTTGATTTCTCTGATTTTTTTGATTCATTCTTCTTTGATTTTACTATGACTGAGTTCTACAATGTATAGCCCTGTGACCAAATTTATTACAAGAGAAACAATAACCATCAAAAGGTCTTACCTCTTTGCAATCTCTTGCCAAATGCCCATGTTTATTGCATGCATAACAAGTTATGTTAACTTGTCTAATTTCCCTTTTAGGTGGTTCAAATATAACCTCAGTAGTATCTTCAACTTTCTTAGCTTCTGAAGATGCTTCAAGTGTTTTTTCTTTCTCTTGTGATGAATTGATTTCATCTTGTGCTGTACTGAATCCAAGACCAGAAGTGTTCCCCTTTTTTCTTTGCGCATTGAGCTGGGATTGAATTAAATCAGATTTTTTGTGGAGTTTATCAATCATATCCTTTTCTTCTATTATTTTAGTTTCCAACTTCTTCTTCATGTTTTCCAATTCCAAGACTTTCATGTTTGCCTGCAAAAGTTCATCTTCCAATTGTTTTCTTTCTTTGATCTTGTCTTCAATGGTGTTCTGGCTATCTGTAAGTTGTTCCTCCAGATCTTCAATTTTATCCTTTAGAGATTTATTCTCTTCATTAAGCTTTTTCACCATTTGTCCTAGATCACTTATAGAACAATCTTTTAGATCTTTTCTTATCCTTTTAATAAGTATTTGAGAGCCATCATTTTTCAATCTTAGTTCTTCATTTTCCTTCTCGGATCTGTCAAGATCTTCAAGAGCTACTTCAAGATTCTTTTTCAAATGTTTTGCTTCAGCTGAGTCCATGATCTCCTCAAGTGGTTAAACTTTCTTTCCGAGGACCAGAGCTCTGATACCAATTGTTAGAAACACTGAGAGGGGGGGTGAATCAGTGTTTATCAATTAATTATATTTCAGCCAATTAAACATTTATCAAATGTGCATTCAAAGAATCATAACACAAGAAAACATAACACAAGATATGATTACGGAGAAACTTGATCAGAGGAAAACTCCAGTGGGGATTAGTACCCACAAAATATTGTACTAGGTATAATGAACCTGTTAAATTTCCTTTGCCTTGTTAGAAGAAGTCTTTACAATTTGAGTACAATGACCTGGTTAAAGGTCGGACCCTGTTAGGAGTCTTTTACAAAAACCCTATTAGGGGTGTATGTGTTAATTTTGGCCTTCTCAATCAACCACACACTTCAACATAGTCCTTCTTCACCAGGTACAAACAAGACTAAATATGAGTTATTCATCCTGCCTGTCTGCGTGATTCAACCTGTTGCCTTCTATCTAGATGGGGGTTTTCGAAATTGCTCTCAGGACGAGAGGCTCACAACCATGGACCAATCTAAGAATGAAGGATTTATCGTCATGAATGCAATGCAATGCAAGATTATACTAGAAATTGAAATATGCAAGATAATCTAAGTATGATTACTAAATGCCATTATTCTAGAAATTGAAGTTATACTATTGCAATATGAAGTTAATCTATATGATATTAAGAAAATGAGACAACAATTCAGTATTCTAACAATGCAATTTTGAGTAAAGTTTTCAGGGGGTTTGAATAAAGAATGAGAGTTCTTTTATAGACTCTGAGAAGATCAGAATAGAAACTTTCCTCTTTTGAAATAAAACAACTAGAAAAGCCAATTAAAATAGAAAGCTTTATTGAAAAGAATTCAATAAATTGTTTTCTTCCTGTTTTAACTGTTTTATGTCTTTGATTTAATATTGTTTTATTTGAATTTGATTGTTTTATTTCTCTTTAAAGCACAATTAATTCAAAGTTTCTATTCCTGAATAGAAATAACATTTTTGATAGAATATTCAATTAATTAAATAAATATGACCTCATAATTGCTTTTTCTCAATTATCTGAATATTAAATTCAATTATTGAAAATGAGGATATTTATTTAATAATTAAATATTATTTAAT
>MU226275.1:998770-1008815 GCA_018584345.1 Thuja plicata | reverse complement strand
CTCAGGTCGAGTAGAGTCAGTGAAAACTTAGAATTGCCTAGTACAATAGGACTTTGATGATTTAGAAGAATGAAAAATGCAACAAAATTGGTTAGAGTTGCAAGATGCCAATTTTGGGGTGTTACAAGGGGTGTATGGCTCACTGCCTAGGCTCACTGCCCAAATAATAAGAAGGTTACAACCCTCTGAATATTGATATGCACTATATCAAAAATGAACTGCTGTAGTGACACTGTTGTCTGATTAGTTTCGCGTATGCGTGGATGCTCTTACTCCTTTAAAGAGCTATATCATCTTCTAACTTCATTATACTTTCCCTATGTAACTTCTTCTTACACAATAATTGACTTATCTTGCACGCTGTAACATAACAATACATTACATACTTATATCTTTACAAATGAAAAGGCGCGACCCAAAACATAACACTTAGTCAGCCTCTTAACAAAATATACAATGCTTCTGAACAAGTCAGCTCAAGCATGTTTACAACAACATTAATTACATCATAAAAAACTTATAACTAAAGGTGCATATCCTTAGCATCACAAAATAATACACGCTAATCAAAATAGTAGTCGGCTTCTGTGCTTTGTATTCTGGACTGTAGTGTACTAATTTGTCTGTATCTTTTCTGTACTAATGTTCTGTACCTTGCGTGCTTGGATATAACATGTATATATATCATAGAGTATATACCTAAGCATGCATGCTCTGGTGTGCTTTCTAGCACATATGCTGATGTGTTGATCATTGTATCTGTTTGACTGCTCTGTATTCTGTACTTAGTCATTTTAGCTCTTAAGTTATCTTTGACAGAAACTTAGTATGAATTTGTTGCCATGATTGACACCACAAAATAAGCCATGCTTCCTTAGGAAGTCAACTTTCTGACACTGAGTGCCTTGGTTAGATTTCTAGAGGTTTATAAACTACCTCAACACACACATAAACTAAAAAAAACTACTAAGAAACTATGGTGTTCGTTCCCCAAATTGACCTCAATCATTACAAAGTGGCAGAACAAAACACCTTACAAACAAAAACTTATTCCTAACCTACATGCTCCTACAACATCAAAAAACACAAATCAACCTTATGTCTTGATCATGGTTAACTCAACTCACATCTATCTCAACCCTCACACCTTAGTAAATCCTTTAAATATGATGTAATTCCCTGCTAGGGAAACTGAGAGGACCGTTAGTTCCTTTTCTTGCTGACATAAAAATACTTTCAGAGAGCTTTCTATATTGATCCCATACACTGACCACACAAGATACAAAATGACAGAAATAGGGTTTTAAGCCCTCTAAACTTTGAGCTCCATAAACTCGGGTGGAATTACCCTTCTAACTCAAAACAATCAAATCACTAAATTATTCCAGTAGAATATGAATGGAATTATAGGAGTTAATCACTATAACATTTATTGAGCAGACCAAACATAAAATTAAATATCAATTTTAATAGTGATAGTCACCTAATTCAATGAAGAACAGACCAGTGCTTAATCCTAGGGTATGGAGTCACTATTGTATAGCTTTAACGCTTTTACTTGTGAACAGGAATATTGAGACAACTATAGAATCTGAAATAAACATAGATATACCATATATATCTATCCTCACACACATAACAGATTAATAAATCAAATTCATTATAAAACCTGAATCCCACTTAAAATAATCCTAAGGCAATATTATTCTTTCCTTGAAAGAACCCTAGAACTATTTCCAAATCTACATAACAGATGCATAAATTGAATATTCCTCAAACATTCAATTTACATAAAATTCAGAAAACCATAATGAAGACAAAATACTCATCATATGTTTTAGAAACTATTGATGGATCTCCTTTGTATTCATAATTGAAATTGCTATTACAATCAATAGTATTTCAAAACCCAAAAAAAATACCTCTTAGTCTTAAACCAGAGTTTGTATATTAAAATTATACTTCCAAATGAAAAATGGCTATCCTTTTCCTAGTAGTCTTGGAATCCTTTTATAACTAAGGATGCAAAAAGCTACTGACTCACTGGGAAAGATTTACAAAATCTTTTACACAACAAAAATTATAGTTAACATAAAACAAAAGCTGCAACAAAAAACATGTGGAAAAAGTTGGTGAAGTATGAACAAGGTTTGTTGATGTAGTTTGATAGTATCCTCTTCATCCTTTCAGCTTCGCTTCCCACCTATTTACCTCCTTGGCAGTGGTCCAATCAAAATTCTTTACATGTTCCAGTTTGGCAACAACTTTTGTCCACCTCGCGTCAATAGTTGTTCTTGCCTCTGAGATGAACTTTTCCATATCTGTTTCAACCTTGAAGAGGTTGTCAATGAGTTCATTGCAGCATTCAACATTTATATCCTTCTCCAGGCACTATTTCATCTCCTCATTTTCAAATATTCCATCAAATCCATCTATCCAATTGGATTGTGGCTTCAGAATACCAACTTCATCATATATTTTAGGAATCAGGGGAGGGAATTGGTCACCAAATAATTGCAACTTATTACTTATTAAATCAACCTTACCATTGAAGAAACCATATGTGTTATTCACCTCACTGATCATTTCTATTGTATCTATGATTTTATCAGGAAAATCATCACTGTATAACATGGTTGTCTTCAATTTTTCCATCAACTTGTCTCTTCCTGACCAGGTCTTAAAAGTGGGCTCCAAGAATGTCATAGCTTCAACAGCTACCTTTGATGACTCTTGCAATGAGTCATATAGTGTATACACTATGTCATTCTTCTGCTTCAAAAAATCAATTCAATGTTGAAGTATGGGAAATATGATAGACATGACATTTATGCTTTGTCCTTGTGACAATTCCTTGGACTGTCCTTCTCCCATTGCTAAATCTTCTTTTGCCTCTGTGGCAACATCTGTTTCAATTTTTTGTATTTCCAGAGGAACTAGAGTCTTCTCTCTTTTACTCTCCACTATTTCCTCTTTCAACTTAGCAATTTATTCCTCCAATGTGTGGTTATGAACCACCACCTCTTCATGCTTTTTTTCTAAGGCCATCATCTAGCCAAAAGTTGTTTCATACCTCTTAGATAGGTCATCAACCTTTGCCAGCTTCATGAATGATACTTGAGTCATTAAATGAGCTATCTCAGTGTCTGTAGTGTTTTGTAGATTCCAAATCATTCTATCTGCCTTCTTTTCCTCTCTTATAGTCATGACTAGAGGCTTTTGTGTAGCAGGGGCCAATGACCATATAGCCAGAGTCTTGGATTTAGTATCAAATCCTGATCCTTTTAGAACTTCATCCATCTCAAACTTTGTTTTCAATAGGAGATCTTCTTGTCTCTTGATCTAATCGATGATAAATGTGGACTGCAAGTTCCAACCAGGCATCAACATTACTCCACTATTTTGTACCAACAATCTGGCCTTCTCCACAATGATTTGTTCACTCTCAGGATCATAATCCTAGAGTGTCTTCACAATCTCTTCATTTTTGTCTACATTTTCTTCACCTGTAGTTAATCCTTGTCTCAATTCCTTTTGTTTTAGCTTGATCAGAAAAGTCTTGAACTCTTTAGACTTTATGAATTCATCATCTTTCATGAATTCATTGGCTATCATGACTCTCTCATCATCCTTTTCAAATAAAACCATTTGATTGTCCCCTTGGCCTTCAGTTTGAGGCTCCTTTTGCAATTGTCTTTTTAGCTTTCTAAAATATGTCATGTTTAGTAATCATAGCCTTGGCCATACTTTTCCTATCCTGCATCATCTTGTGTTCTTTCTTTTGTTTTTTCCTAGATAGTTCTCTAGCAGAGGTATCTTCCTCACCATCCTCTTCTTCTTCTTGATGCTCTTCCTCTTGTTGTTCTTGATGTTCTGGATCATGCAATGCAATAGTAATTGGGGACCCTTGAGACTGTGCATCCTCAACACTAAACTGTGGTACCTGTGCCATTAAAGTGTCATAGGATTTAAGCATTTTCTCTATCCTTTGTAAGTATGGGAGATCGGGAAAAAAACTAGAGAAAGTATTGTCTGACTCTTTCCATTCAGGTTCTTCCCTAAGGAGGTCATTCCATTTCCTTCTCCTCTCCTGGAATTCATGATTATTTAATTTGTTCTTCACAACATCTTCATCATCCAGTGGCACATGATCTTTAATCTTTTTCCAAGGAGTCATTCTTCTCAGGGTTATTTGTGTAAACTGTTCTAGATCACAAAACCTAGCAATTGTCGTAGACAATCTATATTGCTTAAAGAAGTCATTAATCAGGTCAAAAACTCTTTTCCTAATGGAGAATTCACAACCTAACCATAATCTAGGGATAAAAGTACCCTTTCTATGTCCCTGTAAAATTTCTTTATCAACCCAAGTGATTTCCCAAATAAATTCAAAAAATGCAATCCTAAGAGGAACAAACTTGGTGAGGATGTGAGGTGGTTGTGTACAGCCATACACTCTGATGATAGTAATATAATAAATGAAGAAAAATTCACCCCAATTTTTAGTAATAGGCCAGTTTGGAACAAATTCCCAAGGTCTCAAAACTTTTCTAACCTCAAATGGAAGTCTATGCCTATTTGTTCCCAATAAATCAAAAATTGGATCCACAATCCAATTACAAAAGCATGCAAAAGATGAGTTGACAGGTGAAATATCCCATACTCGGGTTGATCTTTGGATTTGTACATCGACACCATACTCTGACACAAATAATTCAAGCTCTTTATCCATAAATGCCCTATTAAAATATAGAATAATATACATCAGATGAGAATAATGGTCGAAGGTAGGTACTGGGGCATCCGACTGTATCTCCACTAATGCAGTATGAATAGCATCAACTATGTATCCCACATAGTCATAATCAATATTGACCTCCGGGTGCTGAATATTCATGGCCATCATGAGTACATCTTGAGGCACTATAGAATCTCCATCAAAACCTAATACTCTAGTCAAGCCATATACTGTACATTTTATGTAATGGTGAAATAGGGATAAGTCAAAAGGCGGTTTGAGATGGTCTGGGATTTTCACCAGGTGCCTATACCCTAGGCATGAATTTGGGCATTTCATATTTCTTAATAAAATGCTCTCTCTTTCTATAATCTTCCTGAATCTTCTTTAAATCAATATCTGTGCACAATGCACCAGTGATCCCAAAAACTTCTACCACTGACCTCCTATCTATGGAAACTAAGGTCTCTTTATTTTTCTTCCTGATTACCCTAGCTACTGGGCATTAGTTCTTAGCAAGCTCCCTAATAAGGCCTATGTGAATGTAAACATCAGGCACAATTAATTTTTCCATATTCAAATCCTAGGGGTTGCAAATGGGAACTGATTTAACCCTATTATTCCAAAAATAATGGAACAAAGTATTACCATAGTAATTTGGAGTGCCTGAGTTTTTGCATTGGCACCATCTGTCTTTCCATTCATCCCAATTTGCATTTTTCATATTCAAAGTCCTGGGCAGAAAATCAGCAATTTCTTCCACATACTTTTTTGGTGTAACCTCCTTCTTCTCAGACCCATGCGAAGCAGTGGTAACAATAGCTTGACTCATATTTCCTATTCAAATTGCAATCTTAGACAAACTATTTCAGACAAAAAATCTCTATCACTCTTTACAAAAAATATTAGGATGCAAAATTGAGAACTATACAAAATCAAGCTCAATCATTCAAACTTATAGTCATCAAATTGGCATCTTGTCCAATTGAATGCCAAATTATCGCACTTGCAGTATCATGCAATCATCTCTCTGTAACTAATGTTGCCATTAATTCACACTGTATGATCCCTGCTGGAAAAGAGTACACACCTTTTTTCTATTTTGCACTTGTAATCCTAAAATGAGCCACAAGTAAATTTGTCACCAACCTACTGTACCTTGCTTACATTCAAATTTGTCCTTGCAAGTGAGCAACAAGACCTTTCCTTCTATCAGTCACACACTCACCGTCTATCTTTTCTTTGGCTCATATGCTTCATGACTGGGCAATTACCTAACATGCAACTTCACCATTTTATAATCGCACACTCGCTATCTCTTCATGCTTTATATTTATACTTGAGCGAGTAAGCGACATCACTTTTCTTTTCATCAATCGTGGACTCGCCGCTCAGAACTTTACTTTCATTGAAACTTTGTGAGTGAGTGACATGATCTTTATTACTCAGTCACTTCATAGTTGCACACTCGCTGACCTCCACTTATCATGCTTTGCGCTTGAGCAAGTGAGCGGGTTTTCAAAATAATCATACATTACTTTCTATTCACGCAGTCGCCATGGCTTTCCGATATGTCTTTATAACTCTGCGGGTGAGCGATGATTGTTTTCATTATGTAATTTTACCTATTTTCTCACTCACACTGCAAGATATTCCAATTCATAAGCATTAGCGAGTGAGTGATGACCTTTCTTTATTATAATCACTTACTCGCTGCTTAAATTTCTTCATGACTGAATCCTTCGTGACTGAACGATTAGCTTTACCACACCTTCTCAATATATTAATCATTCACTCACTGATCTCTCTTGACTAATCTTTCTTCCTGTGTGACTGAGAAAAAACTTTCCCTTTTTCTTCATCGCCCACTCACTGATATCTTGTCATTTTACTTTATTCGTGGGTGAGTGAGCGATAACCTTTTCTTTCCTTTATCGCACACTCGTGAGCTTAAAATTTGAAACAACAAATCATTGGCGATTGAGCAAGAGAAAAAATCAACATTTAGTTGCGTACTCGTGCACTTTATTAACACTACATATTTCCTATGCAACTGAGTGAGAAGGACCATCTGATAATGAATACATATTACATCGCGTACTCGCACTACACAAAATACAACAATTAAGACTTGTGCAAGTAAGCACTATTAAAATATGACTTCATTGTGCACTTGCGGTTTCAAATGATACATACAATAACTAAGCCCGAGTGCATTACCAACCTTAACTTATACAACTCACTTAGTCACAGACCAAAAGGTGAAAGACCTAAAACCACCGCGATTGTGCGATACATAAAAATTCAACTCATCGCTAGCTTGCTGAACCCTTTAACAAAGAACTTGATCCCCCATGAATGAGCGACCAACTAAAAAATTCCAACTCGCTCAGTTGTGGATTGATAACTTGACTTCAAAAATCCATCGCGACTGAGAGATTAAGACAGAATAACGACCAAGTTGCTCACTCTCACACCTAACTTGACTTGACAAGATATTACTGCGACTATGTGATTAACACCTAAAATGAGTTGTCTCTCACTCCCTTACTCAAAAGGAAACTTTAAAATATCTACGCAGGTGTGTGACTAAAGCTTAGAACATGGCAATTTGAAACATTTAGCCACAAAATTGACTTTTGACATACGACCACCTGGATTTTGAATCAAAATACGCGGGAAGTTTTGCCAAAGGATGGGAATTTAAAAAAATTGATGTGCAGTGCTAACAATGGCTCTGACTGGGGAAATTTAATTACAAAATTAACATTAGAAGCCAAAACTTTGGGAGACAGACCACAAACTGAAACAAAACTATACATACACACATGAAAAACCACACTAAAGCAGGGAATTCTAAACTACTGTGCATCGAAAAAGAAACTTCATGAGAAATAATGTTTCAAGAACTATCCATGCACTGGAAATTCCAATATGTCACCACTTGGGTCTTCCAGAAAATGATAATCTTGACCATGAAACTCCTGGATTACAAAGGGACCCATCCATAATGATTCAAATTTACCATGTTTACCTTTTTCTTCTATTCTAGCATTCCACTGCAGCACCATATCATTTATCTTAAAATTTCTTCCAATTGTTCTTTTGTCAAATAGATACTTGGATTGCTATTGGAGTTTCATGTTTCTTTTATGTGCATTCGCTCTTATTTCTTCTAGTTCCATCATTTGGTCCATCCTCTCCATCATGGGTTCTTGTTCTTTGAACTCCTCTTCCTAGAGAAATTTATACACCGGTAACAGTTATTTAAAGGAAATATTTCATGAGTTCCATAGACCATTTCAAAAGGGGATACCCCTATTTCTCTCTTCATTATTACCCTGTCAGCCCAAATGGCTCATTTTAGTTTTGAATGCCAAGACTTTTTATTTTTCTCCAAAGCTCTTTTAATGATTTTCATGATGATTTTATTGCTAGACTCAACTTGTCCATTTGCTTGAGGATGATATCGTGAGGAATAAGATATAATAATTCCATAACCTTCATAGAAATCCTTAAATTCCTCAGCCCTAAAACACATGGCATTGTCCATGACTAATTTAGTGGGCACACCAAATTTTGTCAAAATATTATCCATTAAGAAATCCATCACTACCTTGCTAGTAGCCCTTTTTGATGGAATTGCCTCTATCCATTTTGTAAAATATTCTTTTGCCACAAGAATCCAACTATGGCTTCCATTGGATTTTTCTGTAAATTCCCAAATAAAATCAAGACCCCATTGGGTAAAAGGTGCTTCAATAGTCATCAGATTTAAAGGTAAAGCTCCTAAAAATTTCATCTTAGAGGAAAACCTTTGGCAAGGTTCACATATTTGTACAAACATTTGAGTATCCTTGAAAAGACATGGCCAATAATATCCAACTTTGATTATCTTGTGAGCTGTGGTCTTGGCAGAATAATGCCCACCACACACACCACTATGCATTTCATTCAAAACTCTTTTAAATTGTGATTTATCTAGACAGAGCAACAAAATTCCATCCTTATTCTTCCAAAATAAATCACCTCGTATCAAGACATACCTTTGATCCTACAATTTTAGAGTCCTTTTTTGATTATCTGACATATGCTCTAGACATCTACTATTTTTCAGAAAAAACACTATATCAGTATACCATGGCTGCAATTCAATACTAGTCAAGTTCATATTTACTGTTTGCACATTATTGACTTGATCTAGCTCCATGTTTGTGTCAGTCATTAACTTGGCCAAACCCAAACCCCTTACTAATTTGGTAACTTGAATTTCCAGATTAAATTCTTGAATCTTGTTGATCCATTTACACCTCTTTCCAGTAACTTCAGACTGAGACAATATATCTTTGATTGTAGCATGTGGCACATAAGAAATTATATTTGCACAAACTAAAAAAGGTCTGAAAAATTTGACTGCTTTGACCAATGCATATGCTTGTTTCTCCATTATCTCATAATTAAGTTCTGCTACCTACAAAGACTTACTAAAAAATGCTATGGGATGATCAAAATCTTCATCATCTTTCTGCAAGAGTACTGCAACAATTGTATGGAAGGAAGCAAAAGAAAATATAGAAAAGGATTTTCATAATCTGGAGATCTTAGTACAGGTGCTCGCTGAATAGATACTTTTATCTCATCAAATGCTAACTGACCATCCTTACCCCATTCAAACTTAGCATTTTTCATTAGCAATTTAACAATGGGCTTGACTATCTCAGTAAAGTTTGCAATGAATCTCCTCACAAAATTTTCTTTTCCCAGAAAAGACTGAACACCTTTGATATTCTCTGGGGGCAAGAGTTTTTTTATGGTTTCCACTCTCTCAGGATCAATCCTAACACCTTCTTTAGATACTATATGTCCCAATAATTTACCTTCTGTGACAACAAAATGACACTTCTTTGGATTTAAAGAAATCCCATACTCCAAGGCTTTAGTTAAAATCTTTTCCAAATGCTTACAATGATCCTCAGCCTTTTGGGAATATGCAGTAAGATCATCCTGATACACCACCATAATTATATTTATAAACTCCTTAAAAGCCACATCCATGGCTCTTTGGAAAGTAACTCCTGCATTTCTCAGGCCAAATGGAATCTTTACATAGACATATGTACCCCATGGGGTAGTGAAAGTTGTCTTGAATTGCTCAGATTCTTGAACTAGCACCTGGTTATTGTAACACCCCAAAATTGGCACCTAACAACCTAATCAATTTTGGTGCATTTTCTTATCTTTGAAGTCCTATTGTATTAGGCAAATTCTTCTCCTAATTGACTTTAATTGACTAAGTTTCAAATGCAG
>MU226275.1:960127-982127 GCA_018584345.1 Thuja plicata | reverse complement strand
AAATTCATACTTACACTAGTTGCATTTCATCTTCAATTTCATAGCTTAAATCATGTCTTAATTCATAGAATAGCAGCACTTTCTCATGAACTAGTTGCATACATTCTCACAAATTATGGCTTTTCTTCATTTACTTGCACTATAAAATCCTCCATATTAGAGATGGTCAGGTTGTTGGCTCTCGTTCTGAGGGTAAACTGCAGCAATCACACCTAATTAGGAGGCAACAGGTCGCTTCAATCACATTTGCAGAGCAAACAATCCATGTTTGTCTTTGTAAATCCATTGATTGTGTAAGGACTATGTTGCGTTTGTGTTGAATTAAGAGGTCCATATTCAGCATCAGACAGTTATAACCAGAAAAACCATCCATCATAGATAGAAAATCACAGCCAGTAACCCTTTGTAGCACTGCCTCCATGTTTGGTAAAGAATAATTATCTTTTAATGAAGCCACATTGAGGTTCTTGAAATCAACACATAGGCTGATATCTCCATTTTTCTTTCTGACAGGGACCAAATTAGACACCCAAGAAGAATGCCTGATTGGTTTTATGATCCCAGCCTCTCTGAGCTTTGCCAATTCTTGTTGCATTTTGGGGGCCATCAAAGGATTGATTGGCCTCTATTTTTTCTTAAAAGGCTTAATATCATCTTTAAATGGAATTTCATGTTGAAATATATCTTCCCTATAAGCCTTAAGGTCTTCATAAGACCAAGCAAAAACATGTTTGAACCTTTTCAGCAAGCTAATCAAATTTGTCTTCACATGAGGATCTAATTTCTTTCCAATATATACAATCCTAGGATTACACTCTGATCCCAAGTTTACCTCCTCAAATTCATCCAACTTGGCTTTAGATTTTTGACACATATGACTATCATTGTTAGTAAATAATCCCTCCAATTGAATTAGTCCTTTGGGGATTTCATTTGTCTGCAATTGCAAAATTTCATTGCCAAATATGGTTTCTTTCCCATCAATAATCTCTATCAAATTATTACAGTCAATGATTTTCCCTTCATAATTATCCACACATTGAATATAATTGAGAATTTCCTCATCACTTTCAAAAATTTGCCAACTATACACATTATCAGGAATGGTAGGCCTAGTTTTAGTTTCCACAATAGATACTCCTGCTAGCATTAAATCATCATTTTTCAAGGCCACATTAGCCAAAAAATCTGCCATGATATTCTTAGATCTCTCTATCCAATTTATGGAAAATGCATCAAAAAATTCAATGCTATCCCATAAAACATGTTTATATTGTTTCAGTCTATCATTTTTAGCAGCATATCTTGATATAATTTGAGAAATAGCTAACTCTAAATCACCAAAGACTCTTAATAACTTAATGCCATGCTTGATTTCTATTTCAAATCCCAATAACAAAGCTTCATACTTAGTTGTATTGTTTGTACATTGAAATGACAAAAGAAATGAGTACTTGAAAGTAATACCTGATGGAGAGACAAATAGTACACCAGCTCCTGACCATTCTCTAGAGCATGCTCCATCAAAATACATCTGCCACAGTACAAGTTGTTGCAATTCTAATTCTTCCACTACGGGATCTGTGTTTTTCAACTGTGGTTGAATTTTTTCCACCTTGAAATTATGTATATCTACATTCGCAAAGAAATTTAGCATGTTTGGTTCAAACATCTCAACATAAACAGGAGATCTGGGATCCCTCAATATTTTTTCTTCTTTCCCATTAACAAAAATGGTAGAAAAAGACAAATCCAATTGTACATATCCTCCAATGACTGTAGCACATTGTCTTGATAAGAGCATGCCATAATGGGGTGGTGAATCCACAACCACAACATATATTTTAAAAGTGACCTCAGGGTATGCAGCAAGTTTTACCTCTAATCCTTGCAAAGTTCCTACTACAGGTACTTCCCTATTGTCCATGGCAAAACATTTACCACAAGAAGTATCCACCTCTAAACCCAATTGTTTCATCACAGTGTAAGTCATCACATTAGCAGCAGCCCCTGAATCCATCATACAATTTTTTAGTAACATATTATTTGTGAGCAGTGATACATAAAAAGGATCAATCTGATCTGGCTCTTGAAAAACTATATTTCCCAGACAGATTGGGATTCCATCTTTTTCTTCTTTCTCATCTTTTAGTTCATCATTCAAAGCAGTATTATCATGCATACCAGGCAAATCAGATAATAATGAGAAGGCCGCTTCTTGTTGCTCTTTAATTTTAAACATCTCAACTAAAGGGACACAGAATTTCATCTAAGATAAGGCTTACTTCATGTTAAAAGTTGGGAAACTCATCACATTGTTAGAAGATATTTTACCTTTACTCTCTTTTAAGTGTCTTGTTTTTTGGTCATGAGTGGGGGTAAATTTTTTTTCTTTAAACAAGGTGTCCTTCAGTTCACCTTGTGTAGTTTCTTCACTTATGACTTCCATGATAATAGGTGAATCAGGTTGTTTCCCACTTTGATCAACTTTTCTATTCCTAAGCTGGTATGAACTTCTTGCTTGTGTCACAGCAGCAATAGTTAGAAATATTATCTCTTCATCATTAGGCATCCCAAATTGAAAGTTCTCTAACTTAGTGCTTGTATTATTTACTATGATTGGCATGTTTTCTTGTGGCTCTTCCTCTGAACTATCATTGTCATCTTCAACGGTAAGTGCACACATGTTTATTGCAGGTTTTTTCTCACTCTAACTTTCTTGTGTTCTAATGTTCTCATGTTGCTCCACCATACTCTAAGCTACTGCACATTGGTAAGGGGAATGAGGAATATTACATGCCATGCACCAAGGAGTATTTTCCAAATTATGAGTATTGTTGTTTTTCAATGGGTCAGGTATGTCTTTGTTCTTAAGATCAGTTTGTTCTTCTGACACAGGTTTTCCTGTTAGAATAGTCCCAAAGGATAACTTAGAGGGGGGGGGGGGGGGGNTGAATCAGTTATCAGCCAATTTAATTCTTTTCTCTTATTAAATTCAAAATACAATAAAGTAAATACACATTTAGATAACACAGTACACAACATAAAATTTGATTACGGGGAAACCAAATGGTAAAAACTCCAGTGGGAATTAGCACCCACAATGAACTATACTTGTTTATAGTAATCCCTATTAGAATATCTTGCAACCCTATTAGGAGTTTTTCTTTACAAATAAATAAGTATAGTGACCTGGTTAAGGGTCTGACCCTATTAGGAGTCTTTTACAAATAACCCTATTAGGGGTGAGGACTCACTGTCCAAAAGCTCACTGCTTCAATGGTGAAGGCTACAACATTCTGTAGAATAGATATACACTATATCTGATGATGAACTGTAGATTAGACCTGCTATCTTGATCAGTTCCAGTGTATTTTAATCTTTCACTTCTTCTTCACATAGATCCTTGATGAATGAAACAACTCTGATATTCTGCTCTGTACTTTTTCTGTCTCCTTTCTTATCATTCACACTTTTCATTTACAAATGAACTACTATAAGTATCTTTTTTAAAGTAGATAGTCATGTCAGCTCTTGGAAACACTTCAACAAAATCTTTTTCGGCTTAACTAAGCACACAAACAACATTACGTTTGTGCAACACAAACTGAACAGATGCAACACTTTACTAAGTCGGCTTCACCAAATCATCTCAAATAGCCTGATCCTGATGTTACATGATAGGTGCGTTTAACCAAACATATTTAACTCATAAATAATCATGAATATACACATTCATATCTTGAAGATAGGCACAACTCAAGAAACACATTAAATATGTCAGCTCTAAACAGATACTCTTCCAGAACTGTAACTGCCAATAAAAAAATTACATAACTTGACTGAAACTTCATATCTGTGTATGTGTGTATGAACATAACATACTAAATACATTTAAAATATAAATATATCCATGCAAGGCTTGATATCATCATTCTGATAAGTACATATAGAATCACTACTATATATTATATGTTTTCATCAATGACAAACATACAATCAATCAACTGCACAGCAACAAATCTCCAACAGTCTCCGCCTTTGACATTGATGGCAACATATGATATTAAAAACATCTTCAACACATGGTGTCTTCTTTCTTTTACAATCTTCTCAATATCCTCATCAAAGATTTCTCTACATTGCTTCAGTTCTTGTGACTATTTTTTATACTCCCCTAGAGTATATTCTCCCCTTACTATATACTCCCCCTTTGACATCAATGACAAAGGGTGCCATAAACAATTAGGCATAGGTACTAATCTATAAGTAGAGAAGTCAACCATTCATCAATCACTAAGGGCTGATGTTCTTGCTACTTTATCTAATCAGACTTAGGAGAGGGAATTACTCCCAACTTCTCCCTAAGATACTCAAAAGTATCTTTTGATAAAGGCTTTGTGAAAATATCTACCAACTATTCTTTGGTTCTCACATAGTCCAATTTCACTTCTTTGTCTACAACCTTTTCTCTTAGAAAATGGTACTTGATCTCTATGTGTTTTTTCTTTACATGCATCACAGGGTTCTTAGACATGATAATAGTACTAGTGTTATCACAGTGAATAACAATAGGATAATCAACCTGAATACCAAATTCTTTAACCATCTGCTTGATCCAAACCATGGTTGAATAATTCTGTGCTGCTGCAACATATTCAACTTCTATTGTTGACTAAGAAATATAGTTCTACTTCTTTTTTATCCAAAAAACCAACCTATCTCTAAGAAATACTGCTCCTCTTGAATTACTCTTCCTATCATCAATACAACCTACCCAATCTGCATTTGTATACACATGAAGTTGTACATTCTCTGATTTGGGATACCATAAACCATAGTCTATAGTTCCCTTTAGATATCTTAATATCCTCTTGATTGCCATTAGGTGATTCTACTTGGGTTTAGCTACAAATCTTCCAACAATGCCAATTGCATTAGATATGTCAGGTCTAGATTGAGTTAGATAAATGAGTTTTCCAATCATAGATTTTTACAATGTCTTATCAACTATTGTGGAATCATCATCTTTTGAAAGCTTTCTTCCTGTTAGCATAGGAGTGCATACTAGTTTATAGTCTTCCATGTTGAAGGTCTTCAATATTTCCTTCACATATTTTGATTGATTAATGAATATACGTTTATCTGTCTATTTTACATTTAGTCCCAAAAAGTATTTTATAGGACCATTCATGCTCATTTCAAATTCATTCTGCATTTACTTTGCAAATGTTGTACTAAGCTTGTCATTACCTCCAAAGATAATGTCATCAATAAATATGGAAACTAGTAGTAATCCATCAGGTGTCTCTCTTGTGAATAGGTTACAATCTGTTGCACCTTTCTTGAATCTAATCTTGGTAAGATAACCATCAAGTCTCTCATACCAAGAACTTGGGGCCTATTTAAGACCATAAAGTGCTTTTGTCATTCTGCATACCATGTCTGGTTTATCTGAAAGATTAAATCCTTCAGGTTGTTCTATGTAGACTTCTTCCTTCAAGTCACCATTCAGAAAAGCTGATTTTACATCCATTTGATAAACTTTAAATTCTTTGAATGTTGCATAGGCCAAGAATAATTTAATGGCTTCCAGTCCGCTCACAGGGGCAAATGTATCAGTGTAGTCTATTCCTTCTCTTTGCGCATATCCTTTACATACCAATCTTTCTTTGTTTCTTACTACTATACCTTCTTCATTCATATTATTTCTGAAGATCCACTTTGTTCCAATAACATTTTTGTCACTGGGTCTAGGAACCAATTCCCATGTATCATTCTTAATAATCTGATCTAATTCTTCTTTCATTGCATTCTTCCAATCAGAATGATTACAAGCATCTTCAACACTTAAAGGTTCAATCTATGAATGTAAACATACCTCTTCATCCATTGTTAGATGTTTTTCTTTTGATCTAGTCAAAAAAAAATTTCTTTGATCTCCAATGATATCATCTTTAGAGTGGTATCTAGATGTGAATTTAGGAACCTTAGGTGTTACTTCTTCTATAATTTGTGATTCTTCTTTTCTTGATTCAGGGTCATTGCATGAGACATCAATGCAATCAAACATTTCTTCAATAATAGTATCTTTGTTGCTAGGCCTGGGTTCATCGTCAATCATAGGTGCATATTCATAGTACCTCTCTTGAACCATAAATTTCTCATCAATTTTTACATGAGTACTTTCAATTATCTTTTTCAATCTCAAATTGAAACATCTGTATGCTTTTCTTTTTGTAGAGTAACCAAGGAAAATACCTTCATCACTTCTAGCATCAAACTTACCAACACCATCATCTCTCTTGATGTAGCATTTTCTGCCAAAAATTCTAAAATACTTCACTGTAGGTACATTACCAAACCAAATTTCATATGGTGTCTTATCTGCGCCTGGCCTTAATTGAGTTTTGTTGATAGTATAGACTGCTGTATTTACTGCATCTCTCCAATATGTGTGTGCAACTTTTCCTTCAATCATCATAGTGCATGCTATATCAAGTATAATCCTATTCCTCCTTTCTGTAATCCCATTCTATTGTCAGGTTCTAGGAGCACTCAACTATCTTTTTATTCCATGTTCTTCACAGTAATCATAAAACTAATCAGAGGTGAACTCTCCTCCTCTATCTGATCTCAGACATTTCAGTTTTAGTCCAAATTCATTCTCTATCTTAGCTTTGAATGTTTTGAACTTTTCAAAGGCTTTTGACTTCTCTTTTAAGAACGCAACCCACATCATCCTTGAAAAATCATCAACAAAAAAAATCAAATACCTTTCTCCATAGTATGATCTTGTTTGGGTAGGACCACATAAATCTGTATGTACTAGGTCCAATTTGTTTTCAGCTGAGTTCTTCTTGCTTCTTGTTAGTCCAAATCTTGATCTTTGTCCTTATGTTCAATTTTTAGAGTCGCCTAGTTACTTTTGTGAATCTCAAGCTGCCTAAGCCCTCATGTTCAAAATATCAGTGAAAGGATCTCCCATGTGTTTCACCTTTGTTTGTAAAAAAAGGAAAATCTTTTGCTAACGTGTTTCTTGAACAGGTTTGAACAGCTTTGAACAGTCTTGAATAGCCTTGAACTTAGTTCAAGAGTGTTCAAGCTTGTTCATATTTTTATGTAGCGGTAGCAGGTAAATAGCATTTTCGCTAAAAGAGGTGTTTTCATGATCGCAAGCTTCAGAGATTTGTTAATAAGAGATAGGAATTAATAGTTAAGCATGGGACTTCTAGTTTGAAGATGAAGGTGGGATATAAAAGGAATAGACTTGAACAGTGATGAACACACAAGAACAATCTTGAACTTGGTTCAAGAGTGTTCAAGAGTCTTTAATAATTTTAAAAAGTGACATGTGGCATAAGAAAAGGACACCTGCCATCTTTTCAGTTGTGGACCCCACTCAGAAAAGGATTTTAATGAAGAGATGTATTGGCGGCGGTTAAGTCATGTCCGAGCTGTCAAATTAATGAAGAATTTGTGTGGCATAAAAGTTTGGGCAAGTGGCAGTGAATAATTGTGTGTGTGAGTGGTCACTTCATTCTTTGAGATTTTATTGCCTTAATTATGGCAAATTAATTACTCATTCATGGTGTTTCTTATTAAAACCCTTCTTGGCATTCATTATTTTTTTGAAATACTGTCGTTGTCTGTATGCGCAAAGAGTGGAGGTAAGGGTTTTTGGAGCTCCTGTTATAGAATTTTCCATAGTGATTAAGGTAAGTCAGGTTGTCACTCCTCCAGTGTTTAAATTTAAGAGCTTATGAATTTTACAGAGTTTTTGTAGCATTTCTCAGTCTATTATTGCAAGAATGAAGTCTGCCTTCCATTTGTTTAGGAGTGTGTCTAGTTTTGTGTGTGAAAATCCTATTGTAACAGACACAGATTTAGAGGGTTCATGATACCTTTATGGGTAAGAATTTTTTTCAGATGTCTGGAGATTTAGCCAAGAGGATGAGTTCAGAAGCTCAGTAGTTTGTGACTAAATTTGAAAGTTTTTATATTCAGTTCCCTAGGTTCTCTTATATAAGAATTGGTGGTTTTGAAGATGCCCCTACAAAATCGCCTAGTTATGCATTTGATTGTTTCATTCTTGCAGAAGTCTGTAGACAACTTTCTATTGTGCTTAAACATTTTCTTCCTGGGGAAAGAGAGGATAAAATCTTCCCGTTGCAGCTAGGAAAGTTTTCATGCCTGACTATCGAAGATGCAATAAGTATTGGATGTGACCTTGGTCATTTTGATTTCAAGTATTATACAGAGTGAACAGGCTTTGATAACAAAAACTTTGCTAGCGGCAGCCTAGGTCTTAGATCTCACATGTTTCTAGCTCCCCATCTAGAGGATTTTTGGGAGGATTGTGCAAATGAGTCCCAAGTCATGACGAGAGGCCATAGAAAACTTTGCATCTCCCAAATTCTATCTATGAGAATATAGTTCAGCATAGAGGGGGTAATAGCTAACAGTTTTGACTTGGTCGAACCCATTTTTAAAAGACTTCTAGACACCGAAGAGATAAAGATGGATTGGTCAAAGGAGGAGGAAGATGACATTAAATGCAGAACACAGCATGTTCTTAAATCAACTAAAAAATGGATGAAGGAAAAAAGAGAGCAGTCTAGTCCTAAAACAATTGGAGTTAAATCTTTAATTTTATTTTCCTCCCCCTCTGTTTCTAATTTGCCTGAACTATCTGGTAATGCAGGTTCCTTTGATAAGTAGCAGAAGAAAGATTCTAAGAATAATTCTATTGTAGAGCTTTCCATTATGGCCTCTCCTCAACGCATTACCAGGTTGAGATCCCAATCACAAAGAAAAGTGAAGATGACTCAGGAGCAGACAGAAACAGTTAACTTGGAGGATGAAAAGTTTGGAGATTTGAACTATCAAATTGAAGATGATGACCAGATCGGGAAAGATCATTTTGACCTCAATGATGTAACCCTGGATTTAATGGACACCCCTGCTAAAGCTGGCCCTCAGCTAGCAACAACTAATGATACACCCAAATGGTTAACTTCTTCAGTTAACAGGAAACGGAGTTTGATTCCCGTATCAATTCCAATACAGGATATTGTTAGTAAATATTCTCAAAAGAATCCCAAGGCCAAGAAAGTGAAGAGTACAACACACATGTTTTTTGATGCCAAAATTGGGAAGTGGACAACTGAGGTGGCTACTTCTAGACCAAAGGAAGAAAAGAAGGATGTGGCAGTTGAAGATTTTGAGGTAACTAAAATCAAGTTAGGGACTATGGACAGAGCAGGAAAGAACCACCTTTTCAAGGAAACTACCCAACAGATGTTGATCACATCAAAGAAAGATAGCAAGGAGAAGAAATAATTGAAGCAGACGATTGTTTCACTTTCCCAGTTTATCAATACATTCTGCAACTTTGAGGTTACCCCGTTTTCCCAATCATCTCAGGTGTTTGACCCCAATTCTACAGAAAGTAAAATGTTGCGAAATCAAGTTCAAAGGGGGCCAACTTTGATTTCTTTAGTTGACAAGTGGATGTCTCAAGTGCTCAATAATGGTAGGTAATACATTAAAGATTCATATTCAGTTCTTCATGACACCGAGGTAGTGGTGGGAGAATTACTAGCCCAACACTAGGTCTAGAATATAGAGGAGGAAAAATGGGTGTCAGCAATGACAAAGTTCATGGAAATAGAGAGGCACGGCTTTAATAAATTCTGCATAGAAAAGTCCCTAATGGGTGCCCAGGAGTCTCTTTTCTTCATCCTCAGGAGAAATATCAGTTGGCACATTGCTCTGATAAGGAGTACTATTGCAAAAAATAAGGAATATGAAACTAAAGCTAAATAGATCCAAAAAGCTGCCCTAACTGAGTTGAAAGTGATTAATTTCACTTATACCTACCCATCAGTCTTTGGTGAGCAAGAACTAAAGGGTGATCTGGATTCTTTCAACTTAGCAATTAAGACTATTAGGGAAAAGATCAATCCTAAAGCCTCTAACTTAACTCAGATAGCGAGGATTGAATCTATGCTTTATCTGTGTGTTGATTAGTTATCCAATGTCATTGAGAAGGTGAAGAAACTAAGGTGGAACAAAGATGCCTTTATGGCTCAAATAGTAAATTCTAAGATCCCACATCTGTCGCTCGCGAAAGAACTGGTTCAAGCATATAAAGAATGGAAGCCAACTCAATCAGTTACTGATGAAGAAGGAAGTCCAACGGGAAGCGAGGATCATGCCATTAATAAGGAGCCTGATTTGGCTATCGAGTTTTTACTAAATTATCATGCAAAACTTATAAGACATGTGTCCTCTTTCTGGTGGTTTAGTTACTTAACTATTTTCCTGAGAGGCAATGTTTTTTAGGAGGCCTCTTGGTGCTCTACTACTATTTATTCTAGCTACTCAAACTTTTAAAGGGTTCATAAAAACTTTTGGATTGATAGATATAGATTTTGATAATTACAGTTTGGATGGTTAAATGTTATGAACAAAATAGATTTCATGCAATTATCTGTGTAGTAATATTTGAAATATATGACAGGAAGGTTATTGAATCTATGTTGTTTATAAGCCAAAGTAAGGTTTCCTGTGTTGACATATTGTTTATCCTATTTTATACATTTTTCTGTTGGTTCATAATATGTAAATTTGGGATTTTATCTACTTTCTATTATCTTTGGTCGAGAATTCATTTATATTTTTCATGAAACGCAATTGTGGAAGTAACTCTATTTCCTTCCTACTCATTGTTTGGTTATATTTCCTTCATTTTTGTTTAGAAGCATATCATCAAAGAATGATATTGCAGCCTTTATAAGCGTTCTAGTCAAAAGCTAACCAATTAAATCATTACTTCATTTCATTGAATATATTATGAGGGATTTGTACCTATTATAAAATTTAGAGGGAAGTGATCACAAAAGATACTTACCCAACTGTTAGCAATAGTTTGTCTTTTAAGGGTGATAGAGTAAACTTAAAAGGATTTTTGTAGAAAGACAAATCTGTTCACTAATAGATTTTTGGTGCCTCTACTGTGGAGTGCTTGCAGTGTAGACCTGTGTTTAAATGCTTTGTTTTATGAACAAGATATGGTCCTACTAGCTGTGATAATACCAAACTTGGAGGAGCAACCTCATGTTATTCAACCAGATCTTAACTTCCAAAATACCCAAGAGGACATAATTTTTTATTTGAACACTATTGCTTGGAATTTAAAGACCAGCTATCACAAGTATCAACAATTTCTCCTAGTTTTAGAAGAAGAGGAAAATATAGGAGACTGGTTGAGAGGGCTCCTAATCACCCAAGAGGCACAAATCATTGGCAGAATTACTCAGAGGCAGTAAGAGAAAATAATACTAGATTCCCGACCATATACCAGTTCTCAGAGGAAGGAGGGTATTTTTAATACTTTCTTTGAGAGTTTGCAAAATCTTCATTTTTTGACCTCTTCCATTTTAAGACCCAAAGCCAAGAGTAGACCTTCTTCCCCTCCTAAAACTACTCCCATTTCTTCCTCATCCTCTAGTGTCTGGCAAGCTTTAACTTTATTTGGTATTCAAGCACCGCCTCTAGTAACAATCTTTCCAAGTGCGGTTATGGCTCAACCATGGGGTGTAGCCGTTGGTCCTTTAAATTTGGGAGCTCATGATCCTCTCCCTAAAGGTATTAAAGAAGTCTTACCTAAATTTTCCGAAGATGGAAAATTCTCAATAGATGAGCACTTGAATGCATTCAATGTAGCTACTGCCATTTTGGTAGTGCAACATGAAGATGTAGCAGTCAGACTCATTGCTCAATCCCTCTTAGAAGGAGCTATCGAATGGTTTGGTCATTTGCCAGCTGGGTCAATTACAAATTGGAAAACCATGAAGACCATGTTTGAAGGATGTCTTAAAGGGGCTGATGATGAACATTCTCTGCTAGCACAATTAACATAAATGAAGAAGGAGATTCATGAGAAATGAGAGATTATGTGGCAAGATATAATAAAGTTATCCATAGAATTCCTTCTGCCAAAAGACAGACCCCCAAAAACCAAAAATGTTTCTTCGTAAACTCTATGCCCCCGGACATAGGTTTTCACTTAAGAAGGAGTAGGCTAGCTGATTTAGCTGTTGCCCAAGAACATGCCATTGAGTTAGAAGATGATCTTATTATAGCCAGGAAATGGAGAAAAGATGTGCAGATTTCTCACTCTCAACCTTCTACTTCAGCTCCTATAGATCCAGTTGTTCAAAGACTCACGAATGATGTAATTTCCTTGAAAAGACAGTTACCGAAACAAGGATCTTCATTTCCTTCTCCTTATCAAGATATCAGTCGAAAGAAGCCTAATCAATGGCACAATAAAACTCCTCTACTGCCTTCTACTCAACCAAGATTGTCCCTAGAAGCTTCACCAAAAAAAGTTATCATGTGTTCTTTTCACCTAACAACGGATCACGATGGTAATTCTTGCCCTGATATGCAAAGACATGTACAAATGGAGGCCACCAAAGATGTGTTAGGAGAATGTACTGTAGAAGAGCTCCCTCAAGATAGACCTGGTGACTTTGGCTCATAATTTTTAGAATACGAATCTGACTCAGAAAGAGGAGATATTCTGGTCACCCTTGGGGATCCTACTTGTGCCATGCTTACTTGAAATCAAAAGTTTTCAAAGAACACTCCAACATCAGCTAATTATTTTCATAAGACTCAAGATCATGTAAGTAATTCTTCTCCTCCTAGTTCTTTGACTCTTGATGTTAAGGTTGTGCAAAAATATTCTAGCATGCCCTCTTTTGATATTGTAGAATTTTGCAAGTCTTCTGCTACCCAAATCTCCCCTGCTGAATATCTAAGATTAAATCCCAAAGAACTAGATAAATTGGTCAAGTATGTCAAAGGTGACCTTCTGAACTCATCACAATCTAACCAATGTACTGTTGACTGAATTGATGATCCAGTTGATATTTGTGTAGTTGTTTCACCATTTGTTATGAATCAGAGTGACACTGTTGTCACTCCTACCCAAGAACTGAAATGTGAATTTGATGAAACCATGAAGCCTGACCCCTTCTATATTTCTCTACTCCTTAATGGTCTTAAATTGAGTAATTGCATTATAGATTCAGGTGCCTCTGATAATTTTATGCCTTCATCTATAGCCAAAGCTTTAGGTTTAACCATGACCAAAACTTTTGGGAGGTGCTATTCTATGGATGGGAAACAAGTGCCCTTAATCAGTCAAGTTAAAGATGCTCATGCTATTTTAGCTGCTCATCTTGATAAGAGACTCAAGTTAACCATTTTAGTAGTAGATATACCTACAATTTATGGTATGCTCTTGAGTAGAACTTTCTGCAGAGACATGGGTGGGGAGATAAAGATGGATTGGTCAGAAGCCATCATCCCTATTGTGAAGAAAAAGGTCAAACTAGAACCTGAAGCTAAAAATAAATACACTGTAATTCCATCTGATGATCCTAAGGAACAAATTCTATTCCAAGACTGTGAGTTTGGTAATTACATGATTTTCTTAGATGAAGCCCCTCCTATTTGTGAAGACTTTAATGAAAGTGATCAAATTTGGTTGATGGCATTTGATGGTAGTTGTTCTACTGTGGGTTCTGGAGCTGGTGTAGTCTTTAAAGGGCTTGATGATCAATATATCCATTTCTATTACAAATTGGATTTTTAAAATACCAATAATACCACCAAATATGAGGCTCTATTGTTAGGGTTACGAGAGGCAAAGACATTGGGAATAAAGGCACTTGTTGTGAAAGGTGACGCCAAGATTATCATTAAACAAGTAAAGGGTTAGTTTACAGTAAAAAATGAGCCTCTGAGACATTACATAAATTTAGTGTGGGATGAAATGGATTCTTTTGAAGCTTTTTCCATAGAATCTATTCCCAGGAGTCTCAATACAAGGGCTGATTCCCTAGCTGTATCAGTGTCTCTACTTCTTCCTCACCCAGATTTCAAAATAGGGACATATAGGGTTGAGATGATATATAGACCAGCTATCCTAGATAACATTGAACACATGCATGTTTTTGAAGATGATACCCAGATTAAGGATTTTATGGCATGTGTAGAAGCTTTCTCATCCATGTACATTGAAGGAATGAATGAAGACAGTGAAAGTTCTAATCGTGAATTCTTGCCAGAAGAAGAAGTTGTCCAGTTGAAGAGAAACAAAATTCCCAAAGGTTTGGTTTCCTTAGAGAATTTGTTCTCTCGAAAAGATGATAGTTTCATTTCAAGGAAAAATTCTCAATCAGATGTGCAAAAGGAATATGACAAGGTGAACATTGGCACTGTGGCCGAACCCAAATGGATATCTATAGGTAAGACTTTGTCTATTCAAGAAAAGAAAAACCTTCAAACCATGTTAACAGCCTACACTGATGTTTTGGCTTGGGATTATAGTGACCTTAAGGACTTTCAAAGAGGCAAATTTAGTCATCACATCCCTCTCAAGCCTAAATCAAAACCTTTCAGACAAAAGCTTTGTAGTTACAATCCTAAAGTTTCTAAAGTGATTCTAAAGGAAGTTGACAAAATGCTAAAAGCCAGGATCATTTACCCTATTCGTCACTCAACTTGGATTGCAAATATTGTCCCTGTTAGAAAAAAAGAATGGTGAAATAAGAATCTATGTGGATTTCTAGAATTTAAATTAGGCCAGCTTAAAAGATAATTATGCCCTGCCCAAGATGGAACACGTATTATAGGCAGTTGTCGGGTCAGAAATGATGTCTTTGCTTGATGGGTTTTCTAGATATAATCAGGTAAGTGTGGACGATGAAGATAAATCGAAGACTACTTTTACCACGCCACAAGAACTTTTTCTTACAATAGGATGCCCTTTGGCCTGATTAATGCAGGGGAAACTTTCCAAAGGGCAATGGATTCTTCCTTTGCTGATTTGAAAAATAGAATTATAGTAATTTACCTTGATGATTTAACTGTGTACTCCAAAAGAAGAAAACATCATGTTCAGGATCTCAAATCAGTCCTACAGAGGTGTAGAGACCATGGCATATCTCTTAATCGTAAAAAATTAGTTTTTGGTGTGACTGAGGGAAAATTGTTGGGACATATCGTATCCAAAGAAGGGATTAGGATTGATCCCAAAAGAGTAAAGGCTATTCAAAAAATTAGTCTACCTTCAACCAGAACAGGAGTCAAATCTTTCTTCGATGAAATTAACTTTTTAAGAGCTTTTGTCCCAGACTTTTCTGAGTTAACAAGGCACATAGTGGGAATGATGAGTGAAAAACATCCCTTTAAGTGGATAGAAGAAGGTAGAAAATTTTTGGAGCAATTAAGACAACTGTAGAAAATGCCCCATCTCTAGTTTACCCAGACTACAAAAAAGATTTCATCATTTATTGTTATGCTTCCGATCACACTCTATTAGGAATTCTAACTCAGAAGGATGTTTAAGGAAGTGAGGCTCCCATTGCTTTCATGAGTACGCCATTAAAAAAACATGAACTAAAGTATTCTCCCATTGAAAGAAAGCCTTTGCTATATTGAAATCAGTTAAGCAATTTAGATTTTATATCCTTCATTCTCATTCTATAGTGTTTGATCCTGATTCAGTAGTGAAGTCACTTCTCACCCAACAAGAAATAGCCATGAGCAAGAGAGCAGCATGGGTGATGAAGATTTAGGAATATGACTTAATAATAAAGCCTACTAGACTGGTCAGGGGTAGGGGTCTGTGTAAATTCATTGCAGAAAATGTTAGTCATCCTAAAAATCTAGAATGTGAAATATCTCAAGTATTGTTGGTCAGTTTAACAGATTCTTGGTTCTATGACATTGCTTATTTCCTAACTTATGGAGAATTTCCACAAAGACTGGCACCCAAGGACAGAAAGACCCTAAGACTGCAAGCTGCAAAGTATGTAATATGGAAAGGTGTGTTGTATAAGAGAGGCCTTAACAGTATATTTCTAAGATGTGTGGATAAAAGTCAACAGTTGCAGTTTCTTAAAACCTTTCATGAAGAGGCCTGTGGAGGTCATTTCTCATATACTGTAATGACATTCAAAATTATTTGAAATTTTTTCTATTGGCCAGGTATGTTCAAAGATGCTTATGCATTCGTTAGGAACTGTGAAAAATGTCAGTTGTTTTTTGGAAGACCCCAATTAGTTGCCTTGCCTTTAAGACCAGTTGTGGTGAGTGAACCGTTCAAACAACAGGGAATTGACTTTATCAGTCTTGTCAATCCCCAATATAGTGTAGTTCATGCTTATATCCTAACAGCGACTGACTACTTCACTAAGTGGGTCGAGGCCATTCCAACCAAAAAGGCTAATTCTTAGGTGGTATGTGATTTCTTAAAAGATAATATTTTGGTATGTTTTGGAGTACCCCAAAAAGTTGTAGCAGATAATGCCACTTACTTCTCTTCGTATGAGCTTTCCCTTTTCTTTTTTGATCACAATAGCTCTTTGGCTCATTCTTCTGATTACTTCCCCTAAGGAAATGGACAAGCTAAGTCAAGTAATAAAAATTTGATATTGATCATGAAAAAGTTAGTGGATGATAGTGGCAAGAACTAGCATAAGAAACTTTTTGAAGCCCTTTGGGATGATAGAATTACACCTAAGAGAGAAATCAGTATGGCACCTTTTGAATTGGTGTATGGAATAGGTGCACAAGTATCAGTTCCTTTGGAACTCTCAGTAGCTAAGCTGCAAATGGCCATTGAAGATCAAAATTTTAAAGAGTCCTTGGAGAAAAGGATCATGTATTTGCATAAACTAGAAGAAGAAAGAGAAGCTGTGGTAGATAAAATTATTGAGCATCAGGATAGAGTGAAAAGCATTTTTGACAGGAAAGCAAGACCCAGAAGTTTTCTAAAGGGAGATGAAGTTTTGCTATGGGACAAAAGAAAGGCTCCAAAAGGCACCCATAGTAAATTTGAATCACTTTGGAAAGGCCCCTTTGTTATCATTGAAGAGCTAGGAACCAATGCTTTTAAGTTGGCATATCCAAATGGAACGATCTTACCATTTTCCTATAATGGGCAAGATCTCAAATTGCTGAAGCTTTAGTCTAGGTCCCTGTGCCCTGCTGTATATATTAGTTTAGGTTTGCTTCTGTTTGGTGTGTCTTTCCTTTCTTCTGATTTTTCTTAGCCCTTTTGTAGCAGTTTGCAAAACTAGAGTATATGAGTACTCTGGATTTTGACAAAATCCAGTCCCCAGTCAGAGCCGGTGTTAGTCCAAATCTTGATCTTTGTCCTTATGTTCAATTTTTAGAGTCGCCTTGTTATTTTTGTGAATCTCAAGTTTCCTAAGCCCTCATGTTCAAAATCTTAGCTAAAGGATCTCCCCTGTGTTTCACCTTTGTTTGTAAAAAAAGGAAAATCTTTTGCTAACGTGTTTCTTGAATAGGTTTGAACAGCTTTGAACAGTCTTGAACAACCTTGAACTTAGTACAAGAGTGTTCAAGAGTGTTCAAGCTCATTCATATTTTTATGTAGCGGTAGCAGGTGAATAGCATTTTTGCTAAAAGAGGTATTTTCATGATCGCAAGCTTCAGAGCTTTGTTAATCAGAGATAGGAAATAATAGTTAAGCATGGGACTTCTAGTTTGAAGATGGAGGTGGGATATAAAAGGAATAGACTTGAACAGTGATAAACACACAAGAACAATCTTGAACTCAGTTCAAGAGTGTTCAAGAGTGTTCAATAATTTTAAAAAGTGACATGTGGCTTAAGCAAAGGACACTCACCATCTTTCTACTTGTGGACCCCACTCAGAAAAGGCTTTTAATGAAGAGATGTATTGGCAGTGGTTAAGTCATGTTCGAGCTGTCAAATTAATGAGGAATTTGTTCAGCATAAAAGTTTGTGCAAGTGGCAGTGAATAATTGTGTGTGTGAGCTATCACTTAATTCTTTAAGCTTTTATTGCCTTAATTATGGGCAATTAATTACTCATTCGTGGTGTTTCTTATTAAAACCCTTCTTGGCGTTCATTATTTCTTTGAAATACTGTCATTGTCTATATGCACAAAGAGTGGAGGTAAGGGTTTTTGGAGCTCTGGTTGTAGAATTGTCTACATTGATTAAGGTAAGTCAGGCTGTCACTCCTCCAGTGTTTAAATTTAAGAGCTTGTGAATTTTACAGAGTTTTTGTAGCATTTCTTAGTCTGTTCTTGCAAGAATGAAGTCTGCCTTCCATTTGTTTGGGAGTGTGTCTAGTTTGGTGTGCGAAAAACCTTTTGCAATAGACACAGATTTAGAGGGTTCATGATACCTTTATGGGTAAGCTTTGCTTTGAGATGTCTAGAGATTCAGCCAGGAGGATAAGTTCAGAGCTTAGTAGTTTGTGACTAAATTTCAGAGTTTTTATATTCAGTTCCCTAGGTTCTCTTATATAAGAATTGGTGGTTTTGAAGATGCCCCTACAAAATTGCCTAGGTATGCATTTGATTGTTTCATTCTTGCAGAAGTCTATAGACAGCTTGCTATTGTGCTTAAATTTTTTCTTCCTGGGGAAAGAGGGGATAAAATCTTCCTGTTGCAGCTAGGAAAGTTTTCATGTCTGACTATCAAAGATGCAATAAGTATTGGAAGTGACCTTGGTCATTTTGATTTCAAGTATTATATAGAGAAAACGGGCTTTGATAACAAAAACTTTGCTAGCGGGAGCCTAGGTCTTAGATCTCACATGTTTCTAGTTCCCCATCTAGAGGATTTTTGGGAGGATTGTGCAAATGAGTCCCAAGTCATGACAAGAGGCCATAGCAAAATTTACATTTCCCAAATTTAGTCCATGAGAATACAATTCAGCATAGAGGGGGTAATAGATGACGGTTCTAACTTGGTTGAACCTAGTTTTAAAAGACTTCTAGACACCAAAGAGATAAAGATGGATTGGTCAAAGGAGGAGGAAGATGACATTAAATGCAGAACACATCATGTTCTTAAATTAACTGAAAAATGGTTGCAGGCAAAAAGAGAGCAGTCTAGTCCTAAAACAATTGGAGTGAAATCTTCAATTTTATTTGCCTCCCTCTCTATTTTTAATTTTCCTTAACCATCTGGTAATGCAGGTTCCTCTAATAAGCAGCAAAAGTAAGATTCTAAGAAGAAGTCTATTGCAGAGCTTTCCACTATGGCCTCTCCTTAATGCATTACTAGGTCAAGATCCCGATCACAAAGAAAAGTGAAGATGACTCAGGAGAAGATAGAAATGGTTAACCTAAAGGATGACAAGTTTGGAGATTTGAACTTTAAATTTGAAGATGATGACCAGATCGGGAAAGATCTTTTTGACCTCGGTGATGTAACCCTGGATTTAATGGACACCCCTGCTAAAGCTGGCCCTCAGCCAGCAACAACTAATGATACACCCAAATGGTTAAATTCTTCAGTTAACAAGAAACAGAGTTTGATTCCCATATCAGTTCTAGTAAAGGATATTGTTAGTAAATATGCTCAAAAGACTCCCAAGGCCAAGAAAGTGAAGCTCATACAACATGCATGTTTGCTGATGCCAAAACTAGGAAGTGGACAGCTGAAGTGGCTACTTACAGACCAAAGATAGAAAAGCAGGATGTGGCAGTTGAAGATTTTGAGGTAACCAAAATCAAGTTAGGGACTATGGACAGAGCAGGAAAGAACCACCTTTTCAAGAAAACTGCCCAACAGATGCTGATCACTTTAGTGCAAGATAGCAAGGAGAAGAAAGAATTGAAGTAGACAATTATTTCACTTTCCCAATTTATCAATACATTCTACAACTTTGGTGTTACCCCGTTGTCCCAATCATCTCAGGTGTTTGACCCCAATTCTGCAGAAAGTAAAACATTCCTAAATCAAGTTCAAAGGGGGTGGACTTTGGTTTCTTCAGTTGATGAGTGGATGTCTCAAGTGCTCAATAATGGTAGGCACTACATTAAATATTCACATTCAGTTCTTCATGACACCAAGGCAGTGGTGGGAGAATTTCTAGCTCAACACTAGGTCTAGAATATATAGGAGGAAAAATGGGTGTCAGCAATGACAAATTTCACGGAAATAGAGAGGCACAGCTTTAATAAATTCTATGTAGAAAAGTCCCTAATGGGTGCCAAGGAGTCTCTTTTCTTCATCCTCAGGAAAAATATCAGTTGGCGCATTGCTCTGATAAGGAGTACTATTGTATAAAATAAGGAATATGAAACTAAAGCTAAAGAGATCCAAAAATCTGCCCTGACTAAGTTGAAAGTGATTAATTTCACTTATACCTACCCATCAGTCTTTGGTGAGCAAGAACTAAAGGGTGCTCTGGATTCTTTCAACTCGGCAATTAAGACTATCAAGGAAATGATCTATCCTAAAGCGTCTGACTTAACTCAGATAGTGAGGATTGAATCTATGCTTTATCTGTGTGTTGATCAGTTATCCAATGTCATTGAGAAGGTGAAGAAACTAAGGTGGAACAAAGATGCCTCTATGGCTTGAATAGTAAATTCTAAGATCCTGCATCTTTCGCTCGTGAAATAACTGGATCAAGCATATAAAGAATGGAAGCCAACTCAATCAGTTACCGATGAAGAAGAAAGTCCAGCGGGAAGCGAGGATCATGCAATTGATAAGGAGCCTAATTTGGCTATCTAGTTTTTACTGAATTATCATGCAAAACTTATAGGATGTGTGTCATGTTTCTAATGGTTTAGATACTTAACTATTTTCCCAAGAGGCCATTTTTTTTGGGAGGCCTCTCGGTTCTTTGCTACTATTTATTCTAGCCGCTCAAACTTTTAAAGGGTTCGGGAAAAACTTTTGAACTGATAGATATGGATTTTGATAATTACAATTTGGATGGTTAAATGTTATGAACATAATAGATTTCAGGCAATTATCTGTGTAGTAATCTCTAAAATATATGACAGGAAGGTTATTGAATCTGTGTTGTTTATAAACCAAAGCAAGGTGTCTTGTGTTGACATATTGTTTATCTTGTTTTATACATTTGTCTATTTGTTCATAATATGTAAATTCTGGATTTTATCTACTTTCTATTATCTTTGGTCAAGAAGTCATTTATATTTTTCATGAAATGCAATTGTAGAAGTAACTATGTTTCCTTCGTACTCATTGTTTGGTTATATTTCCTTCATTTTTGTTTAGAAGCATATCATCAAAGAATGATATTGCAGCCTTTATAAGCTTTCTAGTCAAAAGCTAACCAATTGAATCATTATTTCATTTCATTGAATATCTTATGAGGGAGTTGTACCTATTATAAAATTCAGAGGGAAGTGATCACAAAAGATACTTACCCAACTGTTAGCAATAGATTGTTTTTAAGGGTGATAGAGTAAACTTAAAAGGATTTTTGTAGAAAGACAAATCTATTCAGTAACACTTCTAAAAGAACTCCTTACATGCTTTCCCATAACACATTCCCTGCACTATGTTATCAAAATTAATATGACAGAGTCTCTTGTGCCATAACCAACTGTCATCCACTTTTGCAACAAAACAACTTATATCTAAATTGAGATGAAAAACATTACCTTTTGTTTTGGAGCCTGATACAATCATGTCTCCATCCTTGCTGTTAATGATGCAGTTGTTGTCTTTGAACTCCAAATGATAACCTTTGTCAAGTAGTTGTCCAAGACTTAGCAATTTATGATGTAATCCATCAACATAAAGAACATCATTTGTCGTGTTCTTTCCATCCAAAGTGATAGAACCTCTGCCTATGATAGGTTTAGGAGTTTTATCTCCAAATCTAACCATACCACCTTTGTATTTGTCTAAATAAAAAAATCTGTCTTTATCACGTATCATATGGTGAGAGCATCCATTGTCAATGATCCAATCTGTTCTAATCTCCGCTTTGGAAATTAGGGCTAACTCTTATTCTTCCTTATCATCTGCAATGTCCATTTCCTCAAGAAACTTTTCCATGTCTCTAAGGGAAACAAATCCAATTTAATCATCTCTTGAATCTTCATCAGTTACACCTTCTTCAGCATGGTAACATTCCTTCTTATA
>MU226275.1:944711-957431 GCA_018584345.1 Thuja plicata | reverse complement strand
CATCCCAAGAATAGATACTATGATCAAGCAAACCTTAGCACCATTCTCTTGCATCCTCAGTTAAGGATTGCACAAATAATTTCATCATAGCATCCTCATCTCCAATCTCATAATCATTCATTGTATCCAAAAATACTTTCAAATGTTCTTCAATAGTTACAACATTATTTCCACTAAATTTGGGAATCTTATCTCTGACATCATTAGGAATAGGGTATGGTTGGCCAGGGATACTGTCAAAAAAAAATTGCCTATATCTCTCCAAATGAATAGGTCTTCTTTGAAAATTAGTGCCCTATTTTGGCCAGCGCTCTAGCCAATACTACCAATGTTCTGGCCAATGCCTACATTTTGGTGGCTAATATTTCTATTGAGTCCACTTACTCCTGACTGTGATGCAACTCCTTGAGCCACACCATATGTCCAGGTACTTGTGTTAGCATTATTGGTTTGAATATTAGAATTAAATACAAGCATAGTTTGATTAGTTGCAGTAGTATTATTTGCTACATTAGGATTAGTCATGGGACTCAAAAAGTAAATCCTTCTTTTCATCTCTGCAGCAGCAACTTCTAACTCTTCTCTTTCCAACTATTTTGCAATATCATCTTTGGCCTTTCTATCCCTTTCTAATTCCATATCTAATGAAAACATATCTTGAGATATACACTATTCAATCTTAGGTTCAGAGAATTTAATACCTGTGAGCTTTTGTTTTCCCTTTTCAACATCTGTTTATGTGACATTAACTATTGATACATTTGGTGTGGGTGTCTAAGACTTAGGGGGTTTTTGACTTTCATAATTAATGACTTTCCTCACCACAGGGCCTATATCTTTGGGATCACTTTTCTTAAGCAAGTGTTCTCTTTCTTGGCATTCTTTTCTCAAGGTGTCTACATCTCCAAAAAGTTCTTTATTCAAGCCATGAAATCCCTCATTAGCACCCTGAGATGCCAACTTGAATTGGGCAACCCATTTTTTCAAATTTTCTCTTTCAGTGATTGCATTTATAATTTGCTCCTCTCTAGCCTCATCATTTTTCAGCTTGATAAGAAAAAGTTCATCTAATTCCCTCTTCAAAATGTCATTATCTTTGAGGAATCCCTCAATATCAGAATTGGAAGAGTCATAGATATTCATCAAGTTATCTCCCTTTTGGTCCTAAACCTATTCATAAGGGATACCCTTGAAATATGATGATGTCTCACCCTTTTCTTGATATCTATTCTTTCGCCTAGGGTTAAATATATCCTCAAAGTAACCAATAGTGTCAGATTCAAGATTCAAAGGTTCATTTATTTCTTTCTTAGGAATAGTACCTAAGGACTCACTAGGGCCTATAGATCTAGGATTCCAAGAAGTGTTGTTATAAGATTCTCCTTTCCTAGAATGGTTTCTTCTAGAAATTTTAGAAACATCACTCTCTGATGTTGCCTGAGAGTGATTCTTTGTGTTTGCTTTTGTATTCCTCATTTTGTTCAAAATGAAATTTCACACACTTGATCTGCTAGTGTTGCCCTTAGAAATACTATAACCAATAACTCAGAGTCTCCACCCAAAAACTTTGGGAATAAAATAATTAAATTTCACCTTGACAATGATATTTGAGGATATGATTCAATAAAGTGCAATACACAACTTGTGATTTCAAAAAAAACTAGGCTTCAAGGAATATATAATATGGAATATTATCTTTAGACTAACCTTTCATGCCTTCCTTGATAAAAGTCCCCAGTAGAGTCATCATTTTCTATTAGTTCATTTTCTTGCTAACATAAAAATACTCTTAGAGAGCTTTCTCTATTGATCCCAGATACTAACCACACAAGATACAAAATGATAGAAATAGGGTTTTAAGCACTCTACACTTTGAGCTCCATAAACTAGGGTGGGATTACCCTTCTAACTTAGAACAATCAAATCACTAAATTATTCCAGTAGACTATGAATGGAATTACACGAGTTAATCACTGTAACATTTATTGAGTAGACCAAACATAAAAGTAAAGATCAATTTTTATAGTGATAGTCACCTAATTCAGTGGAGAATAGACCAGTGCTTAATCCTAGGGTATGGAGTCACTATTGTATAGCTTTAACCCTTTTACTCATGAATAGAAATATTGAGACAACTATAGAATCTAACATAAACATAGATATACCTTATATATCTATCCTCACACACATTAAAAATTAATTCATCAAATTCATTATAAAACCTGAATCCCACTGAAAATAATCCTAAGGTAATATTAATCTTTCCTTGAAAGGACCCTAAAACTATTTCAAAATCTGCCTAACGAATGCATAAACTGAATATTCCTCAAACATTCAATTTACATAAAATTCAAAAAACCATAATGAAGACAAAATAATCATCATATGTTTGAAAAACTATTGATGGATCTTCTTTGTATTCATAATTGAAATTGCTATTACAATCAACAATATTTCAAAACACAGAAAAAACACCTCTTAGTCTTAAACTAGAGTTTGTATATTAAACTTGTACATCCAAATGAAAAATGGCTATCCTTTTCCTAGTAGTCTTGGAATCCTTTTATAACTAAGGATGCAACAAGCTACCAACTAACTGGGAAAGATTTACAAAATCATTTACACAACAAAAGTTGCAGTTAACATAAAACAAAAGCTGCAACTGAAAATAGGTGGCAAAAGTTGGTGAAGTCTGAACAAGGTTTGTTGATGCAGTTTGATAGTATCCTCTTCATCCTTTCAGCTTTGCTTCCCACCTGTTTACCTCCTTGGTGGTGGGCCAATCAAAATTCTTTACCTGTTCCAGTTTGGCAACAAATTTTTTCCACCTAGTGTCAATAGTTGTTCTTGCCTCTGAGACAAACTTTGCCATATCTATTTCAACCTTGAAGAGGTTCTCAATGAGCTCATTGCAGTATTCAGCTTTTATATCCTTCTCCAGGCGCTATTTCATCTCCTCATTTTCAAATATTCCATCAAATCCTTTTGTCCAATTGGACTGTGGCTTCAGAATACCAACTTCATCATATATTTTGGATTCAAGGGAGGGCATTGGTCACCAAATAATTGCAACATATTACTTATTAAATCAACCTTACCATTGAAGAAACCATATGTGTTATTCACCTGACTGATCATTTCTATTGTATCTATGATTTTATCAGGAAAATCATTACTGTATAACATGGCTATCTTCAATTTGTCCATCAACCTGTCTCTTTCAGACCAGATCTTAAAAATGGGCTGCAATAATGTCATAGCTTCAGCAGCTACCTTTGATGCTTCTTGCAATGAGCCATATAGTGTATACACTATGTCAGTCTTCTACTTCAAAAAATCAATTCGATGTCAAAGTATGGGCAATATGATAGACATGACATTTATGCTCTGTCCCTATGATGAGTCCTTGGACTAGCCTTCTGCCATTGCTGAATCTTCTTTTACCTCTGTGGCAACATCTGTTTCAATTTTTTTTATTTCCAGAGGGACTGGAGTCTTCTCTCTTTTACTCTCCACTAATTCCTCTTTCAACTTAGCAATTTCTTCCTATAATGTGTGGTTCTGAACCACCACCTCTTCATGATTTTTGTTAAGGCCATCATTAGGCCAAAATTTGTTTCATACCTCTTAGACAAGTCACCAACCTTTGCCAGGTTCATGAATGATACTTGAGTCATTAACTGAGCTATCTCAGTGTCTGTAGTGTTTTGCAGATTCCAAATCATTCTGTCTGCCTTCTTTTCCTCTCTTATAGTCATGACTAGAGGCTTTTCTGTAGCAGGGGCCAATGACCATATAGCCAGAGTCTTGGATTTAGGATCAAATCCTGACACTTTCAGAACTTCATCCATCTCAATCTCTATTTTCAATAGGGGATCTTCTTTTCTCCTGATCTGATCAATGATAAATGTGGACTACAAGTCCCAACTAGGCATCAACATTACTCCACTATTTTGTACCAACAATCTATCTTGCTCCACAGTGATTGGTTCACTCTTAGGATCATAATCTTGGAGTGTCTTCACAATCTCTTCATTTTTGTCTGCATTTTCTTCACCTATGGTTAATCCTTGTCTCAAATCCTTTTGTTTCAGCTTGATCAGAAAAGTCTTGAACTCTTCAAACTTTATGAATTCACCATCTTTCATGAATTCATTGGCTATCATGACTCTCTCATCATCCTTTTCAAAAAAAACCATTTGATTGTCCCATTGGCCTTCAGGTTGAGGCTCCTTTTGTAGTTGTCTTTTTAGATTTATAAAATATTTTCCATGTTTAGTAATCATAGCCTTGGCCATACTTTTCCTGTTCTGCATCATCTTGTGTTCTTTAGCCTTGGCCATACTTTTCCTGTTCTGCATCATCTTGTGTTCTTTCTTTTGTTTTTTCCTTGGTGGTTCTCTAGCAGAGGTAGCTTCCTCACCGGCCTCTTCTTCTTCTTGATGCTCTTCCTCTTGTTGTTCTTGATGTTCTAGGTCATGCAATGCAATAGGAATTGGGGACCCTTGAGACTGTGCATCCTTAGCACTAAACTATGGTACCTGTGCCATTAAAGTGTCATAGGATTTAAGCATTTCCTCTATGTTGTGTAAGTGTGGGAGATTAGGGAAAAAAATAGAGAAAGTATTGTCTGACTCTTTCCATTCAGCTTCTACCCTAAGGAGGTCATTCCATTTCATTCTCCTCTCCTAGACATCATGCTTATTTAATTTATTCCTCACAACATCTTCATCATCCAGTGGCTCACGATCTCGAATCTTTTTCCAAGGAGTGATTCTTCTTAGGGCTATAAACTATTCTGGACCACAAAACTTGGCAATTGCTATAGAAGTTCTATATTGGTTCAATAAGTCATTAATCAGTTCAAAAACTCTTTTCCCAATGGAGAAGTCACAACCTACCCATAATCTAGGGATAAAAGTACCCTTTCTATGTCCCTCTAAAAATTCTTTATCAACCCAAGTGATTTTCCAAATAAATTCTAAAAATGCAATCCTAAGAGGAACAAACTTGGGGAGGATGTGAGGTGGTTGTATACAACCATACACTCTGATGATAGTAATATAATCAAAGAAGAAAAAGTCACCCCAATTGTGAGTAATAGGCCAGTTTGGAACAAATTCCCAAGGTCTCAAAAATTTTCTAACCTCAAATGGAATTCTATGCCTATTTGTTCCCAATAAATCAAAAATTGGATCCATAATCCAATTACAGAAGCATGCAAAAGATGAGTTGACGGATGAACTATCCCATACCTAGGTCCATCTTTGGATTGGTGCATCGACACCATACTCTGACACAAATAATTGAAGCTCTTTATCCATAGATGACCTATTAAAATATAGAATCATATACATCAGATGATAATAATGCTTGAAGGTAGGTACTAGGGCATCCAACTATATCTCCACTAATGCAACATGAATAGCATCAACTATGTATCCCACATAGTCATAATCAGTATTGACCTCTAGGTGCTGAATATTCATGGCCATCATGAGTACATCTTGAGGCACTATAGAGTCTCCATCAAAACCTAATACTCTGGTCAATCCATACACTGTGCATTTTATGTAATGGTGAAATAGGGATAAGTCAAAAGATGGTTTGAGATTGTCTCAGATTTTCAACAGGTGCCTATCTACCCTGGGCATGAATTTGGGCATTTCATATTTCTTAATCAAATGCTCTCTCTTGCTATAATCTGCATAAATCTTATTTAAATAAATATTAGTGCATAATGCACCAGTGATCCTGAAATCTTCTGCCACTGACCTCCTATCTATGGAAACTAAGGTCTCTTTATTTTTCTTCCTAATTACCCTAGCTACTAGGCAATAGTTCTTAGCAAGTTCCCTAATAAGGCCTATGTCAATGTAAACCTCAGGCACAATTAATTTTTCCATATTCAAATCCTAGGGGTTGCAAATGGGAGCTTCTTTAACCCTATTATTCCAAAGATAATGGAACAAATTATTACCAGAGTAATTTGGAGTGACCGGGTTTCTGCATTGGCACCATCTATCTTTACATTCATCCCAATTTGCACTGTTTGTATTCAAAGTCCCAGGCAGCAACTCAGCAAATTCTTCCACATACTTTTTTTGTGTAATCTCCTTCTTCTAAGACCCATGCAAAGCAGTGCTAACAATAGCTTGACTCATCTTTTTGCCATCTCAGACAAACTATTTTAGACAAACAAGCTCTATCGCTCTTTACAAAAAATATTAGGATGCAGAATTGAGAACTATACAAAATCAAGCTCAATCATTCAGACTTATAGTCATCAAACCGAAGTCTTTTCTAATTGAATGCCAAATTCTTGCACTTGCAGTCTCATGCAATCATCTCTCTATAACTAATGCTACCATTAATTCACACTGTATGATCCCTGCTGGAAAAGAGTACACACCTTTTTTATTTTTTGAACTCGTAAGCGAAAAATGAGCCACATGTCAATTTGTTGCCAACCCGCTGTACCTTGCTTACATTCAAATTTTTCCTCATGAGTGAGAGAGAAGACCTTTCCTTCTATCAGTCATGCACTTGCACTCTATCTTTGCTTTGGCTCATATGCTTCACGACTGGGCGATGACCTAACTGGAAACTTCATCATTTTATAATCGCGCACTCGTTATCTCTTCATGCTTTATATTTATACTTGAGTGAGTAAGTGACATCACTTTTATTTTAATCAATCATGGACTCACTCCTAAGGGCTTTACTTTCATTGAAACTATACGAGTGAGTGACATGATCTTTATTACTCAGTCACTTCTTAGTCACACACTTGATGACCTCCAGTTATCATGCTTTACGCTTGAGCGAGTGAGCAGGTTTTCAAAATAATCATACATTACTTTCTGGTTGCACAGTCACCATGGCTTTCTAATTTGTCTTTATACCTCTGTGGCTGAGTGATGACTATTTTCATTATATAATTTACCTATTCACTCACTCGCACTGCAAGATATTCTAGTTCATAAGCATTAGCGAGTGAGCAATGACCTTTCTTTATTATAATCGCTGACTCGCTGCTGAAATTTCTTCATGAATGAATCCTTCGTGGCTGAGCGAGTGCCTTTACCACACCTCAATATATTAATCACTCACTTTCTGATCTCTCTTGACTGATATTTCTTCCTTTGTAACTGAGGGACAACTTTCCCTTTTTCTTTATCGTGCACTCGCTGATATCTTTTCATTTGAATTTATTCATGGGCGAGTGAATGATATCCTTTTCTTTCTTTTATCACGCACTTACAAGCTTAAAATTTGAAATAGAAAATCATTGGTGATTGAGCGAGAGAAAAGCTCAACATTTAGTCACGTACTCATGCACTTTATTAACACTGCATATTTCTTGTGCGACTGAGCGAAAAGGACCATCTGATAATGAATACATATTACATTGCATACTTGCACTGCACAAAATACAACAGTTAAGACTTGCGCGAGTGAGCGCTATTAAAATATGACTTTGTTGTGAACTCATGGTTTCAGATGATACATACAATAACTAAGCCTGAGTGTGAAACCAACCTTAACTTATAGAATGTGCTCAGTCATAGACCAAAAGGTGAAAGACCTAAAACCACCGTGAATGTGCGATACATAAAAATTCAACTCATCGCTAGCTCGCTGAACCTTTTAACAAAGAACTTGATCCCCCATGAGTGAGCGACCAACTAAACAATTCCAACTCGCTCAGTCGTGGATTGATAACTTGACTTCAAAAATATATCGTGACTAAGAGATTAAGATAGATTAATGACCAAGTCGCTCACTCTCACACCTAACTTGACTTGAAAAGATATGACCGCGAATACGTGATTAACACCTAAAACAAGTCGTCGCTCACTCGCTGACTGAAAAGGACACTTTAAAATATCAGCATGAGTGTGCAACTAAAGCTTAGAACATGGCAATTTGAAACATTTAGCAACAAAATTGACTTTTGACATACGACCACCTAGATTTTGAATCAAAATACGCGGGAAGTTTTGCCAAAGCATGGGATTTTAAAAAATTTGATGTGCGGTGCTAACAAGGACAACATTGAAAACTTGCATTAAGGTAGATACTTTTTTTTTTTTTTGAACATAGAATTCATCTTACATTACATTTGCAACCACAAGGTACAAGGATCATACCCAAAATACATTTTATTAAATTTATACATGAATAATGAATATCAGTCATATAACAAGGTCCTCTTAAGTTCCCTGATATCGATACTAGAAACACATAACATACATGACTAAGTCTATATGATAACATATGACAATGAGAGGATTTCAATATGAATTATCCCATTAATTATTAAACCAAATAACATATAGTCGCCTGACCAAGATCAAGGTCTACATTTTTATCTACATTTTTGTTACATCACAAGTAATCATAGTTAGATGTTTACACTACAAATTAGAAGAAATCACTGAAATATATTTACATACTCATTCTATAATGATTTCCTCAAGGATATTACAACACTAAATAAATACATAGATATGATGATCTAGACAATGTCACATCCTTACATCAACATGAAGCTCCATAATAAGATACACTGAAGCCTAGAAATCATTCGCCTTCATGGACAAGAGGTTGCATGAGAAGCATTGTGAAGTAGCATGATCATCCAAGGCTCTTGAACCAACTCTAAAAAAACACTCGATGGGTAAAATAATTTTCACTTGACCACGTAGAACCCAGAGGTCAACTCCCCCAAGATAGGAGATAACACAAAGCACCACACCACCCAAACAAACAAAATCAAGGCACAAAAAAGAAAATATACAATACAAGGAGTAACATAGGATTAGACAATGGTATGCAACAAGATAACATAAGCTAATCACAAAGGTGTTAGGATTAAGAAATACTGAGAGGGGGTGAATCAGTATTCTAGTACTTTAGTATCAAAATTAACTCATTCAAAGTTAACCATGCAATTACTGAAATAAAGAGAACATGAACATAAAGTAAAAAAGTCATAACACCATGATTTTTTAATGAGGAAACCCTGGCAAAGGGAAAACCCTTGTGGGAATGATACCCATAAATGATGCACTAAGAGTATAATGTCCCTGTTAGGAGACCTAGCCCTATTAGGGGCAAAGTATTATATATAGTACAAATCCATGTTAAAGGATAGAAACCCTATTAGGGGTAATACAAGGAGCTCACCGCTCTTAGAATCCAAAACTATCTCTATAATTATTTATCATAAAATATGAATTATACAAGCATATGCTATGGTTAAGTGGTTCTAGTAATAGCTCGCGACATACTCTACATTATTCTGACATCCTAATGCATCCACACATCTCATTCTCACACTTCCATCTCAAAAACATCTCTACATATATACCCACTCTCATAACATTCCCATTCGGCTCACATATGCATCAAAAAATGTATTCAACACATAAACCAATATAAAATACACAACAGGCGATCATACAACCACAAAGATAGGATAGGACCCTACAAAAATCCAAAGTAGTACTTCTGGAATCTCTACGTTACTCCCTCAATCATCGTGACCACTCATCTTCCATATTCCACTGCTATACTATCTTTGTGTACCCAAAAACTGTTGTAACTCTCACTAGTCAAATCCAAAATACAAGAAACCTTAACTATAGATATAACACATCCCATAATACATCCATCTAGTCTCTCAAGATGTAAATCATTAGATACTATGCTCGCTAGTAAAAATAATGCAACTGTATCATGTCAACTACTTCTTGGACTTAATCATTATTCCAAAACTAAACAACCAAAAATATGTTGTTCTCCAAGTGAGCATGCCAATAAGTAGTGTATCCATAAATGACAACATATATGCTATACTTATGATGTAGCCCAAAAACCATCAAGAATAAAAAAACTTAGAAAATACACAACAAAATTGCAAAATTCAAATTCTTCATTAAACTTCTCCAACATACTCTACCTTACAATGAAATAAAACTCCTACTTATTACAATTCCAAAAATTACCATATTTGGCAGATTTTTGGGGAAACAAAAAAAATATTTTTTTCCATTTTTGGTAATTTCAAAAAACTATCCTACAAATCCTGATTTTTCTCAAGAAAATCCTCCAACTAAGGCAAGATGAATTGCCAACTAATCCACCAAATCAAAGACATGATTTCGGATTTATTACAAACATAACTTTGTAAAAAAACTAAAAAAAAATAAGAAAAGCTAATTTTGGAGGCAAAGATGATATTTCTGGCTCCCGAAAAAAGGTCAAAATAGCCACCAGTCATCCTAAGCTTGATAAAAAATCCAAATAAATCCTTGCCACCATTCTTCTTATAAAATTTGAGCAAAAACTCACATCTAAGTCAAAAGTTATGACCCTCGAAAGCTCTTGCATCAACTTATTAGGCCACTTGCCAAGAATCTCCCCCTTTGGCATTGATGGCAACACTTAGTAAAAAATGACTAGGTTCCCAATGCCAAAATACTGTCTATACATCTCTAATCATTCCTCTATACATTTTTCACACTTATTACTGCCCCTTTGACATCAATGACAAAGGTATACTAAAAAATGTACATATCAAATATTTAGAATTGCTCACCAAAAATTCATACCATATGAAGTATATCTTGGAAAGAGGTTTCCAAGATCTTTGCATTTGCTTTCCATGTTTTCACCAAGGTCTGAACAGCAGGTATTAATCCATTCAAAGAAAAGGATAAAATCTTAGCATCCTTTAGTATGGTAGGAATATCTCCATCAAGAGACTTATTCATTGTCTACATATCCCCAATGTATTTTGCCAGAATTGATAGTTTTAGAGTGATTATTCTCCTAAATATTCCAAATATCCATAGCACTCTTCCTTTTTCAAATTAAAGAACATTGATTTTTTCCAATAGTTTGGACACTTCCTTATCCAATTTTCTAATTGATTGTGAGGAGGACCCACAATTCTTTACCAATTCATCCAGTGTATTTTCATCATTTTTAATTATGTCTTCAATGTTCTTCATGTTCTTAAAAGGATTTATACAGTAGTTGTAAAACTTCCTTTCATGATCTATGTAGGACTTAACTTCAATAATAGTTCTACCTAGTATACTTAAATCACATTTAATGGACTTGCATATCTCTTCTAATTTATTCGCCATGTATTCTTTCCTAATTTTTAAATGTTGTGCCCTTCTCCAATGAATCAAAGTGAACAACAAAGTCATCAAGGAAATTGTTTAGATTATCTAATGCAACATTTCCCTAAAAGGTGAAAGGTATGGTTAGAATTTTGTTGATTGTGTCTATGGCCATGTCCAATAACTTTTTCTTCTGATATGTCTTCTGTTCAAATTTCATCTTAGCTTTAGCAAAGGCCATAGAGGAAAACTTCATTAACTCATCCTCATCCAATCCATCAACATTAGTATTTAGAGGCTCATTTTCACTTTCCAAAAATAGAGTTGAAGAAGTGGATATCTCCTTAACAAAGATGAGTATTTTTGTTTCTTTTCCAGCTTCAATCTTAATGTCAGATTTTTTCTTTTCCTCAATCATACTTTCCTTTAGTTCTTTCTCTATGCTTTGTTCTGCTTCCTCGTTGTTTCTTTCCTTAACAACTTAATTCATTTCTCCCCTATTCAATGTGCCAAGATCTATCATATTAACTATACTTTGTACAGTACTTCCATCTACCTCAGGAATAGTAGCAACATTCCCTTGAAAAGGGTCACCGCCATCCTGTGAACTGTCCAAATACATAGGCACACCAACTACAAATAAATCTAGTTTCTTTACTATAGTGTAGAGCTGATTGTTATAGTCCTCATCCTTAGAAGGTTCAATATGTATTTATGCAGACTTTGAGGATTCTCCAATCTGAATAGTTCTGGGTCTAGTAGCCTTTGGTTTGGGAGACTAAGACTTCTCTAGTTTAGCAGCCATCAACACTTTTTCAATAGCCTTTCTTGTTTCTTCCATCACTTCCTCATATTTCCTCCCCATAATATTTATTAATCTTTCCTTTGATCTCAATAGGGGCTTAATTGATTTCATAATTATGTCATTTTATTTTCGTGATATTACAGGGAACATTTTGTCTATGTATTTTATCCTTATATTATCATCTTCTTCAAGAGCTAATTGTTTCCTCACTTCTAATCTATCAAACAAATCTTTTGGAATTCTACCATCTAGATCTATCAATATTTTCTTGAATACTTTCATTTAATTTGTGACTGTAACCACCTGAATTTGGTTTGTTCCAACTATAGACCCTATTTTCCCTAAGTGTGATCATACCCTCGATTATGTCCAAACGACCCTGTTACCGCTTGGCATAATTCTTCAAATCAATTTAATATCCTAGGTGATTTTTATCACTAATTTATATTAACTATTATAGCCATACAATTCAAATCAATTCAAACCATTTAAATCATATCAAAATCAAATATGGCTATAGTATTTAATTATAAAGGAATTAAATAAATCCCTAAATCAATTACCCACTTGTAAAATAACCCATTCCCCTAGCCTATTTAATTTAATTAAAATGGATATAGTCCCCTAATTATTAAAAATCAATTGAATTGTTTAAATAATTAATCCCTATATTTTTGAATGAATTAAATAAGTTTAATTCATTTAATTAATATTCCCTTAAACCCCAACCTAACCTATCTCAACCACTTCTACCCTGGGTTCTAACCCTTCTCAACC
>MU226275.1:932418-944611 GCA_018584345.1 Thuja plicata | reverse complement strand
CTCAACCCACTTGAGAAAGTCCACTTTCTCAAGCATGACTTTCCTAAGGGACCAACTTGCCAAGTTGAACCTTACACCCTCCCCTTGCTTCTTTAAGGCTTTCATTAATGCCTTATTAATGAAGATGACTTAATCCTATGTCTCCTCCATGCATTATTAATGCTCAAGGCATTAATGGCTCTTGCACCACCATTAATGAGTCCCTCAACTCATTAATAAGCCTTGTCTCCCCTCTCTCTCTCTCTCATTCTTCTATAAATAGAAGCCATTTTTGAGAGCAAATAAGCCTTCATGAGATATTGTAAATGCATTGTTATGTTGTTAGATTAAAGTTAGAACTCATATTTCACTTCATAATTCATGCTTTTACTTTTTTATAATCTCCATTCTTAGAGCTAGAATACATGTTTTCTCATCATTTAGCTTGTTTTAAACTAAAATTCTTCATGCTAGGTCGTATATGTCACTGATGGTAGCATAATCTAAGGGCTACTATGTTACTAATCACACTCTTCTTAGTTAGAAGGAAATAGGTCGATATTAGTTGGTTTTACAAAGTTATCTAACCTTTTTGAGCTGATGCAATGATCTATTGAGGTGTTGTGTCTTTCTTATCAGGTACAAAAATACACACACACATTTTTGACGCCCACCGTGGGGCCCAATTTCCAACTTGGCTTCATTTTCTAACACTTTTTAACTAATTTGCATGCCCAGAATCCTGTTACAGGCTCATTTTTGGTATTCAGGATCGCATTCGGGATACGCCCTCACACCACAGAAAATGAGGCTCGCATCTAGGATTCCCTGGGTCATTTTCAGTTTTGGCTCACATCTGGTAAGCATGGAATCCCATCTAGTAAGGGAGCTCACATACAGTATGCTACATTGCATTCAGTAAAATTTTAGGCTTGCATCCAGTTAGAAAGTTTGTGCATTTTGTTTGCCTAACTCTAACATTTTAACAAGCTATGTTTTTGGTGTCTTGCAGCCTAACAAGTGTTTATAGGTTGTTCTTGATGTTTTTGTGGGAGTTAACATAAACAGATACTAACTTGGTTTTTCAGGTTACCCAACCCCCGTCTTGAATTCTATTTTTCCTTGCTTTCCAAATTAAGATACATATTCCAATCTATCACTAAACCGACTAGAGGATTATGCTCTTTTCCTTTTTAAGGAAAATCAGAAACTCATACATCAGTTTATGGATTGAATGGAATTTGGGGTTAATTGAACAAGCAAACACATCATCTAATTCAATTTGGAACAGTAAATGAACAACACAAATCACTAAATATTGTGGTTCAATGAACAACTACATTGTATAATTCCTTTTTGGATTAGTAATTGGACAAGCAACTCACTAAATTTTTTTAGTTAATTGAACAAGACAACTTTCCTTTTCAAGCATCCTATTTTTCTTAAATAGGAACAAACTAAATCAAGCTCAACATAGCTTGAAGGAATGAACTTTTCTTTACATGTTATGGGAGAAAACGGTTTAGATTAGGATAGTATGCTCTTCTTCTTCGGAAGAATCATAAATCTAAACATCCAAAGCTTGCCAATCCTGGTTACATACATTTAAACAGTAGAGGGCCTGCCAGTTGAGGAAACAATCTCCTGGGAATGACCAAAGTGAGGAGAGGTTTTACACCAACCCTTCCAACTCACTATAAATAGTTGCTTCCTCATAGGCTAAAGCCTCGAAAGACGGAACTGGTTTTGTTCTTGGAATTTCAACATCATTCCTTGAACATATCTAGGTATATGTAGAGTGGAGCCGCTTGAATCTTGCTTGTGAGACTACATATATTTGGGTACTCATAGGGCTATACACCTGAATATTTCCTTGTGCAATTATATGGGGGATAGTTTCAAATGGATTGCCCAATAATCTACAACAACTTCAACTAGAAGAATTCCTGATTCATCCCCAAAAGGGTGATAATCTTTGTGCAAGGCAAAAAGTAATTGTTTCAAGACACTCATGATATTGTGCCCTCACTTGCATTTGGAGTTGGCTAATATAGCATCATGACTGGAGCCATTGCGTACTTGGTGATGGTTGTATTCTGATTAGCATTTGGGTGAGTACCTAAGTCAACAAGCAAATATTTTCATCCTCCACCTAGAAAATAGGAAAAGATGAGTGTTTGTTTCACACTCCTAAAAATGCAAAACTGTTTGATGTGTTCAAAAGATCATTAAAAAGATAAGCTCCTCAAAGCAATCAACAAATTTCAAACCCTAGAGTATAAGTGTTTTTCACACCTTACGACACCTCTTAACACAATCTGGAAACAAGCAACTTCACACACTTCAAAAACAAACTTTTTAGAACTGACCAAAACTGACAAAGACATCATAAGATCACATCCTATATTTCCCAAGTAGCATGTAGTATTTAAGATCAAATTTGGTATTCTAGATCGTATTTAGTCAGCTCACAGTCGCATCCAGATTCTAGGCTCACATTTGGTACCATCAGAGGCTCGCATCTAGGAGCTCACATTCAGGACAGTGGGTACTTGTAGAAATTTTTCTTAGAAGGTCTCCGTTGACTAGGATACCCTTTTATCTCATTAGCTGGTTCCTATTGTCTCTTCTGGTCTCCCTGTTGTACTTTCAAACCACTTTTGAAATGTCCACCTTGCATTCTTAGTCAGTCTTTCATGATCAGTTCAATACGTGTGGTCTACCCACTTTCTACCAACAACTTGGTTCCCAGCTCACTATCAGGGCATTCTAACCCTCTGACACTAGAATCATTTACATCCACCAACAAATAGTTACTTTTACCTAGACACGCCCACTTGAACAATCTGAAACTCTCACTTGCACTATTGGGAAACGTTAACAAATTTGAGAAACAACTTCATGGTTAACACAAGATGCAACAAGTACAGAACTAAAGGATCAAAAGTGCCTCCTAAGACACCACACTTTCAAGGAGAAGCTTTTTTTAGTTCCCTCCTCGATCTAGATTCCCCTCAAATGGATAGTGATACTCGCAGATGGAGTGAGGCCTTATAGGACTATAACAATGGAAAACACCAAAAACCCAAAGATACTGATGAAGAAGAAGAACCCAAGTTTGAATGTCCTTTATTTGAATCTGGTAGTGAGGATGAAATCTCTAAAGAAGAATATGAAAAACTCAAACAAAGAAAGAGATTTCACCAGATAATGGAAAGAATGATTGATGAGGATAAATAAAAATACTTCCTTCATCTAGCGTCTACAGGTGTTAAATTACCCAAAGATTATGATGTGGAAAAAATCAAGGAAAAGGAGGTACCAAACACAATATCTATTCTCACCAAATAGCTCAATCTGATGCAAACAGAGCTCATGAACCTCAAACAAGAGAAAGAGAAACCCAAAACACAATACTCTTTGGATGCCATTTGTCCATTTCCTTTTGACAAGAGTATCACTATGGTCCTGTTTCCCCCCAATGTGGCAAGGCCCAAGTATGAAAAATACACAGGAGAAACTGATCCACACGGCCATGTAAGGGAATTATGTTCTCTAAGCATCGAGTACATGCACGAACCTACATACCTCATGTGAATATTTCTAGGAAGTCTAGGAGGTAATGCCATGGAGTGGTTCTCAAAACTAAACCCAAAGGTCAAAACATTTCAAGAGCTGATTCAATGCTTTATTCAACATTACTCCTACAACATCCAACATGATGTGACTATGATGGACCTATGCAATACCAAATAGAAAAATGGTGAGTCATTTACATACTTCCTACAAAGATGGAGGAAGATTTTTGCACGATATTCAAGGGTCATTCCCAAATCAGAGAAGATGGAGATATTCGTTAATAATTTAGTGCCTGAATTGAACTATGTTCTACAAATACAAGACTCTCCTAGCTTCGATAGAATGATTAAAAATTCCCTCCGTATTGAGGAAGTCATGGTCAAAAGGGGAGAGATCATCCTTCAAAATGAAAACAAAACCAACAACTCCAACTCCAAGCCTAAATGGTGGAAGCAAAACAAGAATGTTGTTAATGATGGAGTAGTTGATGCCTCTAACATTAATCTGAAACCCAAGGTATTTAATCTAACCAATGGAATGCAAGCAAGCAAAGATGCTAAGGTAACACCTCCCATCCCCAAAGCAAACAATGATAACAAGGAATGAACATGGACTTCAAAACCCCAAAGAACATTCACTCCTTTGGGGAGCCTCTTGAAACTATTTTGAAAACACTGTTGGATAACAAAGTTCTTACAATTCCTGATTCTAAACCATGGGAACCAATGGTCAAACCCAGTTGGTGGGATGATAATTCCTATTGTGTCTTCCACAAAAAGAAGGGACACAAGACTAATAATTGCCTTAAGCTTAAGCATGTCATCCAAGACCTCATCGAAGGAGGTAATATCAAAGTAGATGGACATACTACCAATGAGGATCATACAACATTCAACAAACCCTTTCCTAATTACAATCAAGGAGAGACATCTAAAGGGAAGGGTAATGAGGTAAACTACAACTATTCCAAAAATGACAATGTGATTAATATGCTTGACATTAAAACTGAATCCATCAATGTGGTCACAATTAAAGGTGTCTCATCCCATTAAAATTCTGTAACACAGAGCCAAGCACAGGTTACAATCAAAGAACCTCCAAAACCGACATCAATGTCAACATCCAAAGTTCCTATTGTAACTATTCCTAAAATAGTAGCAAAACACATGGTCACTATCCCTGGAGCAAAATATGACTTGGTAGACCAATTGCAACAAACCTCTACCAAAATATCCATTTTCAAGTTGCTCAAGATATCCACAGTACATAGAGAAATCCTAGAACAAGCTCTACATGTTGCTAATGTTCCAAAAGATATTGATATAGAAAATTTTAAAGTGATGGTCAATCACATCTCAGCACCACATTACCTCTCCTTTTCTGAAGAGGATGACAAGTCATTGACCCATCCACACAATCAACCCCTCCATATCAAAGTCCTTATTCATAAATCCCATGTTAGACACATATTGATAGATGGAGGTGCAGGATTGAATATCTATACACTGGATCTAATAAGGAGACTAGGTCTCTCAGAAAAAACAATTGACTCTAGAAACAAGATAACCATCAAAGCTTATGATGAGGAAGAAAGATCCTCCAGAGATCTTATTGTTCTACCTATCAGAGTCAGACCAATTGAGAGGAATGTCATATGTCAAGTTTTTTATTTACCATTAACCTAAAATATCCTACTAGGCAAACCATGGATTCATGAAATGCAAGCTGTACCATCCACTTATCACCAATGCATAAAATTCCCACATAATGGGGTGAAAGTGACGATTCCTGTAGATGCTAACTATACTTGCAACAATATCAAAGCAGGTAGCATGATCCCACACAACAAAGAAGCTATGGATGTAGTTGCTCCTGAAACTACCAAGGACATGGTTATGAAGAGTTTTAGAAAAACCTTGAAACATAAAGAAATAGGTATGGGAGAGTACAAGTTGGACCTGACTCCTTCATTAAAAAAACTTCCGGTGTCACTGAGATCCTATGAAAAACCTTCCTCGACATTCACACCTGTAGCATCCAAAGAGCCAGAAGTACATAAAGAAACTAACATGATAAAGGCATCCACATCTTCTTCAGATAACATAGAAGAATAGGCAGTCCTGGACTGGCTTTACAAAGGAGAACCGGTGGAATTTGAGGTCAAACATGTAAAGATATCCTCAGAATAGTATGGAAAGGGATATGATTTCCTCACACAAATGGGTGACAAAGGAAAGGGACCTCTAAATGACATAGGATGAGGGCTCATTGAACCTATTCCCATGGAGTTTTAGAATACTAGAGATAAAATAGGACTTGGTTTTAATACTAAAACTGGTAAACCTGCTCCAATAGAGAGTCCGCACTCAGATAAAGGGAGTGATGAAACAGATGAACTAGAGCAATGGTCCTATGAAAGATTGTTACATGTTGGTGCACAAGACCCCAACTACCAAGGAGAATGCTACATACCTAGCTTTGAGGTACCACAAGATCTTCACACTCCTTTACTAGCACAACCTCCCATTCAAGAGGTAGGAGACACCATAGAAACAATCACTTAAGAGATACCCCAACCACAAAATCTACATCCTAATTGGGGGTAATTAGTCACAATTTCACATGTCCTTGTTCTACCCCACTTTGATCTACAAGTAGCTAACCAAGTACATCAAATAACCATTGCTGAGTACTTAAACAGATCTAATGATGATATCATGGATGCTCATGACTATGAATGGGATTGGTTATCTATCACCTCTGAAGATATTGGAATAGATACAATTCACATGTTTGCAGCTCCCTCAGCTCCTAGCAAATGATCTGACACTCCTCTCAATGATACTGATCCTCCGTAAGTAAAAGAGTTCCTTCCCCTGATCATTGATGGAGACACAGGAGAATACATAAGTCTTGAAGAATTTTATAGGCCACAAGCAAGAAACCTCCATTTATAGAGAGATGATGATGAGATTTCTACTGACTAGTCGCTAGAGTTTGGTCCACATATGACTAACAATGACCCTTTTAATGATGATCTCACTCTTATTGATCTAAATATCAAATAAATTAACTTAACAAATCATGTCATGTCGGTTAATGGTCTTGATGCTAACACGATGTTGTCCTTCCCAGAATTTGATTCTCTAACATTGGTACTTTCAGACCTAATTGATTGGACTGAAACAAATCCTATTCCTATCCTCAACTTTTCCAATGACCACTCCCTAGCTTGTTACCTTAATTCTTGTGAACCTTACCCTTCTTCCACCAATGTAAGCAGTGAGAACATGTCATAGGAGGATATCAGGTTTCTTAGTCAAAAATTGAAAAATAAAAAGAAGAAGCGGACTGATGGTGAAAACCACCCTGTGGCAGTATTAGATCCCAAAATAGTAAAGAAAAAAGACATATCCAATGGTGAAAAACTCTCTGAGGCACCAAAGGATGAGACTCTTGATATCCTCCCAGAACACTTTTAGGAAAGATCTTCAGTATTGATTGAACCAACACAGCCAATAAACTTGGGCATTGTTGAAAATCCTCAAATAGTTCATCTAGCACAATCTTTATCACAAGAAGAGAAGGTACAGTTCACAGAGTTCCTGAAAGAGAAGAAGATTAATTTTGCATGGTTTTATACTGATATGCTAGGGCTAGATCCTAATCTCATCATGCACCCCTTATCTATAGCTCTTGGGATCAAGCCCGTAAAACAAAAACTTAGAAAAATGCATCCTCATGTTGCATTATTGGTAAAAGAAGAGCTAGAAAAGTTGTTGAAAGTTGGATTTATTCGAGTCATTGCCTATGTAGGGTGGATCTCCAATGTGGTCCCCATTTCTAAATCTGATAAATCTATCCAGATCTGTACGGACTTTAGAGACATAAACAAAGCATGTCTGAAAGATGACTTCCCTCTACCAAACATTAAGATGATCATAGATCTTATAGCAGGCTTTCAGATGTATTCATTAATGGATGGATTCTCGGGCTAAAATCAAATCAAGATCACCCCTGAGGATCAAGAGAAAACACTATTCACATGTGCATGGGACACCTTTTATTGGAATGTGATGCCTTTTGGGTTAAAGAATGTCAGTGCAACATATCAAAGAGCCATGACAACTATATTCCATGATATGATGCACAAGAACATGGAGGACTATGTAGATGACACATTGGCTAAATCCAAGGAAAGAGGTACTCACATTGCTGACCTAAGAAAGATATTAGATTGAATGGAACAGTTCCAACTTAGGCTCAACCTGAAGAAATGTGCCTTTGGGGTCCAATCAGGGAAGCTCCTAGGATTCATAGTATCCGCGAAAGGAATCGAGGTAGATCCTGCAAAGGTAAAGGCTATTCTAGAGATGGCTCCTCCATGTAACATTAGTCAAATGAGGACACTACAAGGGAGACTTCAGTCTATCAGGAGATTCATGTCCCAACTTGCAGATAGGGCACAACCCTTTACTAAGCTACTACATAAAGGGGTTACCTTCAAATGGGATGAACACTTTGAAGCAAACTTTCGAGAATTGAAGGGGTACCTAGCTGCTCCACCTATTCTTATGGCACTTATTTATGGAAAACCCTTACTCCTATACATTTTAGCTACAACTACATCCCTATGAGTATTACTGGCACAAGAAGATGAAACAAAGAGGGAACGAGCTATCTACTACATTAGTAGAACACTAGTCACTTATGAGCTCAATTATAGAATTATTGAAAAAGCATGCTTAGCAGTCATCTTTGCATCATAAAAGTTGTGACACTACATGCTCTCTCATATGGTAAAGCTCATTGCTAAGATCGATCATCTAAAGTATCTTTTGAGTAGAACAGCATTAATAGGACGTTTGGCAAAATGGGTCCTAATTCTAAGTGAGATTGACATTGAATATGTAGAACGGAGAGCTATCAAAGGACAGGTAAATGCAGATCAATTGGTTGATTCACCACTCCAGGATGATGGACCTTTACTAATTGAATTCCCTGATGAAACAATCATGCATCTCACTGAATATCCCTGGAAGATGTACTTTGACAGTTCATTCACTCAACAAGGATCTGGAGTAGGGGTCCTCTTCATAACTCCACAAGGATACAAGATTCCCACATCTTACAAATTGATGTTTCCATGCACCAACAATATCTTAGAATATGAAGCATTGGTCAACGGCTTCAAGCTAGCTATAGAATGGAAGATCATAGAGTTACATGTGTATGGTGACTCTCAACTAATTATCAATCAAGTCAATGGGGAGTATCAAACAAAAGATGAAAATTTTATGCCCTACAAGCAACTAGTTGATGACCTGAAGAAGTACTTTGTCTTCGTCACCTTCCAATAGATACCAAGATCAAAGAACAAAGTTGTGGATGCTATGGCTACCTTGGCATCCATGTTACAACTAGAGGAGCATCAATTCCACTATGACTTCTTGGTGTAAGAAATATCCTATCCTACCTTTGATACCCCTGAATACCAGGTAATATGTACCTTGAATACCCTAGATCAATCTTGATATGCCAGTATCATTGCTTACCTTTCCAACCAAACCATTTCTGCCAATTTATCCAGAAATGAGAAAAGATCCCTGATTAGGATAGTATTGCATTATGTCCTCATAACTAACAACCTATATCAATGCAGTCTCGACAGTACACTTCTTTGGTGTTTAGAACTCGAAGAGTCTGGTCTAGCATTAAAAGATGTCCATGAAGGTGTATGTGGATCACACTTGAACAAATTTTCATTAGCCAAGAAACTACTTAGAGTAGGCTATTACTGGCCTACGATGGAGAGAGATGCTATTCAGTTTTCAAAATCATATCTTAAATGCCAGACACATGGAAACCTTATCCATGCTCCTGTCAGAGAACTCATACCTTTCATAACACATTGGCCATTTCAGCAATGGGCCTTTGACTTGGTTGGACAAATATATCCCAACTCTTCAAATAGACATAAGTTTATCATTACAGCCACTGAGTATTTCATGAAATGGGTTGAAGCCGTGCCACTAATCAAAGCCACTGGCAAACAGGTGTCTATGTTCATTCTGAACTACATTATTTGTAGATATGGGATACCCTCTTCAATTGTAACAGACAATGGGGGCCAATTTAAAAATCAAGACATTGATGACCTTTTTGAACAGTTCCATATTACTCAATATTGCTCCTCAATCTATTATCCTCAAGGTAATGGATAGGCCCAGGCATCAAACAAGAATATTCTCAAGATTCTACATAGAATTGTAAGAAATTCTGGAAGAGACTGGCATCTACAACTAAATCTAGCAATATGGGCCTACAGAACAAGCATAAGAACACCAACTGGAGCCACGCCATTTGCTCTAGTCTATGGTGCTGAAGTAGTGCTACCCATTGAGGTTAAAATCCCATCTTTGTGGATATCTTTACAAGGTCTTGTTACCGACCAATAGTACCACATAGATAGGGTAAATTCTCTGGACTTGCTAGATGAACTCTGACAACAAGCGTTTGATCAGCTCAAGGTATATCAAGCGCGTATGTCCAAATGTTACAATAAAAAGGTCAAACCATGCAAATTTGAAGTAGGAGATCTCATCCTCAAGGAGAATCCTAAGAACCAGCCTAACAAGGAGCAGAAAGGAAAGGTTGAACCTAATTGGCTGGGATCTTATGTTATCACTACTACTGTTGGGACTGGGGCTTATCAGTTAGCTACACCTGAGGGAGATGTTCTTCTAGATCCTATCATCACCCTACATTTGAAGCGGTTCTACGCTTAATGATTTGGCTAGTAGAGCCTATACAACCAATAGTTCTTGCAAAATACCAAAAACATTCAGAACATTGATCCTGAAGAAATCCAAAAATAGTGGAAAAGATCATACAAAAAGGGTATCCTTGGTGAAAACCTGGTAAATAGGCGCCTTGATACTACAAAAAAATTCAAAAAAAGAAAAAAATAGAAAAAAATTTGAAAAAGAGAAAAAGTGCCTTGATGAGCACCTGGTAAAATAGGCATCTTGGTAGCAAAAAAAAAGAAGGAAAAAGATAGGAAAATATCTTGCCAAGTGGTGAAAACCTAGCAATCAGGTGTCACTTGTGTTCTTCGCTCCATCTATCAATGCACTACTGACATAAGGCCTTGATAATTTTTCCTATGCTTATACACTGACTTCATCTTCCTAAATGACTACCTTATCCTCGCTGGGGATTTGTCTATCTTTACATCTTAGGAAAAAGTCATTCTGCATTGGGGGCATCTTTGCTGGCATGGTAGGTTGTGGTTGCTAAGCTGCTCTAGGATGGTTTACCTCACGAACACAATGTTTCTTGATACATGCAAAATGAATGCCACTTTCCAAAACAAGGGTGTCTTTTCAAACATCACATATCCAGACATGACATTTACATTCACAGTATTCCTACAAGGCTATATTGGATCGCAAACATGAACAAATTATCCTATCAATACATAGACATGGAACACCATATTTCTTGTATTCTAATTTTATGGTTGATGAATCTCTACTATGTTTGACAAATGAATAAACAAGTACTACTTAAACACACAGTTTGCTATTGGTTTTATTATGATTATTTTATGTCCTGATGATGTTTTCAACTAGGGGCATCTAAGTAATTATAAATTTTATTTGATTGATTCTCCATTGATAATTTATTATGTCTTCTTAGTTGCTCAATGACGTCTGTGCAAAGACAAAGAGTCACAAGGATAGGGGTAATAATGTTTTCTTGATTTTCTATGTATGGTGATTGTTCCAAATGATCCTATAAATTTCACCTAACTTGGATGTTTATGGTAAGAGCTGCCACTATGGGTGGATAGCCGCATATATCTCGATCTTTGTTATGTGTAAACTACAATGAGGTTGAAACAATCTCCTTGTTTGTTTTCTGATCTAGATTCTCACTAAGGTATACAAATCATAATATACCCAAGGATATGAATTTTCAAGGTCATTGTGGGTCCAATATCTTTCCTTAATCAGAATCTAGTATATTAAAAGGAAGGTGATTATTTTTATCCTGGCTTCTATGCCTTGATGCCTAAGTCCATTTTCGACATTTCAATAAAACATAGTATTCATACTTTCATAATATCAGTGGGTATTAGTGATGGTTGTACTATCTAATGTTATCCATTTGAAAAGTGCCCAATGATGATAAAAATGTTACAATATTTGCTAATCAGTGACAAAGTCCTAAGAGTCTACATATAGCTGCATTTAGAGCTTGCATGGTGCATTTATAACAGAAATAACAGCATAAGGAATTTTGTGCTCAAAAATAATTTCTATCTTCTTCTAACAATCAAGTTAATTACATCATCCATATTCTGATATCAAATATTGTTGCACATCCATAACATACATTTTGCATTCATTAAAAAGGAAGAAATAGGAAAATACAGAAAATAAAGCATCCATGTATTGCATTTTTTCATCCTAAAGTGCATCCATACATCTATTTGGCATAACTGAAAAATCAAAAGAAACATACATTTGCATTTTCACATAAGTATCATTTAAAACATATTTATATCAGTAATGACTCATCATATCCAATCATAAAATGATGTTATCATCTAAAAACTAACTCATCAAGA
>MU226275.1:835718-901229 GCA_018584345.1 Thuja plicata | reverse complement strand
AGAAGGTTCTTGTGGAACACAAGAATGGTGTTTTTTAACATGATAGTTAGTTTCCTTGGTTGAAGAGGAAGAACTGATTCTTCAAGGTGTTGGAGGGTGGATTGAGGAAGCCCTAGAGGTCCTAAGATAGACCTATTAACAGTTTCAAGAAAACTCAGAAGGTTACCAAGGAGGCTCCCTATCAAATTCTCTGAGTTCAAATATTCCCCTTGGGTGTATTCCATAAACTATTTCAAAGGGGTTTTTCCTTGTGGTTATGTTAACATTTTAATTATAGGCATACTTTACTTGTCCAATGAGTTGGTCCCAAGCTTGACCATACTCCTTAGTTAGGCACCTTAGGAGGTTAACTAGACTCCTATTTACCACCTTAGTTTGGCCATTAGTCTGAGAGTGATATGCAGACCCAAAAGAAAAATTGGTTCCTAGCTTTTTCCATAGTGTCTTCTAAAAATGGCTCATGAACTTTGTGTCTCTGTGTGATACTATACTCAATGGTAAATCATGAATTATGACTACCTCCTTGAAGAATAGGTGAGCTATTTGACTTGCATCATGGACTATTTTTCATGGGAAAAAATGTTCCATCTTACTTAATCTATCTACAATAACATAGATGTTATCCATTCCTTGTTTGGTATTCGGAAATCCTACAACAAAATCCACGCTCAAGCATTCCCATGGTCTACTAGGAATGGGAAGAGGTTGGTAAAGGCCTGTATTGGAAGATTTACCCTTTTCTTTCTAACATACAACACAACTTTCTACATTCTTCCTAATTTCCAAATTCATCTTAGGCCAAAAGTAAAACCTCTGCACTAACTCTTGGGTCTTATTAACACAAAAATTCCTACTAAGTGCACCATTATGCTTCTCTTGAATCACATTTTCCCTTATAGACCCTCTAGGAACACATAACTAACTTCCTTTAAACAATAGATCACTTTGTAAAGTATATTCAGAGTATTCACTATGAACATGATTCTTGTATTCTTGACATACCTTATAGATTTATGAAAAGTCTTCATCTCCTTCATATAGGTCTTTGAAGCTCTCAAGGCCCATGCTCTACAGGTGTATCTCTTGTAAATTTAGGTCTCTTCTACTTATGGCATCTTCTACCTTATTCCACAATCCCTTCTTATGCTTGATGTTGAAATTGTAGGCCTGCATATATTCTTCCCACTTCATATGTGTATGACTGAGTTTGTCTTGTGAATTCAAGAAACTTAGTGCTTGGTTGTCTGAATATACCACAAAATCCTTTGGAAGAAAGTATTTCCTCCACTTCCTCAATGCTTGGACTAGAGAATACATCTGTAGGTCATAAGAAGAGTACTTATTCTTAACTTCATTTAGTTTTTCACTATGGAAAGCTACTGGTCTTCCCTCTTGACTCAAAATAGTACCAAGAGCCACATTGCTAGCATCACACACCATTATGAACAACTTCTCAAAGCTTTGCAAAATCAAGATTGGTTGAGTAGAAATATTCTTCTTCAACAACTCAAATCCATGGTTATCTTTCTCATTCCACACAAAATTAGTTTTCATTCCGTGCCTTTTATAGTATCAAGCATAGGAGCACAAATTGCACCAAATTGCTTTATGAATTTCCTATAATACTGAGCTAAACCATGAAAAATTATTACCTTTTTTGTTGTCCTTGAAGAAGGCCAATTGAGAATGGCTTTCACTATACTTGGATCCATCTTTAGATTGCCTTGGGACAACACAAACCCAAGGTATGCTAGCTTTTGCTTCATGAATTCACATTTCTCCAAGTTTATCATCAACTTCTCCTCATGTAGCTTCTTGAAAACTATCTGTAGATGTCTGAGGTGGTCTTCTTTGGTCTTACTATAGATGATTATATCATTTAGCTACACTACCACAAACCTTCCTATGTAGTCTTTAAGGAATTCATTCATTAATCTCATGAATATAGATGGGGCATTGCATAACCCAAATGGCATCACAAGCCATTCATAAAAACCTTTTGTTTTTTTGAAGGCTGTCTTCCATTCATCTCCCTCATTGACTCTGATTTGGTGGTATCCACTCTTTAAGTCAATCTTTGTGAAAAATTTGGCTTCTCCTAGATAGTCCATTAGGTCTTCTATAGGGAACCTATACCTAATGGTTATCCTATTCATTTCTCTTGAGTCAGTACATATCCTCCAAGTTACTCCATTTTTAGGTGCTAAGATAGTGGGTACGACACAAGGGATAATACTTTTCCTAATGAGACCTTGGCTTAGGAGCTCTTGGATTTATTTATTTATTTCCTCATTTTATTGAGGGGTCATTTTATAGGTTGCCTTATTAGGAAGGGTAGCTCATGGGATAAAGTCTATTTGATGGCTTACAACTCTCTTAGGGAGTAGGGTTGATGGTTTTCCATCACTGACAATGCCTTCATACCTCTACAACATCTCCTGCACTTCCATTAGTAATTATATCTTCTTGACTGCCTTTTCTACAATTTCTTCTTTTGGCTTCAACATAAGTTCAAAACCAACTCCTTCTCCTTCCTCTAAGATTTCCTTGAACTCCTTTGCACTGACCATAAGGAAATTAGGGCCTAAGGAATTCATCTCTCCATCCTCTAACAGTGACTGTATTTTTAAATTCACATTGTCCTTCTTGAAACAATAATAATTCTTTCCTCCATCATGCATGGAATGCCTATCAAATTGCCATGTCCTTCCAAGGAGTAGGTGACATGAATCCATAGGTACGACGTCACACAACACCTTGTCTTTGTATCTCCCAATGGAAAACTCCACCCAAGCTTTTTCATTAATAAGGACATGTCCTCTGTTCAACCAAGTGACCTTATATGGGTTGGTATGGGGTATTATCTTCATCTTCAATTTGCTGACAACCTCCTTTGACAATATGTTGTCAGTAGACCCTAAGTCTATGATGACTCTACAAACTTTGCCCATCATCTTGCATTTCACTCTAAATAGTGACCTTCCTTGACTAGGTTCCTCTTTGATTGGCTCCTTGATTAATTTCCTTCTCATCATCAAGTTCTCTCCTTCTTCTGAGTCTAGGGGTACATCAGAGTGTTTACTTCCACCACTAGACTCCTCTTGAACATAGTTTACCCTCTTGTAACTTCCTTGGGAAGTAGAACCTTTCTCTGGACATCTATATGCAGGATGTCCCATTTGGTTGCAGTGGTAACACTTCATAGTTGCAAAGTAAGAACCTCTACCTTGACCACTATTTAATCCTTTCAAATTTCTATTAGAGTTCCTTCCTCTATTGGAGTTTCCTCTGCTTGAATTTCCTTCTTTCTTATCAGTAAGTTTGGTCTCTCCTTGACTCTTTGTTTCAAAACTTCTACCACCATATCCACCTCTCTGTCCTCTATTATATCGACCTTTGCCTCTACCTTTGTTGGTGCTTGAATCTTATTTATTCATTAGCTTCTCTTCTACATTTACTGCAGTTTGGTGGTATTTCTGAATAGTATCATGAGTCAAGAGACTCATTTCATCTTGTATAGTCCACTTGAGACTATTAAGGTATCTAGCTACCTTCACCTTCTTATCTTATGCAACTTGATACCTCATACATAATCTCTAAATTCTTCAGTATAGGAGTTCACATCTAAGTCCTTTTGTCTTAGACTTTGTCTTCTTTTATGAAATTGGATTTCATAATCCTCAGGTACATAAGCATATCTAATTTTTGCAACCATATCCTTCCATGTAGACATGGGCTTCTTTCCTTCCTTCTCTCTCTCATCTTGGATAAATTTCCACCAATTGAGTGTGGACCCTCTAAGTCTAGCCTTAGTAAATTTAACCTTCTGAGCTTCAGTAATGCCATCACATTCAAATTGATTCTTTAGTCCTTCTATCCAATCTAGGACTACTTCTGGTTCTATCTTTCCACTAAAGATAGGAATTCCTTCTAGTGCTTTACCACACAAAGTATTTATTAATTTCAAGAATAGTGCCTTAGTGAGGACATGGTTAGCTTCAAAGACTTCATCATCTATGGAAATCTCCTTACCTTTCCCTTGAACTTTATCCTTCACTTCTTCAATTTTTTCTTCCACTTGGTCCACTTTGTGTTCCAATTGTGCCAATCTCTCTAAGAAATATATTCTCTTCTTCTTTCTCATCTACCTTCTTTTCAAACTCTTCATTTGTCACCATTGTAGACTCTCCTACTGTCTATTCTAGTTAGAACATTCACCACAAGCCTGATCAACCTAGCTCTGATACCAATCTGATAGAGATGCTCCAAGGTGTGCTTGCACAATTATTTACTTAGGACCTTGCTTGTCCTAGCCTTCCCCAGATCCTAAGCTCACTTATAGGACCTCAATAGTATTTTCTCTTCTAGCCAAAAACTATCCTAACTCAACTCCAAGAGTTAGTCTCTTTGTGCTTCACCTTGAGGGATCACTAACATTAAGGTTACTTCAACTCTTTACTCTTACTTGGATGACTCCAAGTGCAAAATATTCACAACATCTTCACAATTTCTTCAGGAGGTGTATCCATCATTGAAACAACAATTTGACATCAATATGACTCCATTGGAATGGGACATCAAGACTTAATCAATCGAGTTCAAGATTTACTATCCGTTTGGCCTAATAGGCCTAATTAGTCTACTAGCCCTAAATAGGGTGTTTTTCCAACTTAACTCCCAAAACTTAAAAAGGACCTCAAAAAAAAACTTTGCATTCAGATACCCTTTATCAAGACCTTTAATATTTTGTAGGTATTTGGTACCTCAGTTGTTTTTATGGTAGAATCCTGAAATGTAGGACAAATAGGGCTAATTGGACTAGAATTATGAAGTCCGCTGATTTCTACCTAGAAAGCTACCTAGATGGATTGGAAAATACCTAATCTCACTTATAGGTGTCTATAGGACTACTACCTCTCTGAAACCACACTTGGTTTGAATCACTCACTTATTCCCCTACAATCTCACATCTAATTCACTCTGTCAAACCACTAACTAGTCACTCAATGCTCGCCTAGGGATTGACCTTAAAAATAGAAAACTGACTCTTCTGACCTTTTACCTACATATATACAATGTACATAGGCTTCCCTACCATATTCAGTCAGACCTAGATGGTTTCCACTATTGTTTTTTGTGTGGGATCCATAAAACTAAAAACCACACTGTCTACTCCAGCAACTACACAGTTTACAAAACAATTTGCAAAAGCTAATAAAATGAACTCAAAGCCACTACACTACTGAACATAAATTACTTATAATTGTCACTAATACATAGAAAAAACACTAAATATTGTAATTCAATCCATACAATAACTCATAAACACAATGCAACTTGACTGTCACTGAAAACCAGAACTCAGAGCTTTCATTCACTTTTAAAATTACATTCCTTCACTCCACACCTCAAGAAATGGGATCCATTTGACGTTAACATGCCATGCCCATGAAACTAGGCCATTATGGAAACTACCCATCATGTTTCCTCGAAAGGAATCCAATTTTCCATTTGTTGTCATGCAACATTAAAAGTTGCTAAAATGTTGTCAAGCAACATCATGACAACATTACAACTTTTTGCATAATTGTTGCTAAGGGTCTCTATTTGACCTAGAATGGTGTAGAAAGATTGTAGGAATCATTTTAGCCACTATTCTACCCTTTCCTAATCCTTAAAGGCCTTTAGACATATTTACATCCATTTTCCCACCTTAGGCCTAATCTAGCACTAACAACTAGAAATAAATAAACATCTAGGTTTGATTGAGCCTAGTCTAATCCACCTAGGAACACACTTGCAAGACCTTCTAAGGTCAAATTAAAATCTAATAACTTGGCTAGGGTCAGTACAAGCCAAAAATGTGACAAGACTTAAGGATTTTCCTAGGGGCTCCTCTACCACATTGGTTCTTGTGTGGACCTAAATATGGGTTGATGTGTTCTTCTATGTATTTTGTTTGCAGTCGACTGGTGCATTTAATTATTTTTCACTATAGAGTGTATGGCCGACTGGGTCATTTAATTATTGTTTACAAGTGGATTTGTGGTTGTGTGTATAAAAGAGAGTCTAGGTTGATGTTTCGGAAAGATGACAGAGGGATATGATGGGAAGATAGATAGAGGATAGCAGAGTAAGCTAATAAGCTGAAGTTTGTAAGTTGTTGCAGATAGTTGTAGGTGGGTAGACATAGATTATAGATTGCTTGGTGTCTTGTGAGCACAAGTTCAGATCTTGTTTCTTACATTTATCTATAGGGTAGATGGATAAGGTTGGATCCTATAAGATCATGTTGAATTGTTGAAATAATTGGCCCTAATCGGGAAGGCCTTACAACCCAGAATGTTTGATGTAATTGAAATTATGAGATAATATAAGTTGATATTGATATATCTTGTGCTGTATTATTTTTGTTGTGTGTTCTTGTTGTTGGATGCAAGTTTGGACAGTCCTTTATTGGATCCTCTGAGCCTGGACTGCATCAAGTAGTATTAGAGTTGATTCATTTCTTGTGGCTGATCTGGTTGATGAGAACTTGTTTGTGTTAGTTCATTTCTTATGGAGCTTAGGGTTTTCAAAGATCTGAAGAGATCCCTTGAAGAACATTGGACCCTAGGGAGATTGTAGGTCTTTCTAAGGAGGTGGAAGCGAGGATAACATAAAGATTCAGATCTGAGATGGTGGAGATGAAGAATGAAATCATAGAAGGTATTAGAAATGTTGGATTGCATAGATGTCTGAGAACGGATCATGGTTCTTAAGAAGCTGCTGAAGATTTTGAAGTTTCGTGGTCTAGTGGAGATAACAGAGCCGATCAGATAGAGAGATCTGGAGGAGACAAATATGATCGGTTGTAGAGATCTGGAACTCAGTTGAGTACAAGCTACCGAATGGAGATTTCTAATTTTTCAGGTACATTGAAGCTCGAGGACCTAATTGATTGGATCAACGAGTTAGAAGACTACTTTGACTTGGAAGACATTGAAGATCTGCTTAGAGAGAGGCTGGCACACACTAAGTTGAAAGGGAATTATGCTTTATGTTGGAAAGAGTTGTAGAGGGACCGAGAAGAAGAAGGTGAGATGAAGATCAATTGATGGAGGTTGATGGTAGAAAATCTAAAAGATAATTTCATTCCTGTTGAATATGAACTTGAGTTGTTTAAGAAGTTGCATAATCTGAAATAGAAGGAGATGATTATGGAAGATTATACCAAGGGATTCTACAAGTTGGCTATTCGGTCTGGAAATAGAGAACTTTCTAAGGAAAATATACCAAGGTATGTTAATGGTTTGAAATTCAATATCCAGGATGAGATTGGTATGTTTAAGTTTGACTCGATAAAAGATGCTTATCAGTATGCACTGAAGGAAGAAGATGAGTTGAAGAGAAGACATTATGGTAATTCCCGAGGGAAGGAGAAGAAAGAATAGTTGGTAAAATATAAACTTAGGGTTGAAGATTAAAAAAAACTTGTTGAACCTAGGAGAAAGATAGATAGAGGTGTATTCAAAGGTACTTGTTACAACTATGGAGAAGAAGGACATCGGTCATTTGAATGTTCCCACGCAAATAAGAAAATTGGTAGTCACCAAAATTCTATGGTGAATGAAGTTGTTGAAATTAACCTGAGGTGGAGGGTATGAATCTCTATCTTAGGAGAACTTTTCTGCCCTCGAAGAAAGTTGATTCTTGTTAGAGGAAGAACTTGTTTAGGACTTTGTGCAAGTCTGGTTGTAAATGTTGTAAGGTGGTTTTTGATGGAGGAAGTACTGATAACCTAGTTACTGAAGAGATGTCTCAGAAACATGATTTGAAAATTTTGAGTCATCCTTGTCCTTATAGGATAAGTTGGTTACGACCTGGTCATGCAGTAGAGGTGAAGGAGCAGTGCATGGTGAGTTTTTACATTGGTACCAATAGAGATGAAGTATTATGTGACATTGTGGATATGAGTTCTTGTCATGTTTTACTTGCTAAACCTTGGCAGTATGATAGAGAGGCTATTCATGACTTTAAAAGAAATTCCTTTACTATACTCAAGGCTGGGAAGAAGTCTATTTTATTTTCTTTGAAGGATGCAGATCTCGGTAAGAGGAAATTGAGCATTGGTATAGATCTAAAATGGTTACAGTGGTTGATACAAACATGAATTTCTAGAGATATGAAGATAAATAAGCAAGTACTAGTGGTAAAAGGAAGTAGAAGAAGAACGGAGGGAATAGTGTGTTGGTTGAAGACTCAAAAGACATGTATATCAAGAACTAGTTTGGGATCTATGTGTTGAATCCCAAAAGATGTTCATCCAGCTTCTGAGAATATCATTTTCGCACCTGAGGTGTCTGATGCAAGAGAATCCTAGGGTAGTTGGCAATCTTGTGTCACCAAAAATATGTTTTAGTTTGATTTCTGTTTTAGTAAATAATTTTGTTGGAGACCTGAGGTGCTCCGTCACTTTGATAGCAGTTCTCAGTTGGAAGATGTATTGCTTCACTGTTGAACTTGGTGACTGGACTCAGTGGTGCTCCTTGTTGCTGTGATATTCTACTTGGGGTACACAGCTCGGTGGTAGTTTCTCGGTATGTGCAACTCGGTGGTGTCTTTCTTGGTAGCATATTACTCAGTGGTGTCTATTTGGTGGATTTATGCTCAGTTGTGTCTTTCACCGAGTGGTCTGGCTCTTGGTGTGCTTTTATACCAATTGGTTGTTGGGGTTCATCGACTTGTGTTTATGGATTGGGCAGACATTGGAGATTTCATCCATGATTTTTGGGGGTCTTTGGGATCGTGTTGAGTTCAAAGGCATGTGGATTTGCGTCATTGGATCTTGTGTGGACCTAAATCAGGGTTGATGTGTTCTTCTATGTATTTTGTTTGCAGTCGACTAGTGCACTTAATTATTGTTCAGTGTAGAGTGTATGGCCGACTGGGTCATTTGATTATTTTTTACAAGACGACTTGTGGCTGTGTATATAAAAGAGATTCTAGGTTGATGTTTAGGCAATATGACAAAGGGAGATGATGGGAAGATAGATAGAGGATAGAAAAGTAAGCTAATAAGCTGAAGTTTGTAAGTTGTTGCAGATAGTTGTAAGTGGGAAGACAAAGATTGCTGATTGCTTGGTGGCTTGTGAGCACACGTTCAAATCTAAGATGCAAAAATTGATACTAATTGAAAGCTAAATTGATACAAATAAAAGTAAATTGCTATCCTAAATGAAGAAAATCGCTCAAAGCTTGTTGCAATTCCTCCATTATGATGTCCTTATATGAGAATTCTAAGCTAAATGAACTCAAATTACTAAGTTCTCAAATACAATTTGCTTATAGTGCACTTACTATGAACATGGGTATGAATTACACTAAAGATACATCCTATGTAATGCCCCTCCTAAAGTAACCTTGATATCATGTGTTTTTTTTCGCCTGGTATTGTTATAGATCCAATTTAATAATTATGTTGGTTTTAATGTACTGAGATATAAATATACTTTATAATAATATTGATTATCGATTATTAATGTCAATTCCTCTTAGGTTATTAATGATTCATTGGCTTATATGCATAAATACTAATATATATGCTTATACTTTTGACTACTATGTTGTATTGTAATTATGAGAAATATAATAATATGTACACTCTTATCTCTGAATGCATCATGTGATATACATCACTTGATAAGCTATGTATTATTAAGAAGGTGACATTATAGTATGATTTTCTAGTTGTTGAGTGATATAAACCTACTCAATTTTTAACAGAGCATAATTAAAAAATTAATTGTCTAAAATATGATTGGCTCATACAAATCACCGGATAAGGGCGGATTTTTCAGAAATATTTGTTTGGATTGCAAAGTTTTCAAATGACATACACTTTTAATTTTTAAAATGACATGTGCTTTCAAATGATTACATTATATGCATAGTTTCATACGGCTTGCTTATATAAATATTTCCAACCTTCAAACTCAAATGATATATATAGAAATCATTTAAAATAATTTCAATTTTCTAGAGTAAAATCATGGAGATGTAATAGAAAAAATAAAGATCAAGTAATATAAACATAAAAAGTTACAAGAAATAACGGATCAAAAAAAAAATTACAAGAAATAATTCAAAACAATTTCAATTTTTTATTTTTAATAATTGGTTTTTATTTTTTAAGTTAATGTTTTAATAGATTATGTTAGATTTTTTTTTTTGTCATTCTTTTCTTTTACCCTGTGTACATAGTCCATAAGGAATTGTCTGTTTTTGGTAGGCGGCTTTGTGTTGCCTTAACCCTTCATGGTTGTGAATAATACTCCAGGTTTATTAGTGCACAATCAACAAATTTTCTGAGGCCACATTTCCTCAATGTTTTATAGTTCTTCCATAAATTTTACTTTAACATTTTATTGTTCCAAATCTCTGTTGCGTAATTTAAAAAAATAAATAAATCAGAATCCATCAAATATTAGAAAGCCTATTGCTGTCAATGTTTTTATATGCAATGACAGGGACTATGTCTAATTGGATGCATTTTTCCTATCCTCGTGCCTCCCTTTTAAGTGCACTAAACTTCAGATTATGAATTATTATTACAGCATTTATACTTATGGCTGAAGTATTTATCCATCTTAGTGCTTTAAAAATCTCAAGCAGCCATAATTTGGAATTCTACAGGGTAATCGTGTTGTTTTTCCTTGACTTTGTCTTAAGAAATCTGAATTAGATTTTAAGGATCTATGCCTTCCTTGTTTTAGATTCTAGACTTATTTAAGCTGAACCTTAATTACCATTTTGTTTTCCTTTGAGAATAGTTGCTCTATTTGACTTCTATGTTAAATTAGAGAGTCAAAGCCATTGGTTTGATTTATTTTCCTTTATAGCAATTTGAGGATTATGCTTTGTGTAAATATATGAGAATGTTATGATTTTCTTAGAAAAGATTCTAAGAAAATTGCAGATATGAATTAAATTTTATTTTGTGATTATTTTCAAAGATTGTTATATAATTTAAACATCAATTTATCAATTTATGTTTTCTTTATTAGTTATAATTTAGTAAGTTGTCTTTATGAATATCTAAAATACGTTTGTTTTATTTATAAATTTAAAATTTATCAAATAGGAAAGATAGGTTATATTATGCTTTTATTTTATATATATAGGAAAATATTTGGTTATATATATTGGTTAGTAATATTGTTTTAAATAAATTATTTTATATTTTGTGATTCTATTAGAAACTACGATTTTAGTTTATTTGTTTAGTTAATATTGTTAGATAAGATCGTAGCAAACATGTCAATTTGTAATTAGTGCTACTTCATTAGGAATTGGATGTTGTATTAAATAAGCATTGCTTTAATTTATTGAAATAATGTAATTTTGTCATTCTTGATTAGAAATGTAATCAGATAATTATTTAGCAAGGTTGTGTAGTATGTCAAATTTATATTTAAGCGTGCTTTTGAAACTATAGATAAATAGATCATTTTTGCTTTTGTACTTAATAATGACAATGTTTAAGTTATATATAATACTGTAAATTATTGACTATTTTATCTTAGATCATATACATAGGTAAGTATCATAATGGATTTTGTGAAAATAGGTATTTTATCTAGTTAATAGAGTTCCTTATGAATATCATAGGTAATTGATAAAGCAAGATTTTGTTTTGAATAAGCAATTAGTTGGTGTAGAGGTAGTATTCTGTATGTTTTAGTTGAGTTGTCATTTTAAGCTAAATGTGTTGTTAAGGAGTGGTTGTATCTATAATTATTCCATAGGTGTTAATATTTAATTGTTTAAAAAGGAAATTAACTTGTGTAGGTTTAGTGTATTCCATGCTTGTTGATAATATAGTCGATATGGATGGTTAACTTATTGGAAAGTCGTTATGTTGTTTTGAGGAAGGCTTACATTTTACGATGTCAATGCTTCTATGGATTTGTTATTTCCATGGAATCTATTGGATTATGTTTCTGAGATAGGAATTACTTTTCATTTGCTGGAGGTCTTATGTTCGTAGATTGTCGAAGTGTCTTAACTATTATTTTACCGCACAATTCTGTAATAGGATAACTGGGCATTGTGTTTTAGTATTTGGTGAGAATCTCTATTTTTTTGGTTGTTCTAATAGAGGAGTTGAGTTTTGATGTATGGATATTGCTTTTATTAATTTTGCATGCGATAATAAGAATCTTTTATTTGTTTAAAGGTGTAATGAGTTTTTTTATATGTATGATTGGGCATATTTGCGCAATTGAGGTCGCATAAAGGTCCTGGTTATGTTCCTTGGCACCTTAATGTTATAGCTATTTGATGTTGACTTGTAGATAAATGTGGCTATCTTGATCTTTTATGTTATGTGGTGATCATGATGTTATTATGTTTGGTTTATTGGTATTATTGGAGCTTGATTATGCATTTGATGGATCAAGGAGATTTATTGTATCTAGTATATTGGTACACATCCAAAAGAGGACTTACTGATGTGCTATGTTGTCTCTAGAATTATGGTTATAATTTGGAACCTAGAGAGTTCCTATGTGAGAATGTAGAACAATGTATGGTGTGTCAAAAAACTAAAGGTACTGCTTCCAATTCTCGCTTATATCAACCACTTCCCTTTCCCATTACGCCATTAAAATGTATCAACATGGAATTCATTGTTGGATTCCCACAGACAAGTACTGGTTTTGATAGTGTCATTGTAGTCGTTGACAGGTTCAGTAAGATGAGCCATTTTATTCCATGCAAAACTACACATGATGCAAGATACATTGCCCAATTTGTTTTGATAGAAGTTGTTAGAATCCATGGATTGCCCTTTAGTATAGTTTCAAACAGTGATGTCAAATTCATGGGACACTTTTCGAAGACATTGTGGAAGAGAATAGGAACTAATCTATCATTTGGGTCAGCTTATCATCCCCAGACAAATGGACCAACAGAGGTCATAAACAAGATCTTAGGAAACCTTTTAAGGTGTTTAACAAAGGAGTATGAACAAGTATGGGATCAAGTGTAGCCACAGGTAGATCAGCTTTCATATAATGACAGTGTGAAAACTCGTAAGAGTTCATTTTCATTAGTTTATGGTGTTCGTCCCAGAGGTGTTTGTGAAATTAGAGACTTGGGAAGCATAGAGGGGAGAAGTAGATATGCAGAGGATTTCACCCAATCAATGAAGGTGGTGCATAACCAAGTCAAGAAAACACTCACGGAGGCAACACAAAGATTGAAATCCATGGTAGATGAGAGGAAAAAGGAATTATAGTTTGAAGCGGGAGACTTAGTGATGGTACACTTGAATAAAGAAAAATTGAGGAAGGGCATGCCAAGTTAGTTGCAGATGAGAAGGATAGGACCATGTAAAGTATTAGAAAAGTATGGAGAAAATTCTTATAAGATTGAACTTCCCACAAACTTACAAATCTCGCAAGTGTTTAATGTGAAAGACCTCATCAAATACAAAGGTCCAAAGCTAGAAGAGACTAATAACACTTCGGATGTGGAGAAGGTTACTTTGGATGTACCCCTACCTTCTAAGAGAAAGACACTAGCAGAGAGGATACTGCATTCCAGAGTGAAGAAAAAGACTAGACATGGATAGTACATGGAACATCTCATCAAATGGAAGCAACTTCTAAAGTAGAGGCTACATGGGTTGCAGAAGATGATTTCAAGAAGTTGGAGATCGATCCTACATTGTTGACTCCAGCTAAAACTTGAATTCTTTGTCTAGGGGGAGCATGGTGTAGGAGCACCTAGGGGTTTTGAACCCTCAATTTTGATGTCAAAGGCCTTATAATGGTTTTGGTTTTCAATAAGGTTGTTTAGGTTGGTTTAAGGTGGGTTTGATGTTGTTTGGTTATTTTTGTGTTTTGATTAAGTGCATTATCATCCAGGTGACCCTTGTAATGTGTTGAGTGCCAAAATGGGAAAAATTGTGTAAGTGACATCTAGAATGCTTAGGAGGGAATTTTTAGAGTGTTTTTAGGCCTAGGACCTAGTTTTTGACCTTATAGAACCCATTCATAGGGTCAAATCATTGGATTATCAAAAATTGCAAAAGATGCAAAATGTTTCTTGAGCAACATTTGCAACTCTCAAATGTTGCTCGACAACATTTAAGCAAAAGTTGCTTTCTTCCGTAATAGTAGTTATAGATTGTTTTGGGTAGTTATTTGGGCCCAGGGGACATATTTAAGGATATATGAAAGTTTGTAAGGGATTTGGATCAATTTTTGGTTAGATTTTCAAGAAGAACAATAGTAGCATTTCACTGTATTGTCATAGTTTTCGGAGTTTTTGCTTGATCTACCAAAATACATTGATTGAACCAAATGATTTGTTGTATGAATTGGCTTTTTTTCTTCATTTCATTGTTTAGTAATCATCTCTTTTGAGTTTGGAAATCATTTTGAATGCTCAATTTGAAATCAATCCTTACTGGACTGTTCTCTCCCAGTATAAGGGTTTGATTTGTAAATATGACTCTACAGTGAGCATCCTACATTAGATCCTTATGGCCCATGGAGGATGGAAATTAGATTCCTTTTATAGTTATTTCCTTTTTTATAGGTCCTAAAGATGGATTTTTCTATTTTTACCATCTTTCCCTAGGCGAGACTGTTGGTACCCTGCTAGGAGAAAGAAAGTACCAGTCTTTGATTGGATGTAGGGTGCATTGAACAGTGAGAAATAATGAGTGGAGAGTGGTATATGGGAGTTAAAAATACCCTATAACTATTGGTGTTGGTCAATGAATCCATCTCATCAATATTTTTTGAATTTGAATCAATTAGCCCTATTAGCCCTACTTTTAAGGACACTATTTCAGTAGGTTTTGAGGTACTGTATGAACAATTGGAGACCCCCTCACCTTAGAAATATTTGATTTTTCCAAAAAGGGTATTTGGATAATTGATTATATTTGGGGCTTATTTTAGAATTTATTAGGGTTTAGGACCCTGGTTAGGGCTACAAGGAATTACTAGCCTTATTCCTTTGAATTTTGAACTTGATGAAGAGATGGATAAACTATGAACCAATAAATTCAAGAATGAATTTAATATGATGGAGTTAGAGTCATTCTTTCTGTGCAAGGTGACTGGTGAAGTTTTTGAGAAGGTTTGGTGGAATCTACCATTGCAGATCCAGTGAAGAGTTAATCCACTTTTTGTAGAGAGGTCCATGGAAGTTAGGGGAAGGGAACCAAGTATTTACCCCTAGGTTAGCATTGTGAAATAATCCCTTAGTAGGTCTAGAAGAGGGACCTAGGAGTGAGTCAAGCTTACTTAGGAGAGGAGTCTCCCTATCAAAATGATTTGAGAAAATAAACTTATAATTCCCAAAACTCAAATTGACACATTTCATGATGAACCCGTAAGTCTGTAAAGCTCCAGTCATCCATCTTTGTGGTGATCATGCAATACAATATGTATACCCATTGGATCATAGATATTGACTTCAGATGTATTATAATGTCTATCTATAAGCTTACATCCACTTGTTCTCCACAAATAGGGATTGGATAGATTTTTGTTATATTTCTCCAAAGCTTCCCCTAAGGTCATGCAAGGCCATTTAGGCTCATGCGGGCGTATTAGCATTAAAAATGGACACAGTGGCATCTACTGACTCTCCCTGAAGCTTAGAATCATTCTCACTTTCTACACCTTACCAATTTCCTTCTATCCTTCCTTCTTAAACATTTGATCAAACTCATCGTTATACTCAACCAAGCTCTTACCAATATTACCAACATCTTTCTTTATAGCAATAGGTGGTGGTCTTATGTTGCTTACAACTCCATTATACATGCAAAAATTTTCTATATATCCTTTATTGTTACATTTATAGTATGTAGGAGATGATTTGTTCTGATTAACGAGAGTGGAAACAACCATGTGTGCAATGGAAAAAATGGAGGAGTTGATTTCAACGAGAAATGAAGGAAAATGCATTGGAAAGGACTATTAGCCCTATTTTTAAGGATAATGTTCGTAAAGGGTTTCAGGAGTTGTACAGAGGACTTGAAGAAACCTGACATTGAAAATATCTAATGTTTTGATAAAGGGTATCTAGATCGTAATATAGATTTTGGGGTTATTTGGAGAGTTTTTCAGAAAATAAAGAACTTGGGTCAGAATAGGGCTACAAGCAGTAATAAAAGACAAAATTTAATAATCTAATTCCATACTTAAAAATTCGAGATGTCAAATTTTCTAACATAATCACATGTATAACGATCTAGGTGGATCCTTGAGAAATCTAAAAATTTATTGTCTTTAAATCATGATGACGATGGCCCTATAATGTAGCATTCATCGAGAGCTTTCCAATACAACTTGAATCATAGAAAAAAAATTACTTTCTCAATATACGAATGGTCAAAGGTTGCATAGAAAAAGGTTGACATGTTCACATCATGATTCTTATGTGTCCATACAAATGCTGACGTGTCATACTAATTTGTGGAGGAGCACCTAGGGTTTCAAAGCCCTTATTTAGTTTGGATTTTTTCCTATCTTAGTTGATTAGGAAAATTAGGAATGTTTAGGAAGATATTGGATTCGTTTAGGGTTTATTGTGTTTTCTTTTAGTAGTGTTTTTGTTCATTCACTCTTTGTAATGACGTAAAAGACAAAATGGGTCAAAATATTGAATGGACATCCTAGCTTCTTAGGAGAGTTTTTTTAGAGTTGTTTGATGTCTTTGATGTTGTTTTTAATATTTTAGCAATACAAACAAGGGATTGAAAGTATGAAAAATTCAAGTTGCAAGAAAAGATGTAAAGTTGTTGAATGAAACATTTTTGCAAGTTTGCAACTTTAAAAAGTTGCTCGACAACTTTGCTAGAAAGTTTCTTTTCTCCTAAATGGAAAAATAGGTCAGTTGGAGTGGTTGATCTGAGGAGGGGAAGACTATATAAGAACTCGCATGGAAACATTTCGAGGTTGGATGACATTTTGTTTGCATTTCCTTTAAATGTAAAGTTCCAGACTGAGGCTGTATCTGTTCTTAAGAATTTTGAATTGGAAAAGCTTGTTAATTGATTAGATTATTGGATTTTCCATTGTAATTATTTTATTATGAGAGTCAATTAACTCTGTGTAGAAATATTTTGGTTAATAGTTTTTATTTTGTAGGTTCTTCTCAATTTTCTTTAAAGTTGTAGTTTCCTGGTCCAATTTTGGACTGTATATAAGAAATGGCTCCTCCAGGTCATTATATCCATGGAAATAAAAATGGCCCTAGATGGAATGATAGAGGAGTCACTGTACATAATTTTAGTTTTGGTTTTGTTAGTAGAGGTGTTTGCATTGAATTATGAGCTCTTGCCCTTGGCGAGCTTGGCTATAGCTCGACAAGGGAAAAAGAGGAACAATAAGAAAAATCTTGTAGGGTTGGATTGGTAGAAGAAATATAGTGGTTGGAGAGTGCAAAGGGAGAGTGGAAAAAACCTTGTGTTCAATGGTAGAAATGGAGGAGTTGATTTCAATGAGAAATGAAGGAAAATATAGCGAAAAAAGACTATTAGCACTATTTTTAACAAAAATGTCCCTCAAGGGTTTCAGAGGTTGTATAGAGGACTTGAAGAAACCTGACAAGGAAAATATCTAATGTTTTCATAAAGGGTATCTATATCCTAAGACAAATTTTGGGATTATTTGAAGAGTTTGTTAGAAAATCAAGAATTTGGGCCAGGATAGGGCTACAAGAAGTAAATAAAAGACAATTTTTAATAATATAATTCCATACTTAAAATTTGAGATGTTAAAGTTTATAACATAATCACATGTATAACAATCTAGGTATATCCTTAAGAAATATTAAAAAAAAATTGTCTTTAAATTGTGATGACGATGTCCCTATAATGTAGCATTCATCGAGAGATTTCCAGCACAACTTGAATCATAGAAAACAAAGTTTATTTTCTCAAGATATGAATGGTCAAAGTTTGAATAGAAAAAGGTTGACATGTTGGCATCATGATGCTAATGTGTCCATACAAATGCTGATGTGTAATACGAACTGGTACAGGAGCACCAAGGGTTTCAAAGCCCCAATTTAGTTTGGATTGTGTCCTATCTTAGTTAATTAGTGTATAGTTGGAAAATGGAAGCACTTCCATGGTAGAATATTTTAGCCTTCTAACTAAGTGGTTTGGGGTCATGTCATGCACCTTCAATAGGTTCCTGATTTAGACCTAGCTTTCCCCCTGTTCTGCCCCATTTTCCACCTCTCTCTAGCCAGTTTTTGGCATTCTGGACTTGAGATTAGAGATCTTTGACCTCAGGGTCAACGTCGACATTTTAGGTCTATGTCAACCTCAACCCTGACCTAGTTCAAGGTTGACCTCACCCCTGACCTAGGTCAAGTTTGACGTTGGCCTTGACCTAGGGTCCAGATTTTAGGATCTCACAGTTTTTGAATGTCAGTCTTTGAAAAAGTTAATTCCCGCTCCCGGGTCGGCTGTTTCAGGTTTTGAAGTGATGATTCCTAAATTATATTTAATATAGGTCCTCTCCTAGGGGTAAAGTCTTTAATGGTAATTTAATTCTCCTATGTCGGCCTCCTAAGAAGATTGTGCCCTAATTTCATATAAAAGGGGTTTTTTCTCCTCTCATTTTCTGTTAAAAAGTCTTGGATCCAAACCTAACCATCATTGAGAAATTGAGAAGAATTATCAAGTGAAGTTAAAGCAAGCTAATGACTAAGATTTGAAACAAGCATCTATCCATCCTCAAGAATTCAAGCATTCATTTTCATCAAGGAGATCCATTGGAGGCCATTAAAGGATTCAAGCTACATAGTGCCCTTTTTGGTGATCTCTCCATCCATCTTCTTCCAAGCCTCTACCTATTCAAGAACACATTCAATACTTAGTGTTGGAGATCTAAAAGAAATTGATTGAGGATATCCTACATTCTACTTTCTACATTTTGGTGCATACATACTTGTGGATCCATGGATTTGAATTCATCATAAGGACTTTTACAAGAAAGGTGATTTTATGCATTTACTTTGTTTTACTTATGCAATTTCAATTATACTTTGAGGTTAATTCCAAAACCGGGGTTTGACTAAGGCAAACCCCTTTTCCCCCAACAAACAAATCTCTTTTTCTTGTAGATATAGGTTCGGGACTGTGGATTTGAACTCAGATCTGGATACCCTTTTTCAGCGAACTATCAGGATCTGAAAATAGATTTTTCATCGAGGCAGCACAGGTTAGGGTCGAGATTATTAGGTCAGTGGTGATATTTGTGGCTCAAGGTTGACCTTTTTCATAGGACTGTGTCAGATCAGAAAAATATTTCTGGGTTTTGTTCGTCTCTACGTTTGTATTCTGGGTCATACTTCAGATTTTCTAGAAATAGAGTACAAAACTTAGAGAACAACATCCTTTAGATTTTCAATTCTTTAAGTTTGGTACTTCCTCTCATCCTTTTCAATTACTGCAATATATCATATCTCCTTTATCATAAAACAACATTTAAGATCTTCTTCTTTGCTCTCATTTCTAAATGGTTGATTCATTTGTGCATTGATCCTTCTTTTGGGTTAATCAACTTGGATCTTTCATTTGTGTATTTTGGGATAAAATATGAACATCTTATCTTCCTTCCCCTTGTATTCTTCATCACATTACAATATACACAAAATTACAAGGGTATGTGCAGGATCATGTTATGCCAAAAAGTGGCGATGTGAAAAAGAAGTCCTGATTGGTAGACTAATTGAAAAATATCTATAACTTTAAAATGGTGTAACTTTTTTTTAATCTGAAACATGTGTCACATTCTATGCTTCACCTACTATAATAAAAAAAATTTTTTTTCTTAATTTGATTAAGTTTAGACTAAGTTAAGGTGGTCAGACACAAGAGTTTTTATATTCTAGAAAACTTGTAGAAGAAAAATCATAATTAATTATTTACGTGAAAATAAATACAAAAAAATATGCGTCACATCCATACATGATTCTACTACTTATATATAGAATCTAGTAAAAAAATATTATGATTTGATTGTGTTTAAGGTGGTCAGACATACACCTACTTCTTATCTTTTTAGTCCTGATTGATAGACTGATTGAAAAATAGATATAGCTTTCAAATAGTATAAAAATTTTGAAATCCTAAAGATGATTCACATTCTATGCTTTTCCTACTACAATAAAAAATTCAAAAAAGCTCAATTTGATGAAGTTTAGACTAAGTTAAGGTGGTCAGACACAAAATTTATTAAATTTGGCAAAAGTTGTAGTAGAAAAATCATAATTAATTATTTACTTAGAAATAAATTACAAAAAACATATGCATCACATCCGGGCATGAGTACTACTTATATCTATAATCTTCTAAAAAAATATATTATCATTTTATTGTGTTTAAGGTGGTCAAACATACACTTACTTCTTATCTGTTTCCTGAAATTTTCATACTAATGCATATAAATTTTAAATTTCACCATATAGAAATTTTTTTTTTTTTAAATGGCTTATAGAAAAGAAACTAAATTCAATTTTATAAAGATTCTCTTCTTACACAATTTTTATATAATATTCATAACTTGTTCAAATTTTTACATCAAATTTCCTAAACCTAATTTACTAAATTTTCATTGCCACTTAAGGGTCTGGTTTGGCATACAATGATCCTGCACATACCCACAATTAAATGTAAAGGTTAAGGAAATACAACACATCTCAAACCTAATCAACACAATTACAAAACCAAATTTTCTTCCTTTACAATTAGGAAAATTAGGAATGTTTAGAAAGATTTTGGATTGGTTTAGGGTTTATTATGTTTGCTTTTGGTAGTGTTTTTGTTCATTCACTTTTTGTAATGACCTAAAGGACAAAATGGGTCAAAATATTGAATGGACATCCAAGCTACTTAGGGGGATGTTTTTAGAGTTGTTTCATGTCTTATATGTTGTTTTTAAGATTATAGCAATCCAACCAAGGGATTGAGAGTATGAAAAATTCAAGTTGCAAGAAAACATGTAAAGTTGTTGAATGCAACATTTTTGCCACTTTGCAACTTTAAAAAGTTGCTTGACAACTTTGCTAAAAAAATTCTTTTGTCCTAAATGGACAAATAGGTTAGTTGGAGCGGTTGATTTGAGGAGAGGATGACTATATAAGAACTCCCATAGCAAAATTTCGAGGTTGGATGACATTTTGTTTGCATTTCCATTAAATGTAAAGTTGCGCAGACTGAGACTGTAACTGTTTTTGATAATTTTGAATTGGAAAAGCTTGTTAATGGATTAGATTATTGGATTTTCCATTTTAATTATTTTATTATGAGATTAAATTAACTCTATGTGTAAATATTTTGGTTAATACTTTTCATTTTGTAGGTTCTTCTCAATTTTCTTTAAAGTTGTAGTTTCCTGGTCCAATTGTAGACTATATATAACAAATGGATGATACAGGGCATTAGATCCATGGAAATCAAAATGTTCTTGGATGGAATGATAGAGGAGTCACTATACATAATTTTCTTTTTTATTTTTTTAATAGAGGTGTTTGCATTGAATTATGATCTCTTTCCCTTGGCGAGCTTGGCTATAGCCCGACTAGGGAAAAAGAGGAACAATAAGAAAAATATTGTAGGGTTGGATTGGTAGAAGAAATATAGTGGTTGGAGAGTGAAAAGCGAGAGTGGAAATAACCATGTGTGAAATGGAAGAAATGGAGGAGTTAATTTCAATGAGAAATGAAGGAAAATGCAGCGGAAGGACTATTAGCCTTTTTTTTTAAGACAATGTCCCTCAAGGGTTTCATGGGTTGTACAAAGGACTTGAAGAAACCTTACATTGAAAATATATAATGTTTTCATAAAGGGTATCTATATCCTAAGATAGATTTTGGGGTTATTTGGAGAGTTTGTTAGAAAATCAAGAATTTGGGTCAGAATAGGGCTACAAGCAGTCTTTAGGCCTAATCCTAGATTGTAGGAGTTTGATGTATTCACAAAGAATGTTTGTTGGTTTCAAACCTTCAAAAATATCCTAAAATGAGCCAACAAAGTGAAAATTCAATCCTGGAAATATTTGTGAGTGAGCTGGCTTAGTGTGCTAGAATCTACCCTTGTAGGTTCATTGAGTATTGAAAGGACTTGTTGATAGGACGGTTCTTGTTGAGAAGGGTGAAGTTCTTGGTGACTTTCCATTAAGCTTAGGGTTGTGAGATCCATATAATTTCTAGGAAATAGACCTTAAGTTAGAGAAAAGTTGGCTCTAGAGTGAGAAGAACCACTCCTATCACATTGTTATCAGAGCCTAAAAATTGGGCTTGTGAAGTGTGGATGTTATCTTCATAAAATCAGGATGTAGAAAAGGATGTAGAAGAGCATAAGGAGGAGAGTAGAGTCTTGAAAGATTAGTTGGCAGAGATTGCACCTAAGTTAGAGGAAGTGTGACTTAGAACTACAAAAGTCAGTTAATTGGTCTATTAGTCATAAAATTGACTTTATCTATGAGTGGGTTGTTATGTCTTTTCGGTTGTCCAATTCCCCAAGCACTTTAATGAGGATAATGAATGAAGTGTTGAAATAATTCATGGGAAAATGGATTTTGGTATACCTAGATGATATCCTACTATTCTTTAAGCTAAAGGAGGATCACACTAAGAATCTACATATGGTAATGCAGAGGTTACATGAAAACAATTTGACAATCAACTTAGAAAAGAGTGAGTTCATGAAGCAGGATTTAGTATACCTAGGCTTTGTTATCTCAGAAGGAAACCTAAAGTTGGGCACAAGAAAGGTGGAATAAATATTAAGTTGGCCTACACCTAATTCAGCTACAGAGGTAAGGAGCTTCCATGGGTTGGCACAATTATATAGGAATTTTATTAGGCAATTCAGTGAAATATGTGTACCTATTTTGGATACCATTAAAGGAGGCATGAAAATAAAATTCCAGTGGAATGAGCATGTTGATAAAGGATTTGAGACTTTGAAGAATAGTATAGACACCCAACCTATACTGACACTTCCTAGTTTTGAGAGTTGTTCACTATGGAATGTGATGCTAGTAATATTGCCATAGGTGTAGTTTTGAGTTAGGAGGGAAAGACAGTGACATTTCATAGTGAAAAACTCAGTGATGCAAAGAAGAAATAGTCCTCATATGATTTGGATTTATATGCATTGGTGAAAGAACTAATGAAGTGGATATATTATCTCCTTCCTAAGTAAATTGTGGTCTTCACTAACAACCATACTTTAAGATTTCTAAATTCACAAGATAATTTAATCCATAAAAATGTGAAGTGGGTAGAGTATATCCAAACCTACACTTTCACCATAAAACACAATAATGGACTCCAAAATAAGGTGGAAAATACATTGAGCAGGATATTTCTCATAGTGCAAGAAATCGAGTTAAGAAGCATTGTCATAGAAAGTTTCAAAGACTTGTATCCATAGGATGAGGACTTCTCAGCATCTTACAAGGTATGTAAGGATTTTCAAAATCACTTTCATGGTGAGTACTCTTATTTCACTCTTTGATAAGGTCTTTTGTTTAGAGGATGGAGAATCTATGTTCCTAAAGGTTCAATGAGGGAGAACCTAGTGTAGGTGAAACATAATGGCTCACTAAGTGCACATTTTGGCGTTCATAAGACCTTTGAGCTGGTTAAAAGATACTACTATTGGCCAAGAATGAGTAGGGATATCCAGAAGTATTAAGAGACTTGTATAGTTTGTCAAAAGGCTAAAGGAGCTTCACCAAATGTAGGGTTGTATCAACCCCTTCCAATCCCAACTATACCTTGGGAGTGTCTCAGTATGGATTTTTTAGTTGGACTTCCAAAGACAAAAAATGGATTGGATAACATGTATGTGATTGTGGATAGATTTAGCAAGATGGCTCACTATGTGCCATGTAAGACCACTCATGATGCATGCTATATAGAAAATCTCTTCTTTAGAGAAGCAGCTAGGATCCATGGTTTACCCCTAAGCATTGTATCAGAAAGGGACTCTAAGTTTATGAGTCATTTCCAGAAAACTTTATGGAAAAAACTTGGTACAAATATTTCTTTTAGATCTGCATATCATCCACAAATAAAAGGGAAAATTGATAGGGAGGTTGGATGAATCACTGACTGATTCATTCTATGGTCTTATTAAATAATTTCTAGGGTGTCTACACCACACCACCTTCCACCTATAGGAACTTTCCTTTCTTGGGGTCCCCTAGTCTTCCTAGCCAACCCAACTATCATGAAATTTAAATCTAACAACTCAAACTTCTTGCACTCTTGCTCCACTCAACATTAGCCCTTGTTTTCATCTTAAGACTTCTAATATCCAACTTCTTGATAAATTATTGCAGAGGTGTGGAGGTGGTTTAGATACTTCAATAAAAACTATTAGGGGTGCTAAGAATCAATCCTAGTGCCACTAACAAGTCAAGTTCACAAAAATCCTCAATTAGGCCTAAAAGGCTACTAGCCCTATTAGGTCTCCCTCTCTGAGAAATCAGGGATTTTCCCTAAATCCTTCCAAAGAAACCCCCAATATTTTCTTGGGATTCTTGGTTCATTTTCCTACCCCTCAAGGATTTTTGGGGTCTTGGGGTCACGACTGGACGTACAGTGCCCTAACCAGAAATGAGTGAAATTAAGGATTTTTAGGCTCTTCCTAGCCCCTCTACAACTTTGGAAAGTTCCACTTATCAAATGGATTGGTAGAGTCTCTCCTAATTCAACAAATATTCGTAAGACTCATATCTTCCTTCTCCAAAATGAAATTTGTCTCTAAGTGGTCACCTCTCTAAATTAAGTGCTCTACACTATGGTCTTTCCTAGCCGGGCTCGCCTAGGGAAAGACATCAAAAATAGCTCTTGTGATTTCAAGTGCCCCAAGTCATATAATATTTATAGACATGGAGTCTAGTCACTATTCCCAAAGGGTTGTAAAGTTTGTATAGTGGGAAAATGAGCTAGCACTCCATTCTTTACAAATTGTCTTGTTCAGACCAGTGACAGTGTAAATCAGAAAATATTTACAAGAAGGTAATTAAAAGAACATATAATCTTACATATGCATGGGTTATAGTGCCAAATCTATTCCATTAAAAACCTACTATAATCAAGAACTTCAAAATCTTACACAAATTCACATAGTTGTCATTGCTTCTCAAAAACTATGTTCGTACACTGAACATCAAACCTTGATAAAAGGTCAAGGTTCTCCTTAAATAGGGTGGTGAATTTTTTATCAACCCCTTAGGGATTATTTTGGATGAGTTGTCCAATTCTTCCAACTGTTGTCGGAGCAACATTGCAAAGTTGCAAAATGCAACTTTTACAACTTTTTCCCATTGCTTGCAAACTACACAAATATGTTTCAAATCTTCACTAAACTTAACCAAAGGCCTAAATAAGTATTGAAACATAATTCAAACCTACCTTACACCCTTCTGACCTCATGATGAAATCATCATCACACATGTTCCAATTAGAAGGCTTTATAATTGCTTATCCTTAGTTGCACTTTCTAAAAAGTCCTAAGACTCAAACTGAACACATCGTATTTTACCTATGCTATGGTCAAGATGACCTTAAGATTGACTCAAGATTATCAAAACCAAAATTTACATAAGTCACACACATACAACTAAACCAACCAGATTTCAAAAACAACCTATGGGTGCTCCTGCACCATTTTCCCCCTCTGCACAAACACTAAGGAATGTGGGGAGATATCAGAGAAAAATCAATGCCATACTTCTTGAAATGAGCTTCTTCCACCCTTGTAGCCTTAGATTGTGGATTGTTCTTCCACTGTATGAGGTGTTCCATGTAAACCTTGTGCCTTTTAGACTTCTTCACTCTGGATTACAAGATCTTGTCTTCTTGAAGCTTGGCTTTAGGAGGTAAGACTTCAGTACATACATCCTCTAGTATCTCCTTACTGTTCTCATTCACTTATGTCAGTGGTCCCTTATAATTTATCAAGTCATCTACATTAAACACTGGTGAAATAATTAAACTTTCAAGAAGCTCCACCTTGTAAGCATTCTTGTCATACTTAGCCATCACCTTCCATCGTCCTAGTCTCTTGATTTTCAACTTTGTTGGCATTCCTTTCTACATCTAGACTTGTTTAAAAAGACCATGACATAATCTCCTACTAAAAATTGTATATCTTTCCTAGATATGTTAACCTTAGCTTTTAGTTTATGCGTAGCATCTATGATTGTCTTCTTCACTCGCTCTTGTATCTCCTTAATTGTTTGATAAAAATCATTTGCATGGCCACTTCTATGCTCCATAGCTCCTAGATCTCTGAGCTCACATACACACCTTGGCTACATTCCATATACTATCTCAAAAGGACTTCTCCCTATTCTCCTATTCACACCATCATTGTATGCATATTCATTCTATGATCAAGTCCCAAGTCTGGCCATACTCCTTGGTTAGGAATCTGAGAAGGAACTAGTACATTTGAGACCTCTTTTCGAGGAATGAATATGGATTCATTCATCCTACATGTCTGAATGAGTCAACCTATTGCCTGCTAGTAGGTAGGAGTATGAGCTTGCTCCCAAGTCATTGCAAGCTCAGTGACTACACACTAACCTAAATGAAGGATTTAGAGCTATATGTTGAAAGTAAAATGCTAGTTAATCTAAATGATTATGAAATTTTGATGTTAAACCAAGCTAATTAAATTCAATTTTATGCACCAATTGAAGTGTGATGGATTAATTTTAATACACCAAATGGAAGTGTGCTCTATGATTATATTTGCATGATTGCATAAAATTAAACTAAATGCTAATCAAATTGAAAGCTATGAAATGCAAGAAAGCTAGAGTTGAAAATGTAGTATAATAACGTTAATAAAAAATTAGGATCCTTTATGAAGGAAAAGGGTTTCTCTTTTATAGAAATCTCTCTCAAATCGATGGTCGAGATCGAACAAAAAGAGTGGCTCAGATTTGATTGAAGAAGAACAATCCATGTGCAAGTGATTCGATTGGTCGAGAGCGTTAGTTGACTGAAGTGATTGATCTGTTATTTTGGAAACTTCCATATTTAGATTTAGTTAACCGAAATGTTTCCAAAATGATAAAAAATGGAGAATCAATTAACTGCATGGAACTAGATTGTTTCCAAAATGATAAATCAGTTAACTGAATTTGATGATGGCATATGCATTTTTAATAAATTAATTGATTTTGAATGCACATTTATGTTTTTATAATTAATTTAATGCCTTTTTTCTTTAATTGACATTTTTGTATTTATTTATTTAATTAATATATCAGAATATCAATTAAATAATAGTTTAAGTTTTATTTTCCAATGTAATGTGATTTTAGGAATTAATTAATTAATCAAGTATGATGAATTATTAGGACCTAGAGTTTTGGTTAGGTCAGTTCAAATTTGATGAATTGTCTGTTTGATTTAGGACTTAGAATAATCAAGATTAGGGTTTCTTGATTAATAGTTGAGATTGGGGGTCTAGGGTTTAGATGACCATTTTTAGGTGATTACATTTGCCCCTCTTTGAATTGATGTGCAATTAGCGCATTGATTCAAAGCCCTATTAGCAAGAAGACCTAGAATAGTTTGATTTGAAGTGATGAAACCATTCTTTTGAAGAAGAAGACTGACTTCGAGCTTGATTGGACAAAGATTGATCAAAAGATATAAAACATAATGCTCAATTTGATTTGATGTGATGAAACTAAACATCTGTCAGGAAGTCTTAAACCTTTTTTGGTTGGTTTGAATGAATAACCAGTTTGATTTGAAGCGATGAAACTCATTACCGTTAAGAGATTTGATTAGCAAGAAAATTGACTTGATTTGAAACGATGAAGCCAATTTGATCAATGTATCTGGTTTCAATAATGAATAGCCCATATAAGACTGATCTTGTCTGGTTTTGAGTGTATTCACCACTGTATAAGACCATTGATTAGGTTGCCTTTGATTTAAGATAATCTCAACTTGATTTGATGCAATGAAGCTAAGATGCCCTGAGCGATGGGGTTTTGATTAAGAATGTAATCACTGGCATGTTGATGTCCTGATCCTACCCCCTCCTTTGGGAGTGAAATCTAAATATAGCTAGGTGCCCCAGTGATGAGAAACAATTATATTGATTAGACAATTTAGGAAGAAATTGATCTGATTAGAAAGAGGTCCCAGGTGGTTAGGAAAAAAGATGTACTCGATGAGAGGTCATGTTGACCATGATTGACCAAAAATAAGATACATGGATTGATTAGAAGAAAACCATGAGAGATTTCCATTGGTTGTGCAAGTGATCAAATTCATATTTTGATTTTGATCCTGAAAATAGAATCAAGACAATTGATTTAGCAAGGGGTGTCATGTTCACATATAAATGACCACTTAACGATGAGAATATTGATCAATTAGAATCTCAGATCCTTCACATTGGAGAGAGATAAAGTTATTATGCTGATTTCAACACTATGCAGATGCAGATGCAGATGCAAGACTAACATGAATGCAACCTAAGGTGTATTCACTTAGCTTTAGCATTGAAAATTTTCATCATTGAGAATTTTTGGAACATCAGAGTCGATACAATCCTTACTCGTGCCACTCTGACCATAAGAATATGAATATGACTTTCGTCCGATAAGATATGGGAAATTAATGTATGAATCAAAGCACAAAAGCAGAGATGACCTAAACATTGTTTCCAGTTGATGTTGCAAGAGTACACTAGTATCGAGGCATTCAAAGCCAAGATAACCATGAGTGTGATCTCGCGTAAACAAATAGAGCAATAACAATCAAGGAGATAGTTTCGACCTCACCTTGGCGTACAAATAAACAGGATTGAGGGATGTGAGGCTTTTCTACCTTAATGCAAGAGATCTTATCACATACACCTTGATTATTTATTGTTGTTGAATCATCGGGACCACACCAACAATTAGTAGACAAAGAAAAGATCAATGAAATCAATGAGAACAAGAGGCATACAAATAGAAGTTCAACATACTTCAGCCTATTTCAGAGTTTTTGAATATGTATGTGTATAGGGGTATTGAGAAACACCGTTGTGCTTGTGAGTGCAATGTTTTTGATTGTTGTTGATCTGTTGTTTACATTGGTGATATCCAATGTGTGTTAAGAAACACAGATGTGTCCTGAGATAGTGTTAAGAAATTTTTTTTATTGTGGTGTTGAGAAACACCTATTTGTGTCAGTAGTGAGTTGTCCTTCAGAAATGACAAGACTACTGACTCTGGTGTAAACTAAATATGGGATCAAATTTGGGGACCTATGCCCCTAGTAGCAACGATGATGACTAACTTGAATCATGCTGTAAGGACAAATCCGATTTGATTTCCCCTAGGTTATGACTCTGGATCAATTTCAAGCCAGGAGCATTCTCATAAGAACTTGAGTGTCATGAAAGTGACTGAAAGCTATGTACAAACTGAAGCAAAGGATTGATGCCAAGACTTAGAATTGATAGATGGAGTGATTAGTATAAGAGGCACCTATTTACCAGGTTTTCACCTACTAGGCAGAGATGTTGCTAGTAGAAATTGACTTGATTTGAAGTGATGAAGCCAATTTGATCATTGTGCCTGGTTTCAGAAATGAATGACTCATCTAAGACCAATCTATCTTGTTTTGAGTATATCCATCACTGTATAAGACAATTTATTGAGTTGCTCTTGATTTATGATAATCTCAACTTGATGTGATGTGATGAAGCTGAGATGCCCCAAGCATTGGGGTCTTTCTTGATGATGTGATCATTGAAAACCTAGAAAGCATGTCTTTGTTGCCATCCTTTGTTTTTCAATTTTTTTTTGTATTTTTCCATTTTTTTTTAATTTTTTTCTCTTTTTAGATTTTTTTGATTGATGCATCAAGGCACCTGTTGCTAGGTTTTCACCAAGATGATAATCTTTTTAGGACTTTCTGAGATTTTTAGATTTTTTAGAGATTATATCTGTTCTCAAGCAAGATCACATTGGCCTGCCCCCAATGTCTAGCAAGGTAGAGATCATTACAGATGGATTAGAAAGCTCCTGGATGAGGAGAATAGACAATGATGGATGAAGAAGGTGAATGCAACCCTCAAAGACAATCTCCTCAAGATTACCCAAGCTAGGGAAAAAATAATATAGCAATGTAGGCCCATGGAGCAGTCCTCGATAGCGTATTGGATTATGACCTAATGTCATGAAGCATGAGGTCCAAAATAATGGACATGTCAAGAATTTTTTGAGAAACTATTTTGTAATTTTGATCAAGACCAAGGGGTCAATAGGATAGTGATAAGATAGCATGATCAAGATAAAGGGTGATGGAGGTATAAGTGAATGGTTTGGATTATGGTAGGATGTTCATAGAGAGGGCTCAACCTTGTCAAGGGGTGTAGGATTTTGGATAGGGTATGGATTGAAACTTTGATATATGAGTGGATATGGATCTTGGTATACGAGGACCCAAGGTGGACTTGGTATTCAAGGTAATGGATTTTGGGACATGAGGACCCAAAATAGAGTTAGAAGATGAGAGATGTTTAGATGGAGATGAAGTGGAAGACTTTGGAAGCTTGGATACCAAATATGAATTTTCCTTTTTGTTAAAGCCTTTTAATAGAGACTTGGGAATCCACATAATTTTTTATTTTCCTTTTTTTGGATGACTTAGAATGCAGTTCTTCCATAATGGATTTAGGAACCCATATTTTCTTTGATATTATTCTTTGCTTGTATTTAGAATGCAATTCTTCTATGATGGATTTAGGAACCCATATTTGCTTTGATTTTATCTTTTTCTCAGTGGACCTTTGTGGTCTCTTGAATATTTCATTTTTCATTGTAGTCACATGTCAATTAGATGGGACATAGTGACCTTCATATGTACGTGGATTCTTGAATTTCTGATTTCTTCGTTCCGCATCCAAATTACTTCCAAAATACTTGGGGAGTGTGGATGAAAAGGGTTAGTATGGATGTTTCATATGGATGGATTGATAGGGAGAGTTCAAGGATGCATGTCTTTGTTGATCTTGATAGGGGATAGGGTAAGTGGATGGAGGGATATAAGGACCCAATATACACGGAAGGTTTGACGGTTTCTTCTTTATGATGTAGGAACCAAGGATGTATTTGGAGGATAGAGAAGGATGATGCTTACATTTGAATGGAGGGATATAAGGTGTGGAAGGGATATAAACATGTTTAGAGTGAGATGCATTTCCAAGGATATCATCATTAGGAGTCATCTTTATACCCGTAGGCTCATGACTAGCTTTGATAGGAGCAACTGAAGCTTGAGGAGATTTATTATTCTACAAAGGATTTGGAGGAATGATGGTTTGTGGAGGTAGATATGGAGGAGCATGACAAGGAGATGATGGGATTCTCTAATCTTAACAAGGATCTTTAGATGGTGTACAAAGGGTACCTTTCTCTTGATTTTCAATAGGCCCATTAGAGATGCCAAAAATGATATCTTGATGTTGCTTGGGAGATGGAGAGCTATATTCTTGGAAGAAATGGAAGGGGATGATACAATCATCATGATACTCTTGATATATGTGATTTCAGTCAACTATTAGATAATGATGGATGGTGTCTTGATCTTGATCATTACAGATATTTGTTTCTTCACACTTTGGATTTCCCTCTTGACATGGACCCACTTTTAAGGATGAGGTAGGAGTTTTGATTTGCATGAAGGAATCTTGACACACTGATGGGCCATCATTTGGAATAGAAATGATAAGAATTGAAGAACATAGATGCTTTGGGTCTATGATCTTTGAATCTTGAGAAGGACTTGAATTTATATGTGGATTAGCTTTGATCTCTTTTAGAGGTAGTCCCTGAGGGTAGATATAGTCATCATTAGGCCCATTTCTTGATAGCAATGGTGAAGCTTTAGGAGATGGAAGAATAGTGGAAGAAGTAGATGGGATATGGGAACCATTTCTAGACATGGATTCCTTATATTGATCATGCTTGAGATCATTATCTTCACTAGATGATTCATTAGGATTTTCCACTTGGATTATACCATCATCTATGAGATCTTGGATTTTATGTTTCAACTCCATGAAAGATGAATTTTTATGCTCATTGTGTCAATGATATGCATAATAGGTACTCAAGAATCTTCATCCACGTGATGTGGCTTGAGGTAATGTGATGAGATCATTCTCAAGAAGTTCTTCCAATGCTAATTTATAAGATTGTCCCAAAGGAGTAAAGATTCTCTCTAAAGGATAATTAGACACTTCTTGACTTGCAATATCTTTCTTTTGTGGATAGAAAATACTTCCATCTGATTTTGAAGAGAAAGGAAGTATGGATGACTACTGATCATAGAGAAAAGGGAAGATCGATGAGGACTTGTTGGATGGTGTATCCTTTTCTCCCTTTAATTCTTGGATTTTTTGATTTTAAAGATTCAAGCTATTTTGATAAAGTTGCCATAAGAATCTCTTCTTGCGCATTGTTAAGACCATAAGGTTTAGCCCATTTTCTTTTAGACATTGTAATATTGGGTTGATGTGCTTGCATATAAGATTGAAGAGGAGGTATGACAAATTTATTGATTGACTGTCAGGTGTTGAAGTGATATCGAAAGTGCTGATTAACTCCAAGACCAAGGGACAAAGGAGACAAATTCCAATTGAGAGAGATAGAGAGAGAGAGAAGCAACGACTCTAATCTTGAGTCAAGGTTAATGAAAATTCTCTCAACTCAAGATAAGGACAATGCATAAAATATGATTAAAGTAACAAGTCTCTTGGACTAGCACAAAAAAGGCAGATTTTGAGACAACAACAAGTTGGACTATCAATAGATTGCAGTCAAAGACAGACTAGTGATGATGTTGGTGATAACATAGATTTGTGAAAATTTAGACAAAACTTTCACAATAGAAGAGAAATTCAGATAACAAGTTGATAGATTTGGGAGTTCCTTAAAATAAATTATAGTTCACACAAGCATAAACAAGTTGATTCGCCTGACCGACACTGTGGTGATATCTAAAGTGTTGTCTAAGTCCAAGACCAAAGAGACCAAGTGATAAACATCCAACTGAGGAGGAGATAGAAAAGACTCCAATCTTGAGTCAAGGTTAACAAACCTGCTCTCACAAATCAAAATAAGGATAGCGCAGACAAAGATGATAAGATTGAACAAAGGACTCGGTCAATTTGACAAGTGTAACAAAATCAGATTTCAAGAAAATGGTAGGTTGGACTAGCAATAAATTTCAGTTGCATACGAACTAGCAGAAGCGTTATGACAATGCAAATTTCAGAACAGACTGAATGTAGTAGGATAGACTGATGGAAGACAAAGTTTTGATAAGTTTTTGATAGATTGCTGATGTTTCAGACGAGATATGACAGACAAGTACTGAAAGTGTATAGTTTTCCAGATTGTTTGATTATTTGATTGTTGTTGTTTCAGTGAACACTCACACCAGACACATCAAGAAGCTCTTATCTATTCAAGCACATCAAGAAAAACTTACTCCTAGGTGGTGAGAAATGGACAATACTTGTTTGAATCCTCTTACAATAAAATACCCATTCATCTCATATAGTTAGAATCTTTGCAACACTGGCTCCCCTCCATGACACACACTTCTCGGGCCTACCAAGCTTCAATTTTATCAAGATCATCTACTTCAAGAGTCCACTTAAACTTAGTCTTTAGACCACCTGTGATGGTATCAAGAACTCGTACACAAATTCCACTAAAATTTCTTATAAACTTTCTATAAAACTGAGCTAACCAATGAAATCTCCTTACCTCTGTCCCTGTGGTTGGTGTAGGCCAATTTAGAATAGCTTCCACCTTTCTTGGGTCCATATTCAATGACCCTTGGGATACTACAAATCCCAAATACACAAGCTCTTCCTTGAAGAACTCACACTTCTCTAGATTGATGGATAACATCTCCTTTGGAAACCTTTTGAGTACCATATCCACATGCTTCAAATGTTCCTCTGTTGTCTTACTAAATATGAGTATATCATCTAGATATACTACCAAAATTATCCTAGTGAAATCCTTAATAACTTCATTCATGAGCCTCATGAATGTGCTAGAGGCATTTGAAAGGCCAAATGACATAAATCTCCACTCATACAACCCATCAGTGGTCTTAAACGTTGCCCTCCATTCATCCCCATCTTTGATTCTAATGTGGTGGTACCCACTTTTGAGGTCCAACTTAGTGAAGTAGTTTTCCCCTCCAAGAAAGTCCATCAAATCCTCAATTCTAGGAATAGGAAATATGTGTCTAATTATAATCCTATTAATAGCCCTAGATTCAGTGCAAAGTCTCCACTTACCACCTTTCTTGGATTCTAAGACCATAGGTATGACACATGGACCAATGCTCTTCTTGATTAGTCCTTGTTCTAATAGCTCTTGCACTTGTCTAACCACTTCTAGGTTCTGCTCTAGTGTGAGCTTGTATGTTTCCTTGTTGGGCAATGAAGCCCCTGGTATGATATCAATCGGGTGGCTGATATCCCTTTTAGGAGGTAATTTTTCTGGTGTTCCATCATTGACTCCTACCAATAGACACACACAAAAACAAACTAGGGACTTCTTATTTATTGCTTATTACCTTTGGTGGTTGGCCAAACTAACCTACAAGCCAAAATATTTTACAAATCTATACAAGACCTTAAGGTTCTCCTACACCATCCCCCCCTACAAAAAGAAAATAAAGGTACCTTAGGTGTGATGAACTCCATGATTATGCCATGCTTCTTGAAGTCTCCCTTTTCTATTCATGTATCCTCTTACTTAGCTTGGTGTTCCCATTTCACAAAGTGTTCCTTGTAGACTTTCTTCCTTGTCTTCATCTTCACCCTTGAGTCCATAATCCTTTCCACTTTGGGCTGAGCTTGAATAGGTTCTTTGAGTTATTCCACATCCTTAGTCACTTATTTACTGTAATCTTCCTCATCTATGTCTGGTCCTTTGTATGGAATCAAGTCCCCCGCATTGAAAATGGGGGAAATAGACATATCCTTTGGTAGATCTATCTTGAAGGCATTGGAACCATACTTATCCAATACCTTACAAGTTCAAATCCTATTCATCTGTAGTTTTCTTGGTATTTCCTTCTTTAGTATATCCTTGTTCAAATACACCATCACCAAGTATCTTACCTGAAATTTTAGGTCTCTCCTTCCTTCATCTTTCTTAGCCAACTTCTGATTAGCCTCCATTAGAGTCTTCTTGACTTTCTCATGAACTTCTCTCATTGATTGTATAAAGTCATATTCCTATCAACTAATTCCTTCATATCTTTTTAAGTCTCTGAGCTCCAATACACCCCTTGGATGTATACCATATACAATCTCAAATTGACTCTTACCAGTAGTCATGTTGGTGCTATCATTATAGGCAAATTCTTCCTGTGGGATGTCTTGCTGCCATCCTTGCCCATTTTCTTTTGTCAAAAATATTAGCAAGTTTCCAAGAACCTTGTTTATTACTCCCTTCTGACCATCCGTTTTAGGATGATATGCAAAACTATGAGACAAATTAGTTCCTAGTCTTTTCCATAGGATCTTCCCAAAGTGCCCCATAAACTTCACATCTCTGTCTACAACTATATTTATTTTCAAGCCATGGTTTTGGAAAGTGATCAATTTTTTGTAATGTGATTCACTTTTTGGTGGTCATTTTTGGAAACACATCTAGGTTACAGATCAATTCCTATAAAGATAAGTTTTGTTGATTTAGAAATCGACTAAGTATAGAAGAAGAGATACATAAGTATTTTGGATATCAAAGATCGAGATCGATGAGTTATGACATGCAAGCTTAGAGGAAGACATTATGGGGTATGTTTTACCTCCACCTAAGATTGATTTGATTTTTGTAATGTGTATGGAGAGTTAGAAAGAATTGAAGATAGACAGACTGTAGCAGAACAACGATACATGGCGGTCAGATAGTAGAGATGATTAAGGGAGTATGACATGGAATCGTAGAAATAGGAATTGGATTATGGTTGATGATAACCTATAATTTGACTATGCAAGAGCTCCAAAATTTAATTTAATGTTTACTTTATTAAATGTATTTTGTATTAGAAGCCAACTATGTAATATCTGCATTGAGAGCCGACTTGGTGAAAGAAAAAGAAATTTATGTAAGATCTTTTTGTGAAAGTAGTATGGAATTTTTAAGCATGTGTATTATGTTATGTGGAAGATGCAAATTGTAGAGAAGAGGGTGACAAAGATCATTGATGAGTTATAAGCAGGAACCATCTAAGCATTAGAGATGCTTTTTATTGTTCATTACTAAGAACATTTTATAATAGAATTCTATTGTAGAGATGTATGCTTAGTTGGCCCCTAACAGGGTTTTGTGGACCTTTAATAGGGTTGTAATTCCTTTAACAAGGAAATGTAATATGTAATATTCAGCTCCTAATAGGGCTAGGTATCCTAATAGGGACACTATACTTTAGTTCATGCATGTGGGTATCATCCCCACTGGGGTTTTCCCTTGGCCAGGGTTTCCTCGACAATAAAATATGGTGTTATGAGTTCTATGTCATTTTCTTATGTTCTTTTCATTACTGAAAGTTTATGGCTAATATTTAAATGGTTGAAGAATTTAATTAAGTTTATTAATACTAATTCACCCCCCCTCTTTGTATTATCCAATCCTGACAATTGGTATCAATGCTTTTGGCCCTTGGAGAAAAAGTCTAACAGCTTGAGGGAGATCAGAATGGATTTGGACAGTTTGCAAGAAAACTTTGATGTTGCACTTGAAGACCTTGACAAAGAAAAAGTAGAGAATGGAGAATTGAGATTCAACATGTGAAGAGATGAGAAATTTATAAAGAAACTTAAGGAAAAAATTGAGCTTTCCAAAATTCAAAGACAAGATCTTATGGTTCAAATACAAGAGGATTCAGATGAAGACAATTCAGATCAGGTGAGGCAACTGAAAGAAGAGAATGAAACTCAGAAACTTGAGAATGAGAGTATGACTAAATAAATATAGATATAGAAGGATGCTAAGAAGAAATTTGAAGAAGCTTTAAACAGTGCATTAGATCAAATGAAGAATGAGGCTAACAACTACAAGAACAAGTATCTAGAACTGGAGAAATACAATCAGATCATAAAAGGTGAACTTGTTGAGGCAAAGAAACACATTGAGAAACTTCACACCAGTAGTGATTTGATTTATGAACAAAGAGATAGATAGAAACCTAAAGGTGATATGACTGGTATTGGCTTAAATGAAGCTGAATGTTCAAAGAATCAAGAAGAGAAATCTAATGGGAAGATTGATGCAGAGAAACCTTCTATTGAAGAAACTAGAGTGCAGATCAGACCCTTCAAAGGTAGATGCTTTGGTTGCAACAAATTTGGACACATGAAGAGAGACTGTAGAGGTAATGCCCCTTTGAGAACTTTTTCTGGTTATTGTTTTCATTTCAATGGATATGGGCACAAGAAAGCATAATGTAGGAAACCTAATCAACTTGGATACAAAAAATACAATGGAAGAGAACCTGTAGTGAAACCTACATGTTACAAATGCCATAATTTTGGACACATTGTGAAGTACTATAAACTCCAAGTTAATTAGGAAATAATACCTCCTATATGTTACAGATGCAATAATCTAGGACATATAGAAAAGTTTTACATGTATAATGGAGCAAACAAAAGAAGAGTACCACCTCCTACGAATACACAAAATAATGAAAGTGATATTGGAAAGAGTGTTGCATATTTGAAGAATGATTTTAACAATTGTTTTAAGAAATTAAAAGATAATAGCAGTGGTAAAATTTGGAAGATCAAGGAAACCAATGAGACACTAGTTAAGGGCAAGACAGTAGACACTACTAGATCTTCGACTGATGGTAGCAAAGCAGAATCGATCTAATTGGCTGATCATGGCCTTAGGAGGAGCATTGGATACAAACATCATAATATATCCTACCCCAAAATTGTGGATTTATCTCAAGCGAGCTTAGGTATGAACTTGGCCAACATCAAGAAATATACATCTAAGAGTGCAACATCAGTGGATGCATATATTGTGATCGTGAGATTTACAGCCGACTAGACATTATTGAGTAAAGTAAAATTTATGACTTAAAGTTGTATAAAGAACCATTCAATGACCTATTTCTTTACCATTTGATGAAGAGTGACCTAAGGAGATGAAAGAGCAAAGGAACTCAGTCTATTCTACAATTATTGTGCATGATCAATTGAAGTAAAAAATTGGAATTCAGCGGAAGATAGGTATTTACATCATCTAGCTATGGATGCACCTATTATTTTTGATGTTTTAGATTTACCTAGGTATAAATTTAAGAAACATCCATTCAAGTCCTGTGAAGAGGACCCCGAAGGAGAATTTTCTCAAACCCCTCATGGAATATTACACATAGAGATATTAGGGCTCACGTACATTGTAAGTATGATATACTTGGCACTGATGATATTTTCACTGTGATGGAGCATATGAATGAGAAAGGAGCTATGAAATAAGAATACAAGCACATTGATCAATTGAGCATAATGAAAATTTTGGAGTTGAGTGAATTCAAAAAAATTGAATGGATCAAGATATTATTGAGCATAGTACATGATCAATTCATTTTGATTGGTGATTAGCCTGTGAAGATTTGTAGTGACCTAATCCATGAAATTATTGTACTAAACAACATCGGAATCACTCATGTTGTAGAAAAACATGTAAAGAAATAAGTTGAAACCCTAACTCACTCAAAATGGGACAAGTGGGCAATGACTATGAATGACATCTTTTAGCAATATGTGAGGATAATTTCTACAATACTTGGATATAAATTCTACTACAGCAGTAGACCTAACTCAGTATCAGTAGGAGTAATCATGATGGCATGGAAATTGGTGAAGGAAAATGTGAAATATAACCTTTGCAAAGTACTGGCACAACAATTTCTAGAGAATTTCAAACTAATAAAGAAAGACAGAACTAAGACCTTCAGATTTGGCTCACTAATGATGCATATGTTTATACACATTAAGCACAAATTTCCTAGCTTGCACCCTAGTGTTTGGAAATTAGGGGTACCTAGTGGCATTCTAATTTCACAGAGCTACAAAAGCCAGAATAGCACATGGGTTGATGGGGAAATTTTTTCTATGATCAAGATCCTTCAGAGAAAAATGAAAACTAGGTACAGGATACATGAGGACATTGCTGAAAAATACAAGGATACAATTTGTTTTATGGTTGAAACTGATTGTGTATGTTTTGAAGTAGTCACACCTAGAAAGAAATGGTGTTATCCCATGGGTTATGAAGTAAGTTCAGAGGTACTTACCATGCAATTTGAACATGTTCTTGCATTAGAAGTTGATATATTAGAAGAAATATGGGGAGCACATGAGGAAAAATTGACTAAGGTGAGAGAGGAAAAGACAAGAGGTCTAAGGAAAAGAAAAATTGAAAACCTTGTGCATGAATGTGGAGTAAAATTATGATTGATAGAAGAAGAACTGAAAGAAGTGAAAAATAAAATGAAAAAGAGATCTCTTGGATTGGCAAGTGATAGTAATACTACCCTTCCCACTCCTAAGGTAGTGATGATAAATATCCCTCCTCATCCTTTACAGTAGACATCACAAGCAGGAAAGGATACTCTGAGAGTACACACCAGATCTAGAAATCCAAAAACATCTATGGAACCAAGCACTGTGAGAGAAGAAAAGAAGCCTAATAAAATTAATCAATTATGGAAGCCTGACCTAAAGATGCTAGAGAAGAGAGCCATAGAACAAGGGAAGCTTTTTTCAATTGAAAAATACTATGACAGGTATGATGAGGCTGACAGAATGAAAATAGAAGATGTTGTAGCCAATCACCTTCTTATTTTCAAAAAGACCCTACTGGAAATTGAGGGAAGCATACCAGAAGAATTGTATGGAGGACTAGATACAAGGAAACACATAGCACAAATTAAAGATGAAACAATAAGGAATCATGAAATTGATAACATGTTTCCTGTAATATCCGTACAAGAAAGAGAAAGAATATTCAAGGAATTGAAACCTTTGTTAGGGACTAAGTTAAGATTGTTGAAAATCATGGCGAGGAAGTATGATGAAGTCACTGAGGAAACTTAGAAGGCACTAGAAAAAATATTGATGAACACTACTTATGACAAGCCTCCACCTCCTAAAACCACTTCGCCTACACCATTAGGAATGGGAGAAAGTTCAAAGATAGCTGAGGCAAATGCTAAGAAGAGAGAATTTTATTCACATACAAATTTTTATGTTTCTGGCGTGGCAGTGACATTTGACACATCACAAGATGAAAAGGATCCATTTACATGGAATGTGGACAATACTATAGTAGATGAAGCATAACAGAAAGAGGAAGTAGAGAAGAAAAAGGGAGAAGAACATAAGACAAAACCAAAAGAGGATGAACAAAAAGAGGTAAACACATCTTCTATCTCATTATTGACAAGCATAGATGTTAATGTTGATAGCATGGATGAAGATGAGATGGTTAAATTGCCTTTTACTGCACTAAACAAAGTTAAGGAAAGATCAAAATAGAAATGTGACAAAAAGGATAAAGTGATTACAAGAGCAATTGATACTATGATTCCAATTGATAGAGCAATTGATTCTAGTACCTATTATTTTCCAGCATAAAGATGACATTGAAAATGTGAAAATAACACTTGATGAATTTGACAAACATTATGAAAATTTGATAAAGATTGCAGAGGAGAAGACATCGAAGAACTATTTAGAAAAGAAGCTATCATAATTTTGCAAGTCCATCACATGGGACTTAGGCACTGTGAAAACCTATTTGAAAAATGCAAGGAGCTACATTGGACATGGAAGAAAATTGTTTAGTTACTGCATGAATCCTATTAGGCATGTTCAAAATGTTGAAGACATTATTTCCAAAGAGAAGGAAACTCTGAATAGTATGATGGACAATTATGAAACATCTTCACAATATATAACAGAGCTAGACAACGAAGTCAAAAGAGTTTTGGAAAAAATCAGTGTATTGGATGATGAGAAAGGGAGAGTATTGACAAGATTTAATTTGTCGAAGAGTTTAATCACTCCTAAGCTAAGTATACTAGAGTTACATATATCAGACTTTGAAAAAGTGATAGATTCATTAACTAAATCTATTCCCACAAAATTGAAAGCATTTGAGACCGCATCATTTTCATTAAATGGCCTAATTCATATTAGTCAAATATTGTTCAAAATATAGAGTACAAAAGTGAAGATCTTGGAAGATTCCTTTCAAGATATTATAAAGCTATTGAGAAAGAACTAAATCCTATTATTTTGTATGCACCTTTTTCATTATTGTCAAAGGGGGAGAATAGAGAAGAAAGAAAATAATAATAATAATAATAATAATATACGAGAAGATAAGAAAATGGGAGAAGAGAGAAGAAGAGGAAGGAGAGAATATAGAGGAGACGGTTTTATTTTTGTTGGAACACTTATTCATTTTTTTTAAGTGTTACCATCAATGCAAAAGGGAGATATTGTTGGCAAGTGATCAATTTTGTGTAATGTGATTAAGTTTTTGGCTCTCATTTATGGCAACACATCTGGGTTACAGATCGATTCCTATAAAGATAAGTTTTGTTGATTCAGAAATTAACTAAGTATAGAAGCAGAGATACAAAAGTATTTTGGTTATCAAAGATCGAGATCGATGAGTTATGACATGAGAGCTTAGAAGAAGATAGTATGGGGTATGTGTGACCTCCACCTAAGATTGATTTGGTTTTGGTAATGTGTACGGTGAGTTAGAAAGAATTGAAGGTAGACAGACTGCATCAAAAAAGTGATATAGGGTAGTCAGACAGTAGCGATGATTAATGGAGTATCACATGGATTTCTGGCAATCGGAGTTGGATTATGGTTGATGATAACCTATAATTTAAATATGAAAGAGTGTCGAATATGCATTTAATGTTTACTTTATTAAATTTATTTTGTATTAGAAGCTGACTATGTAATATCTGCATTGAGAGCCAACTTCGTGAAAGAAAAAAGATAATTATGTAAGATCTTTTTGTGAAAGTAGTATGGACTTTTTAAGAATGTATATTATGTTGTGTGGAAGATGTGAATTGCATAGAAGATGATGACAGAGATAATTTATGAGTTATAAATAGGAACCATCTAATCATTAGAGATGCTTGTTATTGTTCATTACTAAGAACATTTTATAACAAAATTCTACTGTAGAGCTGTATGCTCAGTTGGACCCTAACATGGTGTTGTCAGCCTTTAACAGGGTTGTAATTCCTTTCAAAAGGAAATGTACTATGTAATATTTAGCTCCTAAAAGGGACACTATACTTTAGTGCATGCTTGTGGGTATCATCCCTATTGGGGTTTTCCCTTGGCCAAGGTTTCCTTGACAACAAAATATGGTGTTATGAGTTATGTGTCATTTTCTTATGTTCTTTTGATTACTGCAAGTTTATGGTTAATGTTTAAATGGTCGAAGAATTTAATTATTTTTATTAATACCGATTCACCCACCTCTTAGTATTATCCAATTGTAACACCCCGCTAGGGAACCGAAGATATATTAACCTAGAACATGATACTATGTGTGTTGAATAAGTTTTTTAAAGTTTACATAAAGAGACATACATTAATGCGGAAGAAAATACCATTTATACACATGTTATACACTCACATAGATTACACGACTCAAGGGTTCCATGACATTGAATTACATAAAGTAAAACATAACTAACAATATTAAAAAAATATTTCATTTGAATAGATATAACAATTCCAACTTACAAACCCATAATTACAAACCTCATGGATAACCATGAAACCACCATAAACTCACATCCACTGCACATGTTGTAGGGTATGTGGTAATCACTCTAATCTACACAATATAAAATATATAGATTAGGTATCAAATGCAATACTCTAATACAAGATTTACAATATGAATGATACTCACATAATCAATAAAGAAGAAACATAAAGAGCTCATCTGCAAAGAACCATCAAGCACCTAATACAAGGATGTCAAATCTCAATGGGTAAATAATCACTACCACCCATCCATGTGGAACCACAAAGGTCCACCCCACCATGCTGAGGAGATAACAACAAACCCTACTCGAATATCCAAAACCAATAAGGAAATAACTGCTAAGCAAGGGAGCCTGATAGCTCTCTAATCTAGGTGTACTATACATCATGAAAGGTAAGACTCACTGATCCAGAGGCAACTGATATTTGTAGGAAAACTAGAATATGTGTAGGAAGGTGTCATCATGTATGTCTAACCCTTAAGTTTTGTCCTAGAAACCCGAATGGATCCTGACACTCAAGTGACCATAGATGGACATCAATGACCTCTCAAACTGACAAGGCCACCAACTCCTCATAAGGGGGAAAGCATTATCTCATCCTCCATCTTAGTCTTTACTAGCACTCAAGCATGGGTGAGGAGAAACACATCTTATTAGTTCATTTTACGATCTCTCAGTTATACATTATGTTATCACATTTTAAGTATACTTACAATAAGAAATCCCAGTAGTCACTTACGGACAGAGAACTTATTGCAAGCCACCCCCTACTACACATCTAGGTAACCTACCCTAGGCTCACGGATCCTACATGGATCTAGCATGGGTTGAAACCCAAGTATACCCAATCTAATATCCCACACATAACAGGAATGGTCACAAAGAGGTACACAATTAGTTAATATAATCGAAGGCTTACATGGTTAGTTTAGGGTAATTACATGAAGCACACACGCCACATCGTAATCATAAATGAAAAACACCCCCGAAATTTTGTATATGTTCTAGGACAATCTAGAAACCCAGACGCCCATAACATAGAGAAATAACCATTCAGGAAAGGAACATTGTTTACGCTATGCAGAAGATATCAATATTTCATCATATATAACACTTAAAATTATATAAATAATTTTCGCAAAGATAGTGCAATATTCATCTAAAAAATTATGATTAAATTCATCACAATTTGTTTATTTGTCCCTTCCTTATTAGTTTAAAACCATAATAATTTCCCTACATTATCTATCAACTAATTTGTATCGAACCAATTTAAAGAAACAATCTATTACCAAAATTAAATAACCTCCTGAAATAGTCTTTGTTCAAGAGCATTATTTATACTGAATTTCAATAACTTTAATTAAATTACATTTAATTAATACTAAATAAATTGCATTTACATGGTATTAAATAAACTAATTTAAATACCATTTAAATAACCAAAATTAAAATAATACTTAATAAGCAAAATTCAATAAAAATAAAATTTATCAACTTTTAATTTTAATGTTGATCTCTTTATTTAACCAAATAACATATTATAAATTAAATATAATATAAATTAATCCTATTATAAATTAAATATAAATTAATCTTATTATAAATTAATTATAATATAACTACACATTAAAAAAACATTTTAATTAATATTTAATAATAATATATTATAAATAGTATATACTTAAAAAAAAAAACCATATTTAAAATCACAATGTTTATTTTAAAAATAAAAAATAAAAACAACTTTATGGGGAGCGGGTCCTCCGCGGCCCCCACTCCCCTTCCCTCATGTTAAGGCGAGGGCCGTGCTAGCTGCTGACAGCCCGACTGTCGAGACAGTCTGGGTCTGTCATAGCGGCCCAACTATCAATGCAGTCCGGGACTACTGAGCAGTACCGACTACTCGCTATACAGCGGGTGCGGGTTGGTGGGTGGAGCCCACTGCCCCCCAAACATATATTTATTTTTTATTTATTTTTTTATATTTTCTCTCAAAAGAACTAAACATTGTTCTCCCAAAAAAAATGTTTTATTTTTATTTTTTTTTCTAAAATTTCCAAAAATGGAAAAAGGTAAGTCTTTTCTTTTCTTTTTATTGTCTTTTTTCCTATTTTTTCAACTGGTGAACTTTTAGTTTTGACTGTATTTTTTTTAATAGTGAGCATGTTTTTTTGAGATAACTAAATTTTCAAAAGGGAATATTTGCCCAAACAATAATTTGATTTTTTTTCTACTATAGTCTATACTATAAAAGGTTTAATTTTCTCGATTTATAGGTCTTCCTATGCATATTTTTCCTTTGAATTTTGGCAGCATAACCCTACTATGTCAAGTTTACATATTTTCTAGAAAATATAGATCTAGGGTTTTCTAAAGTATCCTTTTACACAAAAAAAGTAAATAAACCTAATTATAGAAATGTAAATGTTCTCAAACACATAGAGAGCACAAGATTCACAAATTGAATTTACAAAGGGGTTTTATCAAATGCTACCTCAAATCTACCAAAAATTGACAAAGGAGCTTTGTGAGAAGATGAAGAATCCTGAAGCCTCTGAATCCAATTTTGAATGCAGATATGGAACCACGAAGCCTTCCAAGCCAAGATCTCCACAAATCCTCAAGCCTCCAAGCACACACAAAATTCACAAAATTGCAAGACCACAAGAACACACAAAAAGGCTCTCATAAATTCTTCTCCCAAAAATGCCTTCACCAAAAACCTGTTATAAGAGAATGACAGGAAAATTCTCCTAAAGAGAATCAACTTCCCCCAATCAAGAAAACCCTCATGACAACACAACAGTTAACCCCTAAAAGGACTCAACTCAAAATTGAAAGTAAATAACAATTATTAATTAAAAATATCTATTTAGTTGCACAACTCAACTTTGACATATTAAACCAAGTTGCATTTTGAATTCAAACTTCCTTTTCAATAATTAACTTGTACATATCATAACCACCTAGATTTGGTCTTCTTCAACTATAGAACCTATTTTCCCTAAGTGTGATCATACCCCCAATTATGTCCAAACGACCCTGTTACTGCTTGGCATGATTCCTTCGAATCAGATTTAATCTCCTAAGTGATCTAATCACTAATTTACATTAATAACTTTAGCCATTTCAATCAAATCAATTCCATTCAATCAATTCTAATCATACCTAGCTAAGGTAATTAATTTAAAAGGGAATTGATGAGATCCTATTTATACCTCATCACTTGCTAAATCAATCCCCTAGCCTAAATTGATTCAATTTGGCTATAGTCCAAATTAATTATTACAAAGCAATCGAAAGCTTAAATGATTAATTCCATCCCTATTATTAAATGAATATGTTATTACAGCAATTCATTTTATTAATATTCCCTCAAACCTAACCATTCCCAAATATCCAACCATGAGTTCAAACTCATCCTAACCCCTTCTCACATGCCAATTCTTCTTAATTAGCTAATTAACCCTAATTAGCTAATCCCCCCTCCACTTATTCTCTCTCCTATAATCTCTATCTTCTTGATCACATGTCTGAACCCCTAATTATAATCCTAAGCTACCCTTAATGTTGTCACATTCCATTAAAGAATGATTAACAACTCCACCCACTTGAGAAAGTCAAGGAATCTCAAGATTACTTTCCTAAAGTCCATATTGTCAGGCTTGACTCTAAACCCTCACCCATACCTCATTAATGAGTCTTACACCCTCATTAATGATAGCCCTTCTAGAGTCTTCTCCCCTTCCTCCATTTATCCTATAAATAGGATGGATTTTGAGCTCAAATGGCCCTTGATTTTTATGAAATATATTGTTGTAATGCTCCTAATTTTAACAAGTTGATAGTATCCTTATGCTGCCCATATTTTGGAGAGTCTAAGGAAGCAATCTCATATTTCTCATGTTTAGGACTTTCATAGTGGTTTCTAGCTTAAATCTTAGTTATATTTTTGTAATTTCCATTTCTAGAGCTAGCATGCATGTTTTTGAATCATTTAGATTACTTTTCATTTGAATCTTCTATTCTTAGGTACTATTTGTCACTGAAATATGCATAATCTGAGGGCTATTATGTCATTTTCATAGTCCTCCTAGATAGGAAGTAATAGATCAATTTTAGTGATTGCTATGTTTTCTAACCCCTTTGTTTTCACTAATACAATGATTTATTGAAGTGATGTGTCTCTTAACAGGTACCAAAATCACACACACATCTCTAGCACCCATCGTGGGGCAAGATAACTCAAAATTTCATCAAATTTTTCTCTTTTCCCTTAACATTTTCAACATTTGCAGGAATTTTATCATTTTTGGGAGGAACTTATCATTTTGGGTCATTCTTTCACCATTTTCGGGAGCAATTTATCGTCTCCGGTAAATCTTTTATCATTTTCGAGAGTTTTAATATCATCTTTTGTTACACTTCTGGAAGGTAAAAATTGACCTTAAAATTGTTTCTAGTAATCATTTTCATGGTTTTTATATGAAATATAATTTCGTGTAAAAGGGATATCATCCTAGGTTTGTTTTATTGTTTGGAGTCAATCTTTTAGCATTTTTGGGGTTTATCATTTTGAGTCTCTGAAATATCGTCTTTCGTCCAGGGGGCAAAAATACAAGGCTCTAACATTTGCAAATTTGATTTCTAACTTTCTAATGTGGTTGTTTCCATGATGTTCGTCCTATTTTTAACCTAACTTGTGTTTGCAGATTATTGTCGGAGGTAAGAAAGCAAAAAGAGGATACTAATTTGTGGTTTTGCAGATTGTTGATCCCTTTATCTTGATTTATGTTCTTTCTTTTACGCTCTCAAAACTAAAAACATTTTCTAATCATATACTAAATTGACCAGAGGAATATTCTCTTTTCCTTTTTAAGGAAAATCAGAAACTCACAAGTCAATTTATTGTTTGAAAGGAATTTGGAGGTAAATGAACAAGCAATCTCACAGTTTAATTTCATTTGGGATCAATAAATGAACAACACAAATTATTAAAATCTTGTGGATCAAAGAACAAGTTCAATCATTTAATTCAATTTGGCTCAGTAATTGGACAAGCAACTCACTAAATTTTGTGGCTAATTGAACAAGTCAAAATTTCCTTTTCAAGCAATCCTATTTTTCTTAAATAGGAACAAACTAAATTGAGCTCAACATAGCTTGAAGGAATCAATATTGCTTTGTGTGTTTTGGGAGAAAACAACATGGATTAGGATAGTATGCTCTTCTTCTTACGAAGAATAAGAAATCTAGACATCCTAAGCTCGCCAATCCTTTGTAAATTTATTTAATAGTAGAGGGCCTGTCGGTTGAGGAAAAATTCTCCTAGGAATGACCCAAGTGAGGACAGGTTTTATGCCAACCCTTCCAACTCACTATAAATAATTGCTTCGTTGTAGGCTAAAGTCTCGGAAGATGGAGCCATTTTTGTTCATGGAATTTCAACATCATTCCTTGAACATGCTTGGGTATATGTAGAGTGGAGCCGCTTGAGTCTTTCTTGTGAAACTACATATATTCAGGTACTCATAGGGCTATATGCCTCAATTTTGCATTGTGCAATTCTATGGGGATGGTTTCGAATGGATTGCCCAATAATAGACAACACTTGAACTAAAAGAATTCCTGATTCATCCCCGATAGGGTGATAATCTTTGTGCAAGGAAAAAAGTAATTACCCCAAGACACTCATCATATTGTGCCCTCACTTGCATTTGGAGTTGACTAATACAACATCATGACTAGAGCCATTGTGTGCTTGGTGATGGATGTATTCTGATTAGTATTTGAGTGTTTACCTGAGTCATCAAGTAAATATTTTCATCCTCCACCTAGAGAATAGGAAAAATATGTGTGTCTATTTCACCCTCTTAACAATGCAACAATGCTTGATGTGACTGAAAATCATTAAAAATATAAACTCTTCAAACAAGCAACAAAATTCAAACCTTAGTCTACATGTGTTTGTTCAATCATTGAAACATCTCAAAAATGCGATCTTCAAACTTCACGCACTTTCAAAAATGAAACTAACAAACATTTAAATAGTGGGAACTTGCATCATTGCCTCTCAGAGGAAGATAGTTTATTTTGGATCCCCTTTTGACTCTTTAGCCTATCCTTATTGCTTCTTTTGGTCTTACTGTGGCTATATCGAAAAAAAATTTAGACATCTACCTTGCATGTCCCATCGGACTATTCTAATTTGTCTCAATACGTGTGGTCTACCCACTTTTTACAACAACTTGGTTCCCAGCTCACTATCAGGGCATTCTAACCCTCTAACACTGGAATCATTTACTTCCACCCAAACACAAACAACACTTCTCTCTAGACACACTCACTTGAATGATTTAAGAATCTACCTTACACTATTGGCAAATGTTAAAAAAAGTTGAGACATAACCACATGGTTAACACAAGACACAAAAAGTACACATCTAAAGGATTGGAAGTACCTCCTAAATCAACACGCTTTTTGGGAGAAACATCTTGTAGTTCCCTACTTGATCTAGACTCTCCAGTGATGGATATCGACACTTGTAGATGGAGTGAGGCTTTTGAGGACTATGGCAATGGAAAACACCAAAAGCTTGAAGATACTGATGAAGAAGAAGAACCCAAGCTCGAACATCCTTTATTTGAATTTAGCATTGAGGACAAAATCACTAAAGAAGAATATGAAAAACTCAAACAAAGTAAGAAGTTCCACCAGATAATGGAAAGGATGATTGATAAGGATAAAGAAAAATACTTCCTTCATTTAGCTTCCATGGGCGTCAAATTGCCTAAAGATTATGATGTGGAAAAACTCAAAGAAAAGGAGGTACCAAATCCTATATCCATTCTCACCAAACAACTCAATTTGATGCAAACGGAGCTCACAAACCTCAAATAGGAGAAAGAGAAGCCCAAAACACAATACTCTTTGGACGCCATTTGTCCATTTCCTTTTGACAAGAGTATCACTATGATCCCGCGAAGGAAGAGGAGCATCCTACTTTGGCACCATGAAATGCTACCATTGAAACCAGCTAGGGCATCTTGCATATAGGTTTCCACAAGTACACGGGAGAAACTGACCCACACGACCATGTAATATAATTCTATGCTCCTATCATAGAATACATGCACAAACCTACATACCTCATGCAACTATTTCCAGGAAGTCTAGGAGGTAATGCCATGGAGTGGTTGTCAAAACTGAACCCCAAGGTCAAGACATTCAAGGAGTTAATCCAACGGTTCATTCAAAATTATTCCTACAACATCCAACATGATGTAACTATGATGGACCTATGTAACACCAAACAGTGAACTAGAGAATCATTTACACACTTCCTACAAAGATGGAGGAAGATTTTTGCATGATATTCAAGGTCCATTCCCAAAATAGAGAAGATGGAAATCTTTGTTAATAATCTAGTGCCTGAATTGAACTATGCTCTATAGATGCAAGACTCTCCTAGCTTCGAGAAAATGATTAAAAATGCCTTCCATATTAAGGAAGTTATGGTCAAAAGGGGAGAGATCACCCTTAAAAATGAAAACAAAACCAACAACTCCAACTCCAAGCCTAAATGGTGGAAGCAAAACAAGAATGTTGCTAATGACGGAGTGGTTGATGCCTCTAACATTAATCCTAAACCCGAGGTATTCAATCTAACTAATGGTATGCAAGAAAGCAAGGATGCTAAAGTAACAACTCCCATACCCAAGGCAAACAACGATAATGCCAAGGGATGATCATGGACTTCCAAACCTCATAGAACATTCACTCCTTTAGGAGAACCTCTTGAGACCATCTTGAAAAAACTATTGGATAACAAAGTTCTCACAATCCTGGATTCTAAACCATGGGAACCAATGGTCAAACCCAGGTGGTGGGATGATAATTCCTATTGTGTCTTCAACAAAAACAAGGGACACAAGACTAATAATTGTCTCAAGATTAAGCATGTCATCCAAGACCTCATCGAAGGAGGTAAGATCAAAGTAGATGGAAATACTACCAATGAGGATAATACTATATTCAATAAACCCTTTCCTAATTATGACCAAGGAGAAACATCTAAAGGGAAGAGTAATGAGGTAAACTACACCTATTCCAAAAATGACAGTGTGATCAATATGCTAGACATAAAAACCAAATCCATCAATGTGGTCACAATTAAAAGTGTCTTGTTCAACTCAAATGCTATAATGCGGAGCCAAGCACCTGTCACGATCAAAGGACCTCCAAAACTGACATCAACATCAACATCCAAGGATCCTATTGTAACTATTCCTAAACTAGCAACAAAACACATGGTCACTATCCCTAGAGCAAAGTATGACTTGGTAGACCAATTGCAATGAACCTCTGCCAAAATTTCTATTTTTGAGTTGCTCAAGATATCCACGGTACATAGGGAAATCCTAGAACAATCCCTATATGTGGCTAATGTTCCAAAAGATATTGATATAGACAAGTTTCAAGCGATGGTCAATCACATCTCAGCGCCACACTACCTCTCCTTTTCTGAATAGGATGACAAGTCATTGACACATCCACATAACCAACCCCTCCATATTAAAGTCCTTATTCATAAATCCCGTGTTAGACACGTGTTGATAAATGGAGGTGCAGGATTGAATATATGTACACTAGATCTAATCAGGAGACTAGGTCTCTCAGAATAAATAATTGACTATAGAAGCAAGATAACCATCAAAGCTTATGATGAGGAAGAAAGATCCTCTAGAGGTCTTATTGTTCTACCAATCAGAGTCAGACCAATTGAGAGGAATGTCATCTGTCAGGTTCTAGATCTACCATTGGCATACAATATCCTACTAGGGAGACCATGGATTCATGAGATGCAAGTTTTACCGTCCACTTACCATCAATGCATAAAATTCTCACATAATGGTGTGGAAGTGATGATTCCTATAGATGCTAACTACACTTGCAACAATATCAAAGAAGGAAGCATGATCCCACATAACAAAGAGGCTATGGATGTAGTTGCTCCTGAAACTACCAAGGAGATGGTTATGAAGAGTTTTAGCAAAACCTTGAAACTTGAAGAAACATGAATGGGAGAGTACAAGATGGACCTGACTCCCTCACTGACAAAACTTCTAGTTTCACCGAGATCCTATGGAAAACCTTCATCAACATTCACACCTATAGCATCCAAGTAGCCAAAAGTACACAAAACAAATGGCATGATAAACGCATCCACATATTCTTCAAATAACACAGAAGAACTTGCAGTCTTGGAATGCCTTTACAAAGGAGAACCGGTGGAATCTGAGGTCAAACATGTGAAGATATCCCCAGAACAGTATGGAAAGGGATATGATTTCCTCACACAGATGGGATACAAAGGAAAGGGACCTCTAAATAACAAAGGATGAGGACTTATTGAACCTATACCCATGGAGTTCCAGAATACCAGAGATAAAAAAGGACTTGGTTTTAATGCTAAAACTGATAAACTCACTTCAAAAGAGAGTCCACACTCAGATAAAGGGAGTGATGAAACATGTGAACTAGAACAATGGTCCTATGAAAGATTGTTACATGTTGGCACATAGGACCCCAACTACCAAGGAGAGTGCTACATACCCAGCTTTGAGGTACCACAAGATCTTCACACCCCTTTGCTAGCACAACCTCCCATTCAAGAGGTAGGAGACACCATAGTGACAATTACTCAAGAGACACCCTGGCCACAGAATTTACATCCTAACTGGGGACAATTGGTCACAGTTTCACATGTCCTTGATCTAGCCCACTTTGATCTACAAGTAGCTAATCAGGTACGTCAGATAACCATTGTTGAATACTTAAATAGATCTGATGGTGATGTAACAGACTCTCATGACTATGAATGGGATCGGCTATCTATCACCTCTAAAGATATTGGAATAGATACAATTCACATGTTTGCAGCTCCCTCAGCTCCTAGTAAACAATCTGACACTCCTCTCAATGATACTAATCCTCCTAAAGCAGAAGAAGATTTCCTTCCCCCGATCATTGATGGAGACACTAGTGAGTACATAAGTCTAGAAGAATTTCATAGGCTACAAGAAATAAGTCTCCTTTTATGGAGAGATGATGATGAGATCTCTACTGACGAGTCACTAGAGTTTGATCTGCATATGACTAACAACGACCCTTTTAATGATGATCTCACTCTTATTGATCTAAATATTGAATAAATTAACTTAATAGATCATGTCATGTCGGTTAATTATCTTGATGCTAATATGATGTTGTCCTTCCCAAAATCTGACTCCCTAACATTGGTACTTCCTGACCTAATTGATTGGACTAAAACAAATCCTAGTCCAATCCTCAAATTTTTTGATGACCACTCCCTATCTTGTTCTCTCAATGCTTATGAACCTTACCCTTCTTCCACCAAAGCAAGGAGCGAGAAAATTTCATAGGAGGATATCAAGTTTCTTAGTCAAAAACTAAAAAATAAAGAGAAAAAATAGACTGATGGTGAAAACCACTCTATGACAGTATCAGATCCCAAAATAGTAAAGAAAAAAGATGTATCTAATGGTGAAAACCTCTCTAAGGTGCCAAAGGATGAGACTCTTGATATCCTACCTGAACACTTTCAGGAAAGATCCTTAGTGCTGATTGAACCAACACAGCGAATGAATTTTTGCACTGTTGACAATCCTCAAATAGTCCACCTTGCACAGTCCTTATCAAAAGAGGAGAAGACACAGTTCATAGAGTTCCTAAAGGAGAACAAGATTAACTTTGCATGGTCTTATACTCATATGCTAGGGCTAGATCCCAATCTAATCGTACACCACTTATCTATAGCACCTAGGATCAAGCCCGTCAAACAAAAACTTAGAAAGATGCATCCTCATGTTGCATTATTGGTAAAAGAAGAGCTAGAAAATTTGTTGAAATCTGGATTTATCAGAGTCATTGTATATGCATGATGGATATCCAATGTGGTCCTAGTGTCTAAATCTAATAAATCTATCAGGATCTGCACAGACTTCAGAGATTTGAACAAAGCATGTCCAAAGGATGAATTCCCTCTACCAAACATTGACATGATCATAGACCTTACAGCTGGCTTTCAAATGTATTCATTAATGGATGGATTCTCAGGCTATAATCAAATCAAAATTTCCCCTGAGGATCAAGCTAAAACCATATTCACATGCGCATGGGGCACCTTTTGTTGGAATGTCATGCCTTTCAGGTTAAAGAATGTTAGTGCAACATATCAAAGAGCCATGACAACAATATTCCATGACATGATGCGCAAGAACATGGAGGACTATGTTGATGACATGTTGGCTAAGTCTAAAGAAAGAGGTAATCACATTGCTTACCTAAGAAAGATATTAGATCGAATGGAATAGTTCCAACTCGGGCTCAACCCAAAGAAATGTGTCTTTAGGGTCCAATTAGGGAAGCTACTGGGATTCATTGTTTCAGCAAAAGGAATTGAGGTAGACATTGCTAAAGTTAAATCTATACTAGAGATGGCTCCTCCATGTAACATCAGTCAAATGAGGATGCTACAAGGAAGACTTCAGTCCATTAGGAGATTCATGTCCCAACTTGCTGATAGGGCACAACCCTTTACTAAGTTACTACATAAAGGGGTTACCTTCAAATGGGATGAACACTGTGAAGCAAACTTCAGAGAATTGAAGGGATACCTGGCTGCTCCACCTATTATTATGGTACCTATTCATGGAAAACCCTTACTCCTATACATTTCAACTATAGATACATTCCTAGGAGTATTGCTGGCACAAGAAGATGAAACCAAGAAAGAAAGAGCTATCTACTACATTAGTAGAACATTGGTCACCTATGAGATCAATTATAACATTATTGAAAAAGCATGCTTAGCATTCATCTTCACATCACAAAAATTAAGGCACTACATGATCTCTCATATAGTGAAGCTCATTGCTAAGATCAATCCTCTAAAGTATCTTTTGAGCAGAACAACATTAACAAGACGTTTGGCAAAATGGGTCCTGATTCTAAGTGAGTTTGACATTGAATATGTAGAACGGAGAGTTGTCAAAGGACAGGTGCTTACAGGTCAATTGGTTGATTCACCACTCGAGGATGATGAACCTTTGATGATTGAATTCCCTGATGAAATGATCATGCACCTAACTAAATATCCATGGAAGATGTACTTTGATGGTTCATTTACTCAACAAGGCTCTAGAGCAAGAGTCCTATTCATAGCCCCTCAAGGTTACAAAATTCCCATATCTTACAAATTGATGTTTCCATGCACCAATAATATTTTAGAATATGAAGCATTGGTAAACAGCCTTAAGCTAGCTATGGAGTGGAAGATCATAGAGTTACACATATATGGTGACTCCCAACTAATTATCAATCAAGTCAATGGGGAGTATCAAATGAAGGATGAAAAGTTGATGCCCTACAAGCAACTAGTTGATGATCTGAAGAAGTAATTTGTCTTTGTCACCTTCCAGTAGATACTAAGATCAGAGAACAAAGCTACTGATGCTATGGCTACCTTGGCGTCCATGTTACAACAGGAAGAACATCAATTCCACAATGACTTCTTGGTGGAAGAACTATACTATCCTACCTTTGATACCCTTGAATAATAGGTAATATGTGCTTTGAACACCCCAGACCAATCTCAGTATGCCAATATCATTATTTACCTGTCTGACCAAACCATTCCTACCAATCTATCCAGAAATGAGAAAAGATCCTTGATTAGGATAACATCACGTTATGTCCTCATAACTAACAACCTATATCGATGCGGTCTCGATGGTACACTTCTTCAGTGTTTATAACTCAAAGAGTCCGATCTAGCATTAAAAGAAGTCCACAAAGGTGTATGTGGAGCACACTCAAACGAATTTTCATTAGCCAAGAAACTACTCAGAGTAGGCTATTATTGGCCTACCATGGAGAGAGATGCTATTCAGTTTTCAAAAGCATGTCTTAAATGCAAGACACATGTAAATCTTATCCATGCTCCTACTAGATAACTTATACCTTTCATAACACATTGGCCATTTCATCAATGGGCCTTTGACTTGGTTGGACAAATATATCCCAACTCTTCAAATGGACACAAGTTCATTATTACGGCCACTGAGTATTTCACGAAGTGGGTCAAGGCCATGCCGCTAATCAAAGCCACTGGCAAACAGGTGGCTATGTTCATTCTGAATTACATTATTTATAGATATGGGGTACCCTCTTCAATTGTAACAGACAATGGGGGCCAATTTAAAAATCAAGACATTGATGACCTTTGTGAATAGTTCCATATCACTCAACATTGCTCCTCAATCTATTATCCTCAAGGTAATGGACAGGCTAAGGCATAAAAAAAATATTCTCAAGATTCTACATAGAACTATGAGCAAGTCTTGCAGAGACTGGCATCTACAACTAAATCTGGCACTATGGGCCTACAAAACAAGCATAAGAACACCAACTAGAGCCACGCCATTTTCTCTAGTCTATGGCACTAAAGAAGTACTACCCATTGAGGTTGAAATCCCATCTTTGCAGATATCTTTACAAGGGCTGGTTACTTATGAGCAATACCACATAGATAGGGTGAATTCTCTGGACCTACTAGATGAGTGCAAAAAACAAGCATTTGACTATCTCAAAGTGTATCAAGCATGTATGTCCAAAGGTTACGACAAGAAGGTCAAACCACACAGATTTGAAGTAGGAGATCTCGTCCTCAAGGAGAATCCTAAGAACCAGCCTAATAGAGAGCAGAAAGGAAAATTTGAACCTAACTGGCTCGGACCTTTTGTAATCACTACTGCTTTTGGGACTAGAGCTTATCAACTAGCTACACCTAAGGGAGACATTCTTCCAGATCCTATCAATACTCTACATTTGAAGCAGTTCTACGCTTGATGTTTGGCTAGAAAAGCCTATACAACAAATAGTTCTTGAAAATTACCAAAAAAACATTCAAAAAATTGATTCTGAAGAAATCCAAAAATAATGGAAAAGGTCCTACAGAAAAGGGTATCCTTGGTAAAAACCTGGCAAATAGGCACCTTGATACTACAAAAATATTCAAAATAGCAAAAATAGCAAAAAAAAATTAAAAAAGAGAAAAGTGCCTTGATAAGCACCTGGTAAAACAAGCATCTTGGTAGCAAAAAGAAAGAAAATAATCTTGGAAAGTGGTGAAAACCTGGCAATCAGGTGTCACTTGTGTTCTTCACTCCATCTACCAATGCACTACTGATACTAGTCCTTCATAATTTTGTCTGTGCTCATACGCTGACTTAATTTTCCTACATGACTATCTTATCCTTGCTTGGGATTTTTCTACATTTACATCTTAGGAATAAGTCATTCTGCACTGGGGGCATCTTTGCTGGCATGGTAGGTTGTGGTTGCTAGGTTTCTCTAGGATGGTTTGTCTCACAGACATAATGTTTCTTGATACATGCAAGATATGTCACTTTTCAAAACAAGGGTATCTTTTCAAACATGACATATCCAGACATGACATTTACATTAACAAAGTTCCTACAAGGCTATGTTGGATCGCCAACATGAACGGATTATCCTATCAATGCACCGACATGGAAACACCATATTGCTTATATTCCAATTTTCTGATTGATGAATTTTTGCTTTGTTTGACATATGAATGAACAAGTACTACTTAAACACATAGTTTTCTATTGGTTTGATTATGATTCTTTCATTTCCTAATGATGTTTTCAACTAAGGGCATCTAAGTAATTATAAATTTTATTTGATTCACAATTGATGATTTGTTATATCTTCTTAGTTGCTCAATGACATCTACGCAAAGACAAAGAGTCACAAGGATAGGGGGCATAATGTTTTCTTGATTTTCTGCGTATGGTGATTGTTCCAAATGATCCTATAAATTTCACCTAACTTAGATGTTTATGGTAAGAGCTGCCACTATGGGTGGATAGCCACATATATCTCAATCTTTGCTATGTGTAGACTACGGTGAGGTTGAAACAATCTCCTTGTCTATTTTCTGATCTAGATCCTTACTAAGGTATACAAATCATAATGTACCCAAGGATATGAATTTTTAAGGTCATTGCGGGTCCAATATCTTACCTTAATCAGAATCTGGTATATTAAAAGGAAGTTGACTATTTTTTTATCCTAGCTTCTATGCCTTGATGCCTAAGTCTATTTATGACATTTCAATAAAACATAGTATTCATACTTTCATAATATCAGTGGGTATTAGTGATGGTTGTACTATCAGGTGGTTTCCATTTTGAAAAGTGCCCAATGATGATAAAAAGCTATACATTTGCATATCAGTGACAAAGTCCTAAGAGTCTGCATATAGCTGCATTTAGAGATTGGATGATGCATTTTTGAAAGAACAACATAAGGATTTGAGCTCAAACTCCTTTCTATTTTTAATTCATCAGAAATCCAAGATATTTACATATCCATACTTCTCGAAATCTTTGATCTGTTGGGAACAAGATCGAACTCACCTTTTAAAGCATGATTAACTTGGTACTCGTGTGTTTACTCTTAAACACACCCTCACTTCCTTCACTTCTTCTAATCCATTCTCGCTAATCCAATAATTCCATTGAAGTGATACATTATTTCAACAGAGGGATTTTGTTCTTTTCCTTCAATTTTTTTCCCGAGGGGGCATGATCACACTATCATCAATCAATTTTTTGCTCAAAAAAACATCAAAAATGACTTCGTTATCAAACAAACTAGGGGCATGACAGTTTCCTTGACTAAAGTTGAAACTGTTGGATAAAAAGATTTGGTTCTCATAAGCTGGATATCTTGTGTTTCCTCATTTTAAAAGATTCTTATTAAGCTCCTGAGAGCTTCTTACTGACTTTTGGACAACAACCAAGTTTAGAATCAGTATTATCAATCTTTGGATGAAAACCAAGTTCAGAATTGGTATCTTTAAAATATTTTATTGATCTTTGGATGACAACCAAGTTCAAGGTAAATTCTATCAGTTTAGTTCGATCAGGTGTGAGACTAATCTCATCAGCATTTCATTTGACAATCAAGAATGAGATTCTCAAAATTTATGAAGTCTACATCAAAAACTTTCTTTGAATCAATGCACTGCTCACACATCAATTCAAAGAGGGGCAAACATAACCACCTAGATTTGGTCTACTTCAACTATATACCCTATTTTCCATAAGTGTGATCATACCCCCAATTATGTCTAAATGACCATGTTACTGCTTGGCATAATTCCTTCGAATCAGATAACATGTTGCATGTAATATCTGTATAAGAAAGAGAAAGAATATTCAAGGAATTGAAACCTTTGTTAAGGACTAAGTTAAGATTATTGAAAATCACGGCGAGGAAGTATAATGAAGTCATTGAGGGAACTTAGAAGGCACTAGAGAAAATATTGATAAGCCTCCACCTCCCAAAACCACTTCGCCTACACCATTAGGAATGGGAGAAAGTTCAAAGATAGCTAAGGAAAATTCTAAGAAGAGAGAATTTAATTCACATACAAATTTTTATGCTTCTAGTGTGGCAGTGACATTTGACACATCACAAGATGAAAAGGATCCATCTGCATGGAATGTGGACAACACTATAGTAGATGAAGCAGAACATAAAGAGGAAGTAGAGAAGAAAAAGGGAGAAGAACAGAAGATAGAACAAAAAGAGGATGAACAGAACAAGGTAAACACATCTTCTATCTCATTATTGACAAGCATAGATGTTAATGTTGACAACATGGATGAAGATGAGCTGGTTAAATTGCCTTTTATTGCACTAAACAAAGTTAAGGAAAGATAAGAATAGAAATGTGACAAAAAGGATAAAGTGATTACAAGAGCAATTGATACTGTGATTCCAATTAATAGAGAAATTGATTCCAGTACCTATTGTTTTCTAGCATAAACATGACATTGAAAATCTGAGAATAAAACTTGATGAATTTGACAAACATTATGAAAATTTGATAAAGATTGCAGAGGAGAAGGTAGAGAAGAACTATTCAAAAAAGAAGCTATCATAAGTTTGCAAGTCCATCACATGGGACTTAGGCACTGTGAAAACCTATTTGACAAATGCAAGGAGCTACAATGGACATGGAAGAAAATTGTTTAGTTACTGCATGAATCCTATTAGGCATGTTCAAAATGTTGAAGACATTATTTCCAAAGACAGGGAAACTCTAAACAGTATGATGGACAGTTGTGAAACATCTTCACAATATATAACAGAGCTAGACAAGGAAGTCACAAGAATTTTGGAAAAACTCAGTGTATTGGATAATGAGAAAGGGAGAGTATTGAAAATATTTAATTTGTTGAAGAGTTTAATCACTCCTAAGCTATCTATACTAGAGGTACATATATTAGACTTGGAAAAATTGATAGATTCATTAACTAAACTATGCCCACAAAATTGAAAGAATTTGAGACCACATCATTTTCATTAAATGGCCTAATTCATATTAGTCAAATATTGTTCAAAACATGGAGTATAGAAGTGAAGATCTTGGAAGATTCCTTTCAATATATTATAAAACTAGTGAGAAAGAACTAAATCCTATTATTTTGTATGAACCTTTGTCATTATTGTCAAAGGGGGAGAAGAGAGAAGAAAGAAAATAATAATAATAATATAGGAGAAGAGAATAAAATGGGAGAAGAGACAAGAAGTGGAAGGAGAGAAGATAGAGGAGACAGTTTCATTTTAGTTGGAACACTATTTCATTTGTTTTTAAGTGTTACCATCAATGCAAAAGGGAGATATTGTTGGAAAGTGATTAATTTTATGTAATTTGATTCAATTTTTGGTTCTGATTTATCAAAACACATCAAGGTTACAGATTGATTCCTATAAAGATAAGTTTTGTTGATTCAGAAATTGACTAAGTATAGAAGCAGAGATATAAAAGTATTTTGGTTATCAAAGATCGAGATTGATGAGTTATGACATGAGAGCTTAGAGGAAGATATTATGGGGTATGTGTGACCTCCACCTAAGATCGATTTGGTTTTGGTAATGTGTACGGTGAGTTAGAAATAATTGAAGGTAGACAGACTACAACAAAAAAGTGATACAGGGCAGTCAGACAGTAGCGATGATTAATGGAGTATCACATGAATTCCTGGCAATCAGAGTTGGATTATGGTTGATGATAACCTATAATTTGAATATGCAAGTGTGTCAAATATGTATTTAATGTTTACTTTATTAAATTTATTTTGTATTAGAAGCTGACTATGTAATATCTGCATTGAGAGCTGACTTGGTGAAAGAAAAAGATATTTATGTAAGATATCTTTGTGAAATTAGTATGGACTTTTTAAGAATGTGTATTATGCTGCGTGGAAGATGCGAATTTCATATCAGATGATGAAAGAGATAATTTATGAGTTATAAATAGGAACTATCTAAGCATTAGAGATGCTTGTTATTGTTCATTACTAAGAACATTTTATAACAAAATTCTATTGTAGAGTTGTATGCTCAGTTGGTCCCTAATAGGATGTTGTCAACCTTTAACAGGGTTGTAATTCCTTTAACAAGGAAATGTACTATGTAATATTCAGCTCCTAAAATGGACACTATACTTTAGTGCATGCTTGTGGGTATCATCCCCACTGGGGTTTTCCATTGGCTAGGGTTTCCTTGACAACAAAATATGGTGTTATAAGTTATGTGTCATTTTCTTATGTTCTTTTCATTACTGCAAGTTTATGGTTAATGTTTAAACGGTTGAAGAATTTAATTAGTTTTATTAATATCAATTCACCCCACCTCTCAGTATTATCCAATTGTAACACCCCGCTAGGGAACCCAAGAGAGATTAACCAAGAACATGATACTATGTGTGCTGAATAATTTTTTTAAAGTTTACATAAAGAGACATACATTAATGCGGAATAAAATACCATTTATACACATGTCATACACTCAAATAGATTACACAACTCAAGGGTTCCATGATGTTGAATTACCTAAAGCAAAACATAACTAACAATATAAAAAAATATTTCATTTGAATAGATATAACAATTCCAACTTACAAAACCATAATTACAAACCTCATGGATAAGCATGAAACCACCATAAACTCACATCCACTGCACATGTCGTAGGGTATGTGGTAATCACTCTAATCTACATAATATACAATATCTATATTAGGTATCACATGCAACACTCTAATACAAGATTTACAATATGAATGATAAGTACATAATCAATAAAGAAGAAACATAAAGAGCTCATCTGCAAAGAACCTTCAAGAACCTGGTACAAGGATGTCAAATCTCAATGGGTAAATAATCATTACCACCCATCCATGTGGAACCACAAAGGTCCACCCCACCGTGCTGAGGAGATAACAATAGACCCCACTTGGATATCCAAAACCAATAAGGAAATAACTGCTAAGCAAGGGATCCTGATAGCTCTCTAATCCAGGTGTACTATACATCATGAAAGGTAAGACTCACTGATCCAGAGGCAATTGATATTTGTAGGAAAACTAGAATATGTGTAGGAAGGTGTCATCATATACGTCTAACCCTTAAGTTTTGTCCTAGAAATCCCAATGGATACTGACACTCAAGTGACCATACATGGCCATTAATGACCTCTCAAACTAACAAGGCCACCAACTCCTCACAAGAGGGAGAGCATTATCTCATCCTTCATCTTAGTCTTTACTAGCACTCAAGCATGGGTGAGGAGAAACACATCTTATTAGTTCATTTTACGATCTCTCAGTTATACATTAAGCTATCACATTTTAAGTATACTTACAATAAGCAATCCCAGTAGTCACTTACGGACAGAGAACTTATTGCAAGCCACCCCCTACTACACATCTAGGTAACCTACCCTAGGCTCACGGATCCTACATGGATCTAGCATAGGTTGAAACCCGAGTATACCCAATCCAATATCCCACACATAATAGGAACAGTCACAAAGAGGTACACAATCAGATAATATAATCAAAGACTTACATGGTCAGTTTAGGGTAATTACATGAAGCACACACGCCACGTCATAATCATAAATACAAAACACCCCCCAGCCTTTGTATATGTTCTAGGACAATCTAGAAACCCAAACACCCATAACATAGAGAAATAACCATTCAGGAAAGGAACATTGTTTACGCTATGCAGAAGATATCAATAATTCATCATATATAACTCTTAAAATGATATAAATAGTTTTCGCAAAAATAGTGCAATATTCATCTAAAAGATTATGATTAAATTCATCACAATTTGTTTATTTGTCCCTTCCATATTAGTTTAAAACCATAATAATTTCCCTACATTATCTATCAACTAATTTGTATCGAACCAATTTAAAGAAACAATCTATTAATAGAATTAAATAACCTCCAGAAATAGTCTTTGTTCAAGAGCATTATTTATATTGAATTTCAATAACTTTAATTAAATTACATTTAATTAATACTAAATAAATTACATTTAAATGGTATTAAATAAACTAATTTAAATAACATTTAAATAAACTAAATTAAAATAATACTTAATAAGCAAAATTCAATAAAAATAACATTTATCAGCTTTTAATTTTAATGTTTTTCTGTTTATTTAACCAAATAACATATTAAAAATTAAATATAATATAAATTAATCCTATTATAAATTATATATAATATAAATTAATCTTATTATAAATTAATTATAATATAAATACACATATTAAAAAAAACATTTTAATTAATATTTAATGATAATATATTATAAATAATATATATTTTTTTAAAAAAACCATATTTAAAATTAGAATGTTTATTTTAAAAACAATTTAAAAAATAAAAATAATAAATGAAAACAACTTTATGGGTAGCGGGTCCTCCGTGGCCACCACTCCCCTTCCCTCTTGTTAAGGCGAGGGTCGCGCTAGCTGCCAATAGCCCGACTATCGAGACAGTCTGGGTCTATCGTAGCAGCCCAACTGTCAATGTAGTCCGGGACTGTCGAGCAGTACCGACTACTCCCTATGCAGCGGGTGGGGGTTGGTGGGTGGAGCCCACTAACCCCCCAAACATATATATATTTTTTATTTATTTTTTTGATATTTTCTCTCAAAAGAACTAAACATCATCTTCCCAAAAAAAATATTTTATTTTATTTTTTTTTCTAAAATTTTGAAAAATGGAAAAAGGTAAGTCTTTTCTTTTCTTTTTTTTGTCTTTTTTCTTATTTTTTTCCACTGGTGAACTTTTAGTTTTGACTGTATTTTTTTAATAGTGAGCATGTTTTTTTGAGATAATTAAATTTTCCAAAGGGAATATTTGCCCAAACAATAATTTGATTTTTTTTCTACTATAGTCTATACTATAGAAGGTTTAATTTTCTCAATTTATAGGTCTTCCTATGCATATTCTTCCTTCAAATCTTGGCAGCATAACCCTACTGTGTAAAGTTTACATATTTTCTAGAAAATATAGATCTAGGGTTTTCTAAAGTTTCCTTTTAGACAAAAAAAGTAAATAAACCTAATTATATAAATGTAAATGATCTCAAACACATAGAGAGCAAAAGATTCACAAATTGAATTTACAAAGGGGTTTTATCAAGCCCTACCTCAAATCTACCAAAAATTGACAAAGGAGCTTTGTGAGAAGATGAAGAATCCTGAAGCCTCTGAATCCAATTTCGAATGCAAATATGGAACCACGAAGCCTCCCAAGTCAAGATCTCCATAAATCCTCAAGCCTCCAAGCACACACAAAATTCACAAAATTGAAAGACCACAAGAACACGCAAAAATGCTCTCACAAATTCTTCTCCCAAAAATGCCTTCACCAAAAACCTGTTATGAGAGAATGAGAGGAGAATTCTCCTAAAGAGAATCAACTTCCCCCAATCAAGAAAACCCTCATGACAACACAACAGTTAACCCCTAAAAGGACTCAACTCAAAATTGAAAGTAAATAACAATTATTAATTAAAAATATCTATTTAGTTGCACAACTCAACTTTGACATATTAAACCAAGTTGCATTTTGAATTCAAACTTCCTTTTCAATATTTAACTTGTACATATTGTAACTAGCTAGATTTGGTCTGCTTCAACTATAGACCCTATTTTCTCTAAGTGTGATCATACCCCCAATTATGTCCAAATGACCCTGTTACTGCTTGGCATGATTCCTTCAAATCAGATTTAATCTCCTAAGTGATCTAATCACTAATTTACATTAATCACTTTAGCCATTTCAATCAAATCAATTCCATTCAATCAATTCTAATCGTACCTGGCTAAGGTAATCAATTTAAAAGGTAATTAATGAGATCCTATTTATACCTCATCACTTGCTAAATCAATGCCCTAGCCTAAATTAATTCAATTTGGCTATAGTCCTGATTAATTATTAGAAAGCAATCAAAACCTTAAATGATTAATTAAATCCCTATTATTAAATGAATATGTTATTACAACAATTCATTTTATTAATATTCCCTCAAACCTAACCAATCTCAAATATCCAACCATGAGTTCAAACTCATCCCAACCCC
>MU226275.1:811188-828232 GCA_018584345.1 Thuja plicata | reverse complement strand
TATATGTATATATATATGTATATATATATGTATATATATATATGTATATATATATGTATATATACATATGTATATATATATATGTGTGTGTGTGTGTGTGTGTGTGTGAAAGTGAAGGGTAGAAAACAAGAAATAGGACATGAAACAAAAAATAGGTCCAGAACAAAAATATTTTATCACTACCATGCTAAAGTGATTAAGCTTCTTGTGTTTTTCAGCAAATAAAAGGTTAACATACTCTAGGTGTGGCGTTCCTAGCTGCATCAAACTACATCTAAATGAATATGTTATGAATCTTGGGTTTTCCATATTCTTCTTCTAATACAAAAGTCACCCTTCAATACTTTGCGTAACTAGTTTTATCCATCCATGTGATTGAGAGTAGTTGAGAAACAATATCTTGTTGTTCCCTCTGAGGCCAATTCAGGTAAGATTTAACAACAGGTGTCAGGTCGTCATATACAAATTTTATTTTTTTAGGGAGAACCATCATGATAAAATATTCATTCAACTATCTTTATGGGGAAAATTGAATTTAAAAAAGCCACCATCTTTCCTTGTAGAAAGAGATTTAAAAAGTCACTTAGTTCAAGAAGAGGCTAATAATACCTCTTCATTTCCAAAATTATTTTATTACCTCAATAATTTATTTTGTCACACTTTTCCATTTAAGGGCTATGCTTTTTTCAAGTTTTTAAAAGATTACACTTTGAAAGATGTGCCACTTCATGCAATTGGGGAAACAATGTACGGTCATGAATTTTCATTCTAAGGTGAAGGTTTTATAATGACCCCGACTAATGGAAAATCAAGGACCCACAAAAGGGGTATCCATTGTGCAGTCAGAGTGACTTCTCAAACATTATGAAGAGTATGAAGGTTCATGGTATTAGTAATAATAGATCACCAATATAGCTAAGGGGGGATCAGCTTTGTGCCATAAACTTTTAATTTATGAGTGAAATGATAAATGCAATATTGAACACAATAATAACAACAACAAAACACAACCAATTTTTTTTTAGGAAACCTTGTTAAAGGAAAACCTCAGTGGGAATTAGTATCCACAAATAATGCACTGAAAGTATAGTATCTTTGTTAAGAGATTTAGCACTGTTAGGATCTGATTATTACATATAGTACATAGTCCCTATGAAAAGACAGACCATGTAAGGGGTTAAGATAAATAATAGGCTCACTGCCTAGAGAAGGTTAAATCCACCTTTAGGACTCACTGTCCGAGATACAAATATACAAGGATATAATATCCAATGAACTGACTGATAGAAACTAGATTTTCTTAAATAGTTCCAATGAAGTTCATCTATCACTATCTATGCACTACATCCATCAATCTTCACAAATACAAGCTCACAGCTTCAACACTTCACTATCCACTTTATCATCAAGAAAACAACTCTCCTTTATACAAGTTTATAATAAGCAATTAGCTCAACCAATTAAGACTTCCCCAATGCAAAAATAATTACATAACCCCTTTCTAAGATACATTGTACCATGAAAAAGTAAACATTAATTACAAATAATCAAATATAAACCATGATTTGTAGTTCACGCTCATCATCCATAATACACGCTACATCTCTGAAGTCAGACTGATGGGGAGCTCTAACTCATAAGATGTTTCTTTCTATTGACAAGGCCTTTCCTATGAACTTACTAGGGTACTTATCTCTACCCTAACAAGAGGACACTCCTATGGTTCCTCTTGTTCACCTAGATCTCCTAGAAACTTCAAACACTCCTCAATCCCTCTCAACTCTACTATGCATCCATAGGCTCAATCAAGGAAACTATGCTTCCAAACTTCTCTTGGCTCAAAAAATAGGGATAAAAACTATTTATCCTTCATCACTAATAAATATTAGTCCACTCTGATAGGGTCTTTCAAAGATATTCCATCGAGTTCATTCTTTCCTAGGCTTTAGGCCTTGTAGCCTTTTTAGCCCAATTAGGCCTCCTAAAAGAAGTAATCTTGGATTTCCTCAAATATTCTCTTAACAAACCCCCAAAATAGTTGTGGATTCACTCTAAGGACCTCCTAGGATTTGAAATTTCCTATTTCTTAGGTCTCCATAGTGTCCGTACATAGAATTTCCTATAAACCCCCATTTTCAAGGGTTTATAGGGCATGTAACCCCATCAAACTTCTTAGGTCTCACTAAGTTCTCTAATGGATTCCTATGGAATTATCCTTTCAACCACATATCCTTGTCACATGCCCCTACACCCCTCTATTCGATATTGGCACAAACCAATCCATTCAACAAGGCTTCTTGCCTCTGCAACTATGCAAATCCCTAATCGGATACCTTTGTACTTGCCTAGGGCCTGCTTGCAATAATAGATCCCCTAAATAAAATGAACTCTAAACTCATATTTACACTATATATAGAGTCCCCTTGTTGATTCCAAATTTCCATTGAAATTCAACAATGAGAACTCAAGAAGGAGCCATATTTACATTGTTAGCTCTGTTCAGGATAGCTAACCAGAAGAACTCACTTTTACTTTTAAGATCGAGCATTTGGAGAGCATAGAAGAATCAAGCATCTAAGTGTTGAAGGATAACCGTTATTTGGTTAGAAAAGTGAATTGAAATTGAAATGGAACCCTAGACTAGACGCATCATTTTAGAATCCCCATGAAACCTTATTTAAGCAATCTAAAAGTAAGTAATGGAAACTCCTGTAGTTTTTGACATCACTGAGAAGAAGAGATATGTGTTTAAGGAGAATCCTTTCAAGTCATTGTTAGATGATGTTGAAGGGGGATTTTCCAAGAATCCACTAGGAGTGATGCATTTTGAGGATATATATGCTTAAATTTTCTATAAGAAGGAGTCTATAGGTGATAAAAATATAATGACACTTATGGAATATATGATTAACCCTTATTCCTCATTCAAGGATAAATTCCCACATCTCTCAGATAACCCTATTTTTGAGTATAAAAATGCGCATGAGTTTTATGAACAATAATAGGTTAAAATTATATTGAGTAGGATTCATGATGATCTATTTTGGATTGGTGAAGTTCTTGTCTGTATTACTGCTGATCTCATTCGTGAGATGACTGGACTCTCTAAGGTCGGTCCGGTTCTTCCCACTAGAAAGGATGTCAATAAATAGGTTGAGTAGGCATTCCTACGTAGGAGTGATATGTGTGGAATAACTGTTGATCCTATTGTGGAGAAAGACATCAAACTCATTACCATAATAGTTGGTTGCAAGTTTCAGCACGCAAGTAGACTTAATAGTGTACCTACAGCTACAATTCTAGCAACAATAAGGATAGTAAGAGATAACACTCACTATAACCTTTGTGAGATATCACGCGCAAAACTAATTTAGAATATTAAAGCTATCAAGCATGCCAAAAGAAAAATATTTATATTTGGTTCCTTGATTATATAGATGTACTTCCACATTGTTGGTAAGGTTTCTAATCTTTACCTAGATAGAAGCAAACCTAACTTGCCTCAAATTTCATTGAAAGTTACATCTGGAAGCAATCTAAAGGATTCTATGGATATGGAGATCAAGACATTTAGAATTAAGATGTAGAAGAGGTTCAGAATACATGATAATATAGTTGAAAAATACAAGGACACCATATTCTTTATGGTAGAATCAGATTTTACATGCATGGAAGCAGTTGAGCCAAGAACCAAATGTATTTACCCACTTGGTTATGAGGTAGAAGAACATATTTTGGAAGCATATGCACAAGTCCTTCTATTTGTGCCTAAAGATCCAAATGAGCCTAGATGGGGCACATATAGAGAAAAGACAAATCAAGTTGATTTTGTCCTATACAATGCAGATAGTAAGAGGAAAGCATCAATGATTATCTCTAATATTCTGAAAGTTCATGGTGTCACCCAAGAAGACCTAGATAAAGCTAGGGAAGCTAAAATTGCTAAAGAACTTAAGACAACACATACAGAAGTTGAGATTCAAAAATATGATGATATCCATAAGAAGAAAAGGAATAAGTCTGGTGAGAGCATATCTACGCCCTCAAATACTATTAATCTAGAATACTATCCACCTTCTATGCCAAGAAAGCTGACTAGAGGAAGGAAGCAAGTCCCCACAAGCCACCCATCCTCAAGGACAACTTGAAGAAAAGTAAAGAATACTCAAGCTCCTCCTGAGGTAGTATTCAGACCTAGTCTGGAAGTTTTGAGAAACATAATCATTAATGAAGGCCAATTAGACTCAATTGCAAATGTCTATGATAAATATCAAGAGACTGATAAATCAAAAATACATTCTATGATTATCTCACATATTATCAAGTTCAAAACGTTAGTTTCAGAACTTAAGATGGTCATTCTAGACAAATTATGGAACATACTTGACTTATAAAAAGAAAAGACTTAGAAGAGGATATGAGAATTAGAGAAGAAACATTAGATAATCTTCTCCCTATTTTTTCACATGATGAGAAGGTGATACTGTTAGATCTGGTAAAACCTCATCTAAGAACTAAGATAAGAACTCTATAGATTATGAATAAAGAGTATGAGTTGGTTGGAAAGGAGAATGAAAAATAATTCAAGAAAGTGTTTTTGGATAGACACATGTATCCATCAATGATGCCTACAACTAAAGTTACTCCAATTCCCTCCAAGCAAGAAAAAGTATCAGAGATTCTAAATGTTCCCATTACAGGTCCATAGGATTCTGTACCCAAAGTCTTGTCACCTTCTAATACAGTCAAAGATTCAAATGAAACCATTATGATAAATGATGTTGATATAACCATCTAAGCCTCAGATAATGATTTGAATAAGTTTGAGGAAGCCTTTGTGAGTACTGAAGAAGATGAGATATTTTGCAGTGATAAACCTTCATTGCAGCAAGAACAAGTCCCAACTGAAGAAACAACATGACATGATAATGATAGAAAGAATGAACCTAATGAACTACCCTCTATTGATATACCAATGAAGAGTGAATGTATGGATGTGAGTCAAATGCAATATTCACTCCGTCTATCAAGCCATCAATGTCATTGTTGTCAAGTTTGACCGTTGGTACAACAAACCTAGATGCATGGGGAGAAGAAGATTTGATCAAAATAAGTGTATTGGCCATGGAGAAAGAAAAAGAGAAACAAGTAATGAGAAATCCTCTATTTCTTGAGTCATTTAGAATTTTGAACAAATTAGTGCCAGTCGATAAGAAATTGGCAAATATTCAATCAGTTGATGATGTTGATAGTATTTTCAGAAGCTTCAAAGAAAATTTCACATGTCTAGTAGACTCAACTACTAAAATTGTAGAAGACAAGTAAAAAAAGGAAAGGATGGATGAATTAATAAAGAACTTCTCATTAGATCTTAAATCATTGAAGATTGGTCAAGCAATTCGGAAAGAGTTAGCAGAAAAAGGAAGAAAAGTGATAGCTAAGTGTATGGACAGAGGTAAGCTCACTTCAAAACATACAAAGAAGATTGAGGAAGCATACATCTTGATTGAAACTATAAGAAAATTAGTTGAAGTCTCTTCTCAAGACATCAATTTGTGTAACAACATCTATCAGGGGCAGTTAGATAAAATTGAGAAATCCAAGATAGAGATTAGCAAGATAAGGCCCAGACAAACACAACTGAGAAATGCACTTGCACCCTCCTTAGTTGTACTGAATCAGAATATCAAGTAGATTGATGCAACTATTGTTACATATGATCAAGGCCCCTGCATATATCTGATAACAATAGAGAAACTCACCTTTGCATTATGTGCCCATCTTCAGACTGTTGATGCACTCAAGGTGTTTTAGCGGCAAGAAGTCAAAAACCCACAAATTGCATATCCAGATGTGTACTCTATGTAAGTACTTAGAGATTTTCATTTTTTTGGAACCTTTGTAATTAATGTCAAAGGGGGATTAAAGTGTATAAAGGAGCATAGTATTGATGAACTATAACTGATTGAATGTTTGAAGATGTTAAGTTGATAATCATAGAGACATAAGAAAGTTAATGGAAGACATTAAATTGGTTAATGTATTGTATTGTCATTGATGTCAACTTGATATAATCTGTATGGTCATGTACATACCGCTAAAGACCTTAAAGAACTGATGAATCAAAGGTTATGCTATCATTAATGCATATAATTCAAGTATTCACAAAGTGGTTGTATACACCGATGGACAAAGTAAGAGAGAAAAGTCACAGTGTCACCCGACGAGCAAATGCACAGCATTACTGATGAGAAAAGTCACAGTGTTTCCCGATGAGAAAATCACAGTGTAACCTGACATAAAGAATTACAGTGTTACCTGATGGATGGAGATCCTAAAGACAACTAAAGTCACACTGACAAAATAGTACGTTGTGACCGATGACTAACTAAAGTATTGATGGACAAAATAGAGAGTTTAGAAATGACAAAATACTTAGCTGTCAAGAGCTAAAAATAGACTTAACTGATACTTGTCATTGTTTTAATCAACAAGATCAAGCCAAAGATAAGTAAAGGATTTAAAGCTGCTTTGTCCAGTTGGCAAGAAGATCTCTATGAGATTAAACTAGAGTTTTTTCTTTAAATCTAATTGGCAAGAATTTTGGATCACGCCAAAATCAAGAAAGCCAAGAAATGGTGAAATCATGTCTATATAAGAGACAAGATTATTCATTATGAATAAGGGGAGTGACAAGAGAATAGATGTTGAAGAGATTCTAAAGGAGAAGAAATTCCTCATTCAGACCTGATCAATCAATCTAAGGAAAGAGCTAAATTCTGCAGACAATGACGAATAGTGATACAAAATCACAAAGAAGAAAGTGTCGAGCAAAGGTATTGAATTGATTACATTGATCAGAAAGGTAATGCACTTAAAATAGATCCGAAAATAGGCAATTCAAGTTGTATATGCTGACATATCAATTTACTATTTGAGTTTAACCATTGAATCATCAAGTATTTTAACCGAGCAGGAATTAAAAGTCTTTTCTAATTGAGATACATCCCAAGGAGTATCAAAAAGTTTGATCATACAAAGTATCATTGGATATGACCGATACCTATTGACAGGCTAAGTGAGTGTTTTTATCAAGGATGGTAGCATTAGATGCTAGATACTAAGCGACTAACTATCTATTTAAATCCTCTAACAAGGTCACACCTAACATTGTGTTTGTAACCTTCACCAGGGTTGGGTCTTAACCAAGCTCACTTTAGAAGAGTGAAAATTTGGGGTACTGGTCCCAGTGGTTTTTCCCTTAATAGGTTTTCCACATTAAAAATCCATGTGTTTATGTGTCTATGAGTCATTACTTTATTGTTTTCCACTCCAGTTAAGTAAATCTAGATTGATCGGTATACACTAGTTATTTATTGTGTTTCAGTAAATAGTAAGACTTCTTATCGGCAAACATATAGAAGAAGGTTTTACAAAGCATTCTGACAAGTAGTAAATTAATATAAGCATTTCAAGGAATTCATCTTGTAGGACTAAATATAACTAGAGGCTTAAAAGAGGTAATACTTTTTAAAGGGTTGATTTAATTAGGATTAATTTTTGAAGCCGCTGATTCACTGCCCCCCCCATCAGTTATTACTAACAAGTATATATAGAGAAAGTTAAGATAGTATGAGGAGATATATCAGTACAAGTACAATTTTTTATATTAAGTCAAAGTTTAGTAACTTGGCCACATTCCTTTGTTGCCATTAATGACAAAGGGGGATATTGTTGGCAAGTTGACTTTACTAAGATTATATGACTAGTTTTGTGTTTTGATTATGGCAACAAAGTCATATGAGGTTTTGATAGTCAATTCATAAACTTTGAAGATAAGAATTTTGGCTAAGTATAGAAGACAGTGTAGATAGAGATATACCTGTTGATCAGAGCACCAATGCATGTGTGTATGAATGAATCATGGTCTGCACCTTAAGATATAATCTTTTGGATATAGCATTATACAAATTCAATACACACATCTTTAGATATGTCAGTATGGCGAAGTTACAGCAAATCTAAGTGTCACTAGCAGTTCAGCAGAACAGAGCATGGACCGACTAAAGATTTTGATTAGCGCATATTAATTTTTTTTGTAATGGATATGCACCTATTGTAATAAGTTTTTAATCATGTTTTTATCACTCATGTAAACACGCTTAATCCAAGTAATTTGGAAGCATTTTGAATATTGGGTTTGGGCCGACTAAGTTATAGTTATGGTCGCGTCTATTGAGTATGTATATAAACTTGACATTTATTTTTTAATAGTGTGTCGAACGGTTTTAAGATAATGAATGTAAGTAAGACAATAGTAAAAGGAGAATAGTTAGTATGAGATAAAGCTCTACCATTGATTAGAGTTTCAGTGCACAAAAGGAACTAATCACACAAGCAGCCTCATAACAACAGTTCAACTTTAAGATATTGTGAGTATCTGTTATCAGGAGGTTGTAGCCTTCTTCTTATTGAGAAGTGAGCTCTGGCAGTGTGCCATCCACCTTAAATAGGGTTTTTAAAAGACTCCTAATAGAGTCATTGTACTCAGCATTATAATAACTGCTCCTAATAGGGCAAAGGAACTCTAACAAGCTCATAAGATTAGTTTAATTATTTGTGGGTACTAATTGCCACCAGGGTTTTTCGATGATCAAGGTTTCCCCATAAACATATCCTTTCTTATGTGTTATGGTTGATATGCTTTGATTATAAAATTTTTATCTATTTATTGGGATAAGTTTTATGTTGTTTAAATATAATAAATTTTTGAACACTGATTCAGCCCCCCTCCCCTCTCAGGCTTCCCATTCCTAACAATGTGATGTTGTAGAAATAGAGAAAGCAACCACAAAGCATAATAAAGTTATTTTGGAAGCCTTGATGCAAATCTTACAACATAGGATCAACGTCATGAAGGACAAAGTTGACTTAGTACATAATTGATACAAAAAGTTGCCTGGCCTACAAGTGGAGGTAAATAATTATGTGGCAACTTAAAACCCTTATTTTGCAACATGGTCAGTTAGGACTCAAATTTTTGCATTGTTAGCATCTTTGCAACCACATAGGGTAGACCTCCAATAAATTGTGTGCCCAGTGGGAGATGAAATATATTAGATTAGTGTTACCTTGTCTTTCTAATAATTGGTATCAGTGCTTGTGATCCTAGAAGGAAGGTTTCAATACCTAAGCTAAAGATCAGAAGATGAACAGATGAGATGTGCCCAAGTTGAACAAAGACAACTTTGCTTCATGGAAAAGTAGAATAAGACTCCACTTATCAGGTATTGTAAATGATGTTACTCAATACTTAGATATTGAATATGTGTTTCCCACAGGAGCACCCACAGATAAACAAATGAGAGAGAAGCATGAGCACAACTGCATGATGATAGAGCTTGCTTCCTCAGTCTGCGATGTGGAATTTGAAGATGTCAAAGCATGCACAACTACAAAGTAGATGTGGGACAAATTGAATCTTGTACATGGTGGTGATAAAAATGTTCTGAGAGCCAAGGAAAAAAGCCTTAGAGGAAATTTTGATGATCTCAAAATGAAAGAAGGTGAAAACATCACACACTACAAAACAAGAATCAAAGAGGTAGTCAATGCTATCCGAGGAGTTGGAGGTGTACTAGATGAAGATATAGTGGTAAGTAAAATTCTAAGAACCTTACTGCCTACTTATGCTATTAGAGTATCTTACATACAAGAAATGAGAGAATTATCAAATAACAATGTTACTATAGATAGTTTGATTGGAAGACTGATTGTATTTGAGATGAATAACTTTGATAATGGTGTCTTACCAAACATAGAGTCTGCATTCAAATCTTCTTTGATAATAAGTAAATCAAGTCATAAACACACTATGAGAAAAGACAGTGATAGTGAAAGTGAAGAAGAAGATCTTGATGAAATTGAAGCACTTATGGCTAGAAGAATGCAGAGAGGCAAAGGTAAATACAAAGGTAAATTACCACTTGTATGTTTTAACTATAAAGAAATTGGACACTTTGCCGCAAGATGTCCTAACAGAAGAAAAGATGAAAGAAGTAATGACAGGTCATTTGAAAAGAAGTTTGATAGAGGTGATTATAGAAGAAACTAATAATTAGAAAGAAGAGATACCCGAGACTACAAGGACAAAGGAAGGAAGGCTAGTTACCTAGCTAAATGCAAAGATGAAGATACTGACACTGAAATTGATGAAGACATTGAGATGGTGTTTGTGGCAGTAAAAGATGATTTAGATGATGATGAAGAAAGGTATGTACAAACTAAACTCATATATAAAGTTAGCAAAAATGATGTCTGGATCATAGATAGTGGCTGCACTCACCATATGACTGGTGACAAACAAAAATTTGAGACTTTTGAATACTATAATGGTGGTTCAGTAAGAATGGGTAATGATACACCTTGTCCAGTTGAAGGTAAAGGAACTATAATGTTGAATAACCTGATAAAATGTGAAAATTCTTATTGGGTGAAAGGATTGAATTATAATCTATTGAGTGTTTCTCAGTTGAATAATTCAGGTTACAGAGTAGCATTTGAAAATAAGAAGGCAAAGATCTTCAATAAATCAGGAATTCTGATTGGTACCGGTGAGCAGACAAAAGGTAACTTATTCTACCTGAATGATATTAACACCACTTTCTTAATGGATAGAAATGAAGATATATGGTTGTGGCACAAAAGATAGTGTCATGTAAACTTTGAAAACATGATTAAGATAAGAAAAAAGAGAATTTCAAGAGGCTTACTGACGATGATTAAGCCAGGCAATATCATGTGGAAAAAGTGTCAAAAAGGTAAGATGATAAAGTCTAGTTTCAAAAGAAAAACTCGTACATATGATGCCATTCTAGAATTAGTCCATACTGATCTATGTGGACCCATGAGGACAAAGAGTTATTATGGTGATAGATATTTTATTCTCTTTGTTGATGATTACTCTAGAATGGTGAAAATAATGTTTCTAAAAGATAAATCTGAAGCATTCAAGATGTTTAAATGGTACAAAGCAATGGTAGAAAAACAAAGTGGTAAGGGATTGAAATTATTAAGATCAAATAGAGGAGGGGAATTTATTTCAGATGAATTCACTAACTTTTGTAATTAGTATGGAATCAAAAGACAGGTGTGTGCACCGAGAATACCACAATAGAATGGAATTATTGAAAGACGGAATAGATCCATTGTTGATTGTGCAAGGACATATATGATAGAGAAAGACATCACCCAAATCTCTTGGAGGGAAGCTATCAGTACTGCTATTTACACATTGAACAGAGTACTATTGAAGAAAGACACCAAAAAGACACCCTATGAGCTATGGTATGGTTACACACCCAATGTAAGTTACTTCAAAAATTTTGGTAGTCAATGTTATATCTTAAAAGATGATAGCAATGGAAATCTTGGCTCCAAAAGTGATGAAGGAATATTTATAGGGTATTCCACCAAGAACAAGGCTTATAAGTGTCTCAATAAAGCCTCTAACAAAATTGTTGAAAGTGCAAATGTAAAGATAGATGAATTTGCAGAAAAGAATGAAAAGGAAAGCACAAAAGAACCAGAGGACTACAATGGGTTTGTTTATAAGGAAGAACCTGACACTCTACTTGAGCAACAATGTATAGCTCCCAAGCAATAGATTATTGCACTCGAGCATTAGGCTACAAACACTGACAATCAGGATATTGCTCAAGATGATGTACCAAGTGATGGAGATCAGAATGAAGGACACAATGATGATCAAGATGATAGACAAAGAATTGAACTTGTACTTGCGAGATATTTCAGAAGGAACAATCCATAGAACTAGATCATTGGAGATAAGAAGGGTGGTATGAGAACCAGAAGTAAGTCTCTAAACACAAGATGTCTTATTTGTGATTTTGAGCCAAAATTTGTCAATGCTGCACTTGATAATGATGAATGGATTAGTGCTATGAATGAGGAAATTGAGTAGATTGAGAAAAACAAGACATGGAAACTTATACCGAGACCAGATGACAAGAATGCCATTGGTACAAAATAGAAATTTAAGAATAAACTAAATGAGAATGGAGAAGTCACTAGAAATAAATAAAGACTAGTATGCAAGGGGTATGCAAAAGAAGAAGGGATTGACTATGGAGAAAAATTTGCACCCATTGCTAGGCTAGAAGGAGTGAGAATATTAATTTCTTATGTTGCATGTAAAGGATTCAAGGTATACCAAATGGATGTCAAGTCTGCATTCCTAAATGGAATACTTGAAGAAGAGGCATACATTGAACAACCAGAAGGGTTTGTTGGTCCAGAAAAGAGGAACATGGTATGTAGACTACACAAAGCCTTGTATGGATTGAAACAAGCACCCCGAGCCTGCTATGAAAGACTTCATTCCTATCTCATAAGTATTGGATTTGTAAGAACTAGTGAAAATAGTAATCTTTATTTGAAGGAAGATACTAATGCTAACATTTTGATTACTGTAATATTTGTTGATGACATCATATTTGGAGGCAATGATATGCTATGCAAATGAAATGAGAAAAGAGTTTGAGATGCCTATGTTTGGAGAGATCAAGTTCTTTCTTGGTCTACAGGTCATGGAACAAGACGAAGGTATTTTCATTACACAATCCAAATACATCATGGAAGTGCTAAAAATATTCAAGATGGAAGATTCCAAGCTAGTTGGAACACTAATAGAAATCGGATGTAAGCTGACAAAAGAGGATAAGTCATCAGAGATAAATCAGACTTTGTACAGATCAATGATTGGAAAACTCATGTATCCTGTACATACTAGACTAGATATTGCACATGTAGTAGGAATAGTTGAAAGATTTTTTTCTAATCCCAGGGAATCACATATGTCTGCTGTGAAAATAATCCTAAGATATCTGAAGAATACCAAGGAATATGGCTTAAAGTATAGAAGAGAAGGAAAATTTGAACTTAAGGTCTTTACCGATGGTGATTGGGCTGGAAATATTGATGACTGAAAGAGAACAACTGGAGAAGAATTCTTTATGGGTGACAGACTTGTCACATGGATTAGCAAGAAGCAAGGATACATTTCTCAGTCTACTATAGAGGTAGAGTATGTTATTTCTACTGCAAACTACTCAAATATTGCATGGATCAAACAATTAATGGAAGGTATGCATATGAAAATTCTTGAACTAGTAATTATCTATTGTAATAATACCAGTGCAATAAACATTTCCAAGAATCCAGTCATGCATGCTAAAACAAAGCATATTGCCATCAAGTATCATTATTTAAGAGAACAAGTTCAAGCAATGGAGGTGATACTTGAGTATGTGAAATCAAAGGAATAATTAGCCAATATCTTCACCAAGCCACTACCCAAGGATGCATTTGAGTACTTGAGAAAAAGACTAGGGGTCAGACCCTTGTCTACTGGTCAGTAACATGACTAGAAGGATGCATCAGCCTACATATTATCAAAATATCATTCATGTTGATGCAAGCAAAAAGATGGACTTTAAAGATAAATCTATACACAAAAAGGTATTTATCTACTCTGAGCACCAGAGTTATTGTATTGTTGATGAATTGATAAATTCAAGGAGTATATTATGGATAGAAAGAATTCGTTTGGCATCACTGTTAAATATATGTTTGGCATTGTTGTCAAAGGGAGAGATTATATCTATTATCACATCAAGGAGATCACATTATGGAGAGGAGATATTATATCCATCTCATTATCCAAAGGGAATGATGTAACTAGAAAGGGAAAGTACATACAAAGGGAGAGAATTAATAACAAGAGACATCAAAAGAAAAGAGAACAGTAAAAGGGAGAGAGTTTGACATAGGAAGAGAACACATCACATCGAAAGAAGAAAGATTCTACATCTATCTAGTGAAGGTATTGAAGACAGAGAGAAAGCTACAAGAATCAAATTTAAGCTCTCATAAGCTTACCGAGGACCAGATATTTGTATCGGTTATAGTACATAAGATTGGTAGTTTTATGAACTTCAACTATTATATTTAATATTGTATTGGTAAAATATAGTGTGATAATGTAGTGTGTTGCCATCAATGCCAAAGAGAGAGATTGATGAAATATAACTGATAGAATGTTTGAAAATGTTAAGTTTATGATCACAGAGACATAAGAAAGTTAATGCAAGACATTAAATCAGTTAATGTATTGTATTGTCATTGATATCAAATTGATATAATCTATATGGTCATGTATATACTGCTAAAGACTTCAAAAAATTGATGAATCAAAGGCTATGCTATCAGTAATGCATATAAGTCAAGTCTTCACAAAGTGATTGTATACACCGACAGAGTGCATACTAACAGATAGAGTAAGAGAGAAAAGTCACAGTGTTACCAGATGAGAAAATGCACAAAATTATCGATGAGAAAATTCATAGTGTTGCAAGATGAGAAAAGCATAGTGTAAGCCAACAGACATAATTACAGTGTTGCCCGACGGACAGAGATCCCGAAGACAATTGAAGTCACACCGACAGAATAGTCAGTTGTCACTAATGACTAACTGAAGTATTGACCAAAAGGATAGAGAGTTTAGAAATGACAAAATGCTTAGTTGTCAAGAGCTAAACATAGACTTAAAGTTAATACTTATCATTTTTTTAATCGACAAGATAAAGCCAAAGATAAGTAAAGGATTTTAAGATGCTTTGTCCAGTTGGCAAGAAGATCTCTATGAGATTAAACTAGAGTTTTTTCTTTAAATCTAATTCAAAAAAATTGTGGATCATGCCAAAATCAAGAAAGCCAAGAAATGTTGAAATCATGTCTATATAACAGACAAGCTTATTCATTATGAATAAGGGGAGTGACAAGAGAATAGATGTTGAAGAGATTCTGAAGGAGAAGAAAGTCTTCATTCAGACGTAATCAATCAAGCTAAGGAAAGAGTTAAATTCTGTAGATACTGACAAACAGTGATACAACATCACAGAACCAAACAGTGTGGACCCAAGGTATTGAATTGATTACATTGATCAGAAAGGTAATGCACTTACAATAGATCTAAAAATTTTCAATTCAAGTTGTATATGTGAACAGATCAATTTACTGTTTTAGTTTAACCATTGAAGTATCAAGTCTCTTAACCGAGTAGGACTTAAAAGTCTTTTCTAATTGAGATAAATCTCAAGGAGTATCAAAAATTTTGATCATACAAAGTAGCTTTGGATATGCCTAATACCTATTGATAGGCCAAGTGAGTGTTTGATCAAGGATGGTAGCATTAGATGCCAGATACAAAGTGACAAGCTATCTATTTAAATCCTCTAACAAGGTCACACCTAACAGTGTGTTTGTAACCTTTAAAAGGGCTGGGTCTTAACTGAGCTCACTTTAGAAGAGTAAAAATTTGGGGTATCGATTCCTATGGTTTTTCCCTTAACAGGGTTTCTACATTAAAAATCCATGTGTTAATGTGTCTATGAGTCATTAGTTTATTGTTTTTCATTTCACTTAAGTAAATCTAGGTTGCTCGGTATACACTAGCTATTTACTGTGTTTCGGTAAATAGTAAGACTGTTTATTGGTAAACATATAGAAGAAGGTTTTACAAAGCATTCCAATGAGTAGTCAATTGATATAAGTATTTCCTGGCATTCATCTTGTAGGACTGAATATAACTAGAGGCTTAAAAGTGGTAATAAGTTTTAAAGGATTGATTTAAGGATTAATTTTTTAGGCCACTGATTCACCCACCACTCTCAGTTATTACTAACAAGTATATATAGCCTAAGTTAAGATAGTATGAGGAGATATATTTGTATGTGATAAAACCTAACCTGTTGGGAGAACGCTCAGACATGCAAACGTTAAAGATATAAATCAAATAACTACACTAAACATGTCTAAGAAGCATACTACAAAAATAACAAGTGATTCCATCACAACCTCCGATGAGCTGAACAAGGGCACCCGAGCCTTGTTGATTTTCTCTTAGAGAATTGTGGGTGTGCTCTCCCAACACAATATTACAATTCCACTTGATCCATGGATGAAAACTAAATGCAACTAATGGATATAATGAAGAAACTCAAGAACAAGTATGAGGAACTTGTCTCAAGCCTTCACCAAATGTAGATAAGGATGCAAATGCTATACTAAGATGATATACAATATCAAAAGAAACTAAGATTATTCACCATTATCCTAGCATGTGATTTCTAGATTATGAAAATAAACTAAAAGCATGGAAACATGAATATGAGCTAAGAATTCTAGAACTATTTTAACATAATAACAATGTATAAAAGGGAGATAATTTGCTCTTGAGAAAGGCCTCTATTTATAGAGTTTTTGGAGGAGAGAGAGCACTTGGATGAGGTGGAGCTCATGTGGCATCCACATAGGTACCACATGAGGGACACATAAGCCATGTAAGAGGCCCACTTTGCTCACACATGTGTGAGCAACTTTGGATGTGATAGGTCAAGGTGTACTTAAAGTACACATGTGAAGGATCTTGTAAGAAGGTGTAAGAGGGTGTAAGAGTTTTAGTCCAATAAAACACTTTTATAAAGTGTAAGAAGGTGTCATCATAGGTGTAATAAATCTTGTTGGCACCAAATAAGGAATTATTTGGAAAGTCAAATTTTGAAAATTTGCTCACACATGTGTGAGCAAATAATTAGGACTAATTGTTGTAGGAATCAAGAAATTAGCTTAATTAACCTTAGTTAATTAATGAATAGGTTTATTTGGTGAGAGTGATGTGAGGTAGGGTAGGATCTAGGTTCAAATTAGCTTAATCCAAATTAATTTAGATTAATTGTGGTTTAGTAGAATTTAGGTCATGTGAAGGAATAAATAAATTAAAAATTTATTTAAAGGGAATCAATGAGGGATAATGTATTAAATAATATTTAATACATTAAAAGGGGGCAGTATTTAAATTAAATTCAAATACTAAGGAAAGTGAATCATATTTAATTAAATAAATTTAATTAAATAGATAGAAGAATATAACAAATATAATTAATTAAAATTAACTATAATGTTA
>MU226275.1:756631-775586 GCA_018584345.1 Thuja plicata | reverse complement strand
TGTCAAAGGGAGAGAATGTTTCCATATTATCATCAGAAATTATTCATTGTCAAAATTACTCCAAATAGGGAGAGATCATATCCAAAGGGAGAGAATTTGTAAAAGTTGCAAATACAAGCCAGTGACAGTGACATCAAAGATGCAAAATGGTCAAAGAGAAAATTGACACCAATAGAGGTCACAACACATCAAATGAAGAAAAAGGAAAGTTGCAAGAATCAAATCTAAGCTTACACAGAGCTTACCGACGGTCACAGATTTTATTGGTTATCAAAACAAACTATTTGAAAATTTGATGAATCTCAACAATTGTATTTCATATTGTATTAGCAATAGTATAGTGTGATAATATATTATGTTGTCATCAATGCCAAAGGGAGAGATTGATGACATATAACTGATTAAATAGTTGACTATATTAAGTTGAAGATGATGCAAGACATTAAATCAGTTAATGGTATGTATTGTCATTGATGTCAACTTGATATCATCTGTATGGTCATATACATAATACCAAAGACTTTAGAGAACCAATGGAATATAGGTTATGCTTTCAACAATGCATAAAGGTCAAGTATTCACCAAGTGACAGAATACACTGGCGGAGTGCACACCATCGGTAAAGACAGATAAAAGTCACAGTGAATCCTGATGAGCAGAAGATAGTATTGCCTGATAGAGAAGAATCAAATGATGCTCGATGAGTTAAAAACAGTGTTTCCTGACAAGAAAGATCCAATGATGCCCGACAGATGGAGATCCTGAAGCTAACTGAAGAGACACTGACAGAACTGGTAGTTGTCACCGACGACGAACTACAGATTTGACTGACAGAATAGAGAGATCAAAAAATGACAAAATATCTAGCTGGCAGAGCTAAAGGATAGACTTAACTAGTTGTTTTATTTATTTTATTCAACCATAGTTAAATAAGTGATTTAAAGATTATTTACACAGTTGGCAAGAAGATAACTATGAGATAAATCAAGAGTTAAAGCCATAAATCAAATTGGCTAGATTATTTTTCACGCCAAGAATCAAGAATCAAGAACCTAGAATTAAGGAATATCATGTCTATTTAAGAGACAAGCATAATTCATTCTCCGAGTTGGTGAAGTGGTCGATAAGCAATCAGATACACGGGGGAGTGAATTGATAGAAGATGCTGAAGAGAAACTGATGAAGGATTAACTTCATGCAGTCCTGATCAATCAAGCTGAGGGAGAGCTAAAGAATTCTATAGACACTGACAGACAGAGAAGCATAGCATCACAGAGTAGAAAGAGATGAGTACAAAGCAATTGTATTGATACATTGATCAGAAAGATATTGTAAGTAAATAGATCTAAAAATCTGCAATTAAGTTGCATTAGAAATAGGTCATTTTGTTTCAGTTTAACCATTGAAGCATTACGTCTCTTAATAGAGTAGGAATTAATAGTCTTTTATAATTGAGGTATATCCTAATAGATTACCAGAAGGTTGACTCATGATAGTAGCACCGATCTTACATAAATCCTATTGACAGTCTAAGAAGGAGGCTGATTCAAGGATTGTAGTAAGATTTGCATAAAGCCTATTGACAGTCATGAGACTAATTCAAGGATGGTAGCGTAGATGCCAGATACTTAGTGAAAACCTATGTATTGAAAATAATCTAACAAGGTTTCACTTAACAGTGTGTTTTTAACCTTTAATAGGGTTGGCTCCTAACAGGGCTCACTTCAGAAGAGTGAAAATTTGGGGGTACCGGTCCCAGTGGTTTTTCCCTTAACAGGGTTTCCATGTTAAAATCATTGTGTTATGTGTGTATGGTTAATTAATTTAGTGTTTTACATTCTACATATGCATTTATGGATTGACTGGTATACTCTGCATATTTACTGAGTATCGGTAAATATAGTTTACTGCTTATCAGTTATCAAGGAGAAACATGACAGACAAGGTAAACTGACAGACAGTTATTTGTTTCAAATATTTAAATGGCATACATCTTTTTGGGACTTAATAATTTGAGAAGTATTGATTATTGGATTAAATTGGATAAATTTTTGAGGCCACTGATTCACCCCCCCCCCCTCTTAGTTATTACTAACACCAAGATGGCTGATGCTCCCTATATATAGCAAGTAGAAAGAAATTGTAAAGGATGGTAAAATCAAAACTGCGAGGCAGGCTTTTCAATTGTGTCTAATTTTTCAAAAGGTTTTTAGTCTATTTGAATGTATTTAATCAGAAGACTCTTAATAAAATACAATGGAATTTTCTGTTTTAAATCTCTAATGTATTTTTGCATTTATATTTCAGCTCTTGTATGTTTAATTTGTAAGACATTTTAAATGTTCCAGTTATAAGGTAATTGTGTTATTATTTATGAATTTCTTTCACGGAGAGTCTAAACCTTGCAAATAGTTCCAGAGGGTTAGGGTTTTGTGCAAGAATTTGATATAAAGGTGTGAGAATGAGAAGATAGTTTGTAAGGCATTCTATCTGGGATTTTATTTGTGTTCTAATTAATTGTTTTCTTTGTGAATGTGTGTTCCATTATGCCTCTTTTCCTGGGATTAGGCACTGGTCTAGTTTTTGACAAGTAGTTCTTATCATCAATGAATTACAAACAAAATCTTTTATTTCTGATATTAAGAACATATATGTCTAGGTAATTGTATTGAGAAATACAATTCATTATGGTGATTCCTTGAAGAGAGAATCAATAGGTTATCCTTCCTTATTCAATTACTAAAGAAATAACAAGGATGAATGTCCTTATCACACTGATAATAGATCTTGTTAAGTTCATGGTTTGGCTTATTAAGCTTTGCATAAGGTTAATAATGTTCATCTACATGATGTGTTGTCAACTATTGTAGTTTAAGACAAGATTGAATTAGTTTATCCATTGTTAGGTTTACTAAGAATAAGTAATATATGAAAGGTATGTTTGAGATTTGACTCTATGCAAATAATTGATTGTATGTTTTTCCATTGATGACAACATATAATATATAGTAGGTATCATATATGCAATTATCAGTACAGATGATGGAGCTATGCATGTTTATTTCCATGGTTTATACATGTTCTATTTTTTATGTGCATTCATGTCGAGTCAGATATACAGTTACAGTTAAGTTATGATTAGTCAGTTATCACAGTTACAGTTTCTGGAGTTTATCTGTTAAGAGCCGACAAAAATACAGTGTCTCTTGAGTTGCACCTATCTTCAAGATATGCGTGTTTTTATTCATGTTTAGTTATGATTTAAAGATAATTATCAAAATGCATTAAATGTGTTTCAATAGAATATTGATGTTAGAGTTAATTTGGTGAAGTGAACTTTGTGAAGCATCATGTCTATTCAATTTGTGTTGCGTGGTCTTAATCTTGATTGTGTGCTTGGTTGAGCCAACCAGGAAGTTGATGAAGTGTTTCCAGATACCGTCGTGACCCTATCTTTGGTGAAGATACATATAGCAGTTAAGATATGTTCACTAAGTGTGAAAATGAAGTGAAAAAGAAAAGACAGACAAGAGAAGAAAGTCAGAAAGAATAAGTTGAAGATCTATGTGAAGAAACAAAAGTTGATTGAAATTCATTGGAACTGATCAAGACAAAGGTCTACTCAAACAATTCATCTACCAGATATAGTGTATATTTGTTGTACTGAAGGTTGTAGCCTTCACCATCTTAGAAGTGAGCTATTGGACAGTGATTCCTCACCCTTAACAGGGTTATTTATAAAAGACTGCTAAAAGGGTCTGACCTTTAACCAGGTCTCTCTACTTGTTGCATTGTAAAGATCAAATCCTAACAGGGTTGTAATATCTTCTAACAGGGATCATTATAAACTTGTGTAGTTATTTATGGGTGCTAATTCCCACTAGGGTTATTACCTATTTGGTTTCCCCATAATCAAATTGTTGAGTACTCCATTATGTTATCTGAATGTGCATTTACTTTATATCAAATTACATTAAAGAAAGAGAAAAAAATTAAATTGACTGATAAGTTATTCACCCCCCCCCCNTTGACTGATAAGTTATTCCCCCCCCCCCCCCTCTTAGTTATCCTTGGGACTAGTCCAACAATTGGTATTAGAGCCAAGTGCCTTGGAGAGAAAGCCTAACAACTTAAGGTAGATTAGATGGCATACTTCAGGAAAGAGAGTCCTAAGTTTGATGGAGAAAACTATCTTGAATGGAAGAACAAAATGATAACACATCTTCACTGTGTTAGATTTGATATCTATGAGATTTCCACTCAAGAAGTTGAAATTTCCACCTTGAAAGATCTTGTAGCTGATGACTCTACTATGAAACAAAAGGAAGTTTTCACTAATAATGCAATTGCCAAAGAATCCCTAATCAGTAACCTATCCGACAGTGAATTTTTAGATCAAGAAGACAGATAAAGCATACTCTATTTGGAAATACTTAGAAGATATGTTTGAAGGAGACATCCAAGAAAAAATTGCACGCAGGAAGAAATGGAAGAAAACATACAACAATTTAGAGATGTTACTCGAAGAAAACATCAGAGCTTACAATCAGAGGATTAATTAAGCAATATCAAGCATAAGAAACAATGGTGGAAAATAATCAGAGGAAGATATAATGGACAAATTAATGACCACATTGACAATAGACTATGAGAGCAACATCAATATCTTAGATGAGACTATTCAATTTTCAAAAGACTTCAAGAGGGAGACCTTAATCAGAAAAATATCTGCATTTGAGATATCTAGATTGAAGATAGAACGTAAAAGTGAGACAACCTTCAAAGCCACAGTCCACAACAAGAAATCTATAAGCAGCTCTAGTAATAAAGAAGAAGTGGATACAAAACTAGAAGAAATCATTGCTATGATTTCCAAGAAGGAAAGGAAAGTTAAAGGGAAATATGAAGGACAACTACCATTCAAGTGTTTTTCATGCAAGAAAGTTGGTCACTTTGTATCCAAGTGCCCTACAAGAGTCAAGAAGTTCAGATCATATTACAAACCTAAATACACTAAAGAATGTTATCATGCTGAGGATGGTGTAACTAATGATGAATCAGGAGAAGATGAAATTGAATTTTTTGCCATTAAAGACATTGAGAAGATTATTGAAGAAATGGACAAAGAAGATGAAGCAAAAGAATAGGAGTTAGAGTTAGTTTCAAAAGATGACATCAGAACTGACTGGATCATTGGCAGTGGATGTTCACACCACATGATAGGAGACAAAGATAGATTTGTACATTTGGACAAGTACAAATGTGGCATGGTTAGATTTTGATATAACACTCCTAAACCTATCATAGGCAGAGGTTCTATCACCCTAGATGGAAAGAACAAGATAGATGATGTTCTCTATGTTGATGGTCTGCATCATAACTTACTAAGTGTTGGACAATTTCTTGATAAAGGATATCAGTTGGAATTCAAAAACAACCATTGAATCATTAACAACAAAGAAGGAGACATGATTGCATCAGGCTCAAAGACCAATGGTAATGTTTTTAAGCTCAACTCAGAACTAAGTTGTTTTGTTGCAAAAGTAGATGACAGTTGGCTATGGCACAAGAGACTGTCATATCAATTTTGACAAGATAGTCAAGATAAGTAATGTAAAGGCAGTAAGAGACCTTCCTAGCATTGCAAGAATAGTTGACACCATGTGTGAGGAATCTATGATGGGGAAGCATGTGAGGACCTCATTCAGAAGCAAACAAGACTCTACAGAAAACAAATTAGATCTAATACATACAGACCTATGTGGACCTACTCAAACAAGATCATACTATAGAGAAAGGTATTTTATTTTGTTTTTTGATGATTTCTCAAGGATGATGTGGGTTGCGTTCTTAAAAGAAAAATATGAAGCTTTTGAGAAGTTCAAAGTATTCAAAGCTATGGTTGAGAATGATTCTGGATTAAAGATAAAATGTCTGAGATCTGATAGAGGAGGAGAATTCACCTCTGACCATTTTTACGACTATTGTGAAGAACATGGAATCAAAAGATAGTTAAATGCACCCAAAACCCCTCAGCAGAATGGGATACCAGAAAGGAGGAACATGATTGAAGGAAAGGTTGCCCATACCTACTAGAGAGATGCAGTCAATATAGTAGTTTACACTATCAATAAAATACAATTGAGGCCAGGCATAGACAAGACGCCTTATGAACTTTGGTTTGGTAATGTACCCACTGTAAAATACTTTAGAATCTTTGGAAGAAAGTGCTACATCAAGAGGGATGATAGCATTAACAAGTTTGACGCTAGAAGTGATGAAGGTATTTTTCTTGGTTACTGTACCAAAAGAAAAGCCTATAGATGTTTTAATCTAAGATTAAAGAAGATCATTGAAAGTACTCATGTGAAGATTGATGAGAAGTTTATGATTCAAGAAAGATATTATGACTATAATCCCATGATTGAAGATGAGCCCAGACCCATCAATAAGGACATAGTTATTGAAGAAATGTTTGACTGTATTGATGTTTCATGTAACAATATTGAACCAAGTGAAGAAGAATCATAGATTACAAATGAAAGTATCACTCCTAAGAATTCAAGGTACACATCCAAATACCACTCTAAAGAAGATATCATTAGAGATCATAGTGCAAAAGTCTTAACAAGATCTAGAGAAAAAGGTTCAACCGCTGATGAAGAGGTATACTTACTTTCACATATTGAATCCTTAAGTGTTGAAGATGCATGAAAAGATTTAGACTGGAAAAGTGCCATGCAAGAAGAATTAGATCAAATAATCAAGAATGAAACATGGGAACTGGTCCCTAGACCTCATGACAAGAACGTGATCAGAACTAAGTGGATATTCAGGAAAAAAATGAATGAAGAAGGCATAGTGGTAAGGAACAAAGAAAGATTAGTATGTAAAGGATATGCACAAAGAGAAGGAATAGACTACACTGATACATTTTCCCTTGTGATAAGACTTGAAGCTATCAAGTTTTTTTTGGCCTATGCAACATTCAAAAACTTTAAGGTATACCAAATGGATGTCAAGTTAGCTTTTCTGAATGGTAACTTGAAGGAAGAAGTCTACATAAAGTAGCCTAAAGGATTCAAACTTTCAGATAAACTAGACATCGTATGCAGATTAAAGAAAGAACTTCATGGACTTAAACAGGCCCCAAGAGCGTGGTATGAGAGACTTGATGGTTACTTAACAAAGATAGGATTAAGAAAAGGAGAAACAGACTATAATTTATTCATAAGAGAGATAGATGAAGGACTACTGCTTGTTGGTATTTTTGTTGATGACATTATATTTGGAGGTAATGAAAAAATTAGTGCACAATTAGCCAAAGAAATGAAAATTAAATTTGAATTGAGCATGATTGGACCTATCAAATACTTTCTTGGATTGAATGTAAAACAAACAGACAAAGGCATATTCATAAATCAGTCAAAATATGTGAAGGAGATATTGAAGACTTTTAAGATGGAAGATTGCAAACCAGTAAGCACTCCCATGATAACATGATGCAAGCTTTCTAAAGATGATGATTCCATAGTAGTTGACAAAACACTATACAATTCTATGATTGGAAAACTCATATATCTTACTCAATCTAGACCTAACATTTCTAATGCAGTTGGCATTGTTGGAAGATTTGCATATGAACCCAAGAAAAATCATCTAATGGAAATAAAAATAATATTCAGATACCTAAAGGGGACTATAGACTATGGTTTATGGTATCCTAACTCAGATAACATACTACTTCATGTGTATACAGATGCAGATTGGGTAGGTTGTGTTGATGACAGAAAGAGCACATCAGGAGGAGCAGTATTTCTTGGAGACAGGATGGTCACTTGGACAAGTAAAAAGTAGAATTGTATCTCTCAGTCAACAATAGAAGTTGAGTATGTTGCACTAGCATTGAATTATTCCACAATGGTTTGGATCAAACATATGATTAAAGTATTTGGTATTCAGATTGATTATCCCATTGTTATTCACTGTGACAACACTAGTACTATCAATATGTCAAAGAAACCTGTGATGCATGCAAAGACAAAACACATTGAGATCAAATACCACTTCCTAAGAGAAAAAGTTACAGACAAAGAAGTAAATTTGGATTATTTGAGCACCAAAGAACAACTAGCAGATATTTTTACAAAGCCTCTATCAAAAGATACTTTTGAGTATCTCAGGGAGAAGTTGGGAGTAATTCCCTTTCCTTAGTCTGATTAGAACTTGCAGCAAGAAAATCATTCCTTGGTGACTGATGAATGGTTGACTACTTTACTTCTGGAGTAGTACATGTGCTTAATGGTGTTTAACACTCTTTGTCATTGATGTCAAAGGGGGAGTATTAGTAAGGGGGAGCATATACTCTAGGGGAGTATATAGAGCAGTAGCAATAAAGAGGAACCTTTGATGAGGATATTAAGAAGATTGTAAAAAGAAGGAAGACACTTTGAGTTGATGATATCATATGTTGCCATCAATGTCAAAGGGGGAGATTGTTGGAGATTTGCCTCTATGCAAATAATCTATTGTATGTTTTCCATTGATGACAACATGTATCATATATGCAATTATTAGTATAGATGTTTTGGATCTATGCATGTTTATTTCCATGGTGTATACATGTTCTAGTTGCTATGTGCATTCACGTTGAGTCAGATATACAGTTACAGTTAAGTTATGATTAATTAGTTATGGCAGTTATAGTTTCTGGAGTTTATCTGTTAAGAGATGACATAAATATAGTGTCTCTTGAGTTGCGCCTATCTAACTGAGATGAGATCTCTAAATTCTAGGCCAGTTCCTCTTGATATGTCACCCAAATTTGCTTCTTAACAGGAAAGTAAATTATTGAGGGAAAAGGGATAGAAGGAATGCGTGAAAGGGAAATGAATGAAAGAAAATTATCCTACCAGGTGATACACTGAAGGTGACTCAAATCATAATACATTGACTAATCTCAGCATGAAACCTTGGAACAAATAGAACACAACTTCCTAGACAGACTTGCATAAATATTTCATAGAGAGGCCCAAGAAAAATAGAGGCTATTCAAGGAAAGAAGTAATTTCACAAACAATAGCATATTTACTATATGTAGACATAGACTATGACCTGCAAACAGATTTCCACTTTTGCAATTCAGCATAGGACCAAGACAAAATGACAGGAGACCATAGAATATCAACAAACTCATCTAAATGAAATCATCCACAATAGTACACACTATTGCAAAAAGAAAGAGGGCTCAAGCACTCCAATGTTTCACTAGAAATCACTCAATACATTCTAATTCAGTAAGAGAGGTTCGGACAAGAAAGCCTAGCGATAGAAAAAATGTCACAAAAAGCTTTTGCAATATCTAAACATCAATGAAAGATTACAAACTACAGAAATCAGAGGGAAAAAAGAATGTCACAAATAATTTACAAGTTAGGAAAAATATGAGCTCTAAAGCTCTCAAAAATAATATATATATACTCCCTCCCACGCAGGCTTGGAGTCAATCTAATCTTGTTAGTGTTACAATTGATTACAAAAGGGATTTTTTTAGAAACCCTAACACTGTCAGTTTCATTCATAAATGCATCTTAGAAATATCTTTTCTCGATCAGATATAGTTTTTAAAATCTTCCTACCACCATCAATTTGCTTCTATGAAGTTGACCGATTCATCTACCTCTCTGCAAGCTGGTTCTGTGATAACTTCTGAGATCAGATATTTGAATTTCCTTTGAATATTTAAATCCTAACAGTCGCAGGTTGTGTGGATATTTATTTTGACGGTTGTGATTTCAATCCTTTTATACGTTAAAATGTAGGTACAGGATCACCCTATTTACCTGAGCAATGCCTCATAACCTCGGGTTAATACTTTCTCTTTGCCACTAAGTCTCCCAACCTTTCTGCTAACCCTGGATTTATCATGAGATTACATGACAAGCATTAAACTTTCTTTAAATTGGACGGTGGTCACCAAGTCTCTGTGTCTTGATAGAATATTCCCTTTGATTACGAGACCACCCGAACGAAAGGTTGTTAACTCAACTCATCTCTAAACTTAAGTCACCCTTATAGGCAAGAATTACACTGAGTCACATGATCTCTAGATCCTTTTCCAACTCTAGTTTGTATTAATAGATTACCCGACTCCCCTCCGATCATCATTCGATCCAATGATCATTGCTAAGTCTCCTGATTAAAATAGAATATACTTTTCTTTCACGAGATCATGAGACTAGTGAGATTTTCTGGGTTGCCAGATGATTTGGAATATTCTTCTTTTATTGCATGACTTAGAGAATTAATGCAAAGTATAAATGAGCACATGTGAATTTGAAGCACTTAAGTCACCCAAAAGGTAATAAGGAAATAGGACAGGTCTTGGGTAGCTAGGGTTTATCAAATAGATAGGTTCTTCAACACTTAGTTTATTTTGCATGGGTAGGAGAAAAACAGAAATAGAAGAGACTACCGAGGACACAACCAAGATCAGAAATTAGGGTCTACCACATAGGTTGGGCTCAACCCTTGTGGGAGCCTCATTTTACTCCACCTGTAGCCAAAATCTTCATAATGGAAAAATTTGGGTAATATTCTTGGCGATTTTTGTAGGATGTCTACCTACTAGACATTGAGAACCAGTAGCCTTTGACATCCATTGGGAATAGAATCAATACCTGATAAAAAATAGAAACTTGGAAGCAGATTGGAACCAGAAGGGGAAACAACTAACTATGGCCGAGCACTTTTAAGGAAAGGAGGAAATTAATCTAGAAAGCAGGAACAAAGAGCGGGGAAATCATCTACAATATTTACAAGGAAGGATAAAAATCAAAACAAGGCTTCAAAAGGAATCCATATACCAAAATGGGTAAGGGAACTCCTCCAAGAGTTGATAGCTGAAAAACATTATGTTCTTTGCACTCTATGATGATGAATAGACATCCTCAGAAGGAATCAAACTTAGTATGCCTATTGGGATTTGATTTGAATTCATCCCATTCAAGGACTATATCTTCAATCTTAAAACTCGTACCCCTGGCTCTCTCGTCAAAGATTTTCTTTGTCTGCATCTAGTGGAATTCCATATCCTTCATGGACTTATCTCTGTGTTCTTCTAATTCCATATCTGAGGATACCTAATCTGCAAAGGATCTCCTTCTTCAAATAAGACATACTGAGTAGCTAAGTCCAGAGTTGGAAATTCAGTTAAAATGGACAACTTAGCCTCCCTTCCATACATTAGCATGTAGGGAGAATTCCCAATGATATTCTTTGGGGTAATTTTGTCTAACCACAGTGTAGATTTCAGTTTAGTGTGCCAATCTCTTTGGTTGTCTTGTAGGTTTTTCTTAATCATCCTAATCAAATTCTTATTTTTTGATTCTACCAAACCATTACCTTGAGGGTAGTAGTTCAAACTTGTGTTCAAATAAACACCATGTTTGACTTCCCATTTAGTCACTTTCAGGCCTATAAATGCTAATGCATTATCTAAAATAAAGGAGTCAAGGACACCAAATCTATGAATTATATCATCATAAAAGCTTACGAAAGCACTCTCATTTGCTACCTTTAATGCCACTGCCTCTATCCATCTAGTGAAATAATTTGTTACAGTAATTATCCATTTATGACCTGCACTTGATGGAGGATTGATCATGCCATTGAAATCTATGCCCCATCTTATGAAAGGTTTCTCTACTCTGATGGGCTAAAGTGGCAAGGCTGCAAGTTTTTCCTTTCCTGCAAACATGATATATTTGATGCATTTCTTTACATGATTAGGGCTATCCTTGAAGATGGATGGCCAATAGTATCTAGCCATCATGATCTTAAAAGCAGTAGTCCTAGGAGAGAAGTGACCTCCAGAAGGTCCGTCATGAAATTCAAATAGGACATCTGCTATCTTTTCTAAACCTGTGCATCTCAAAAGGACACCATTGTGATCTTTTCTAAAAAGAATGTTATCTATCAACACAAAAGGAATATATTATAACCTATAGTACCTTATTTTTGTTGAATTTATATCTATAGGGCATTCCCCTATTTTTAAATAATGGATCATGTTAGGCAACCAACCCGCTGCCTCAGCATGATCTTTTGTTGAATGCATGATTAGGGATGCATCTATTTTCTCTGATCCCTTCGAACTCTCATCCTCTATTAAATGCTCACAAAGACCTCTTCCTCTTACTAACTTGGTGACTTGGATATCAATGTCATATTCCATGGCCTTAGTAATCCAATCGGCTCTTTTTTTATTTAGGTCCCTGGAAAGAAAGAATTCCTTGACACCAGGATGGGTTACTTTCAATTGTACCTTGTTGTGGGTTAACAAATATCTAAATTTCTTAAGGCTCTTCACTACAGAAAGTACATGTCTCTCCAAAAAAGAATATATCTATTCATATTCTTCTAAACCTTTGCTAAAGAATTCAATAGGTTGTTCCAATCCTTCAGAATTTTCTTGAGTCAATATTGCAGAAATAACATCTGATCCTCCATAAGCGTAAAGGATAAAATTGTTATTGAAGTTTGTGTTTAACAGGGTAGGGGCTTCTGTTAGAGACTCTTTAATGGTTTGGCGACTAGCTTTCTCTTCTTTTCTCCAATAGAAATATGTATTCTTCTTCAACATTGCTGTCAAAGGCTTTAATAAATTTGCAATATTAGGCAAGAAATGTCTGACAAAGTTAATCCTTCCTATGAAAGATTGAAGACTTTTCTTGTGATGCGGTAAGGGTAGCTCTAGGATAGCTACAATCCTTTCAGGGTCTACTATAATTCCACTTTTGGATACTACATATCCCAATATTTTTCCTTCATGGACTGCAAACACGCATTTCTTGGGATTAAGAGATATCCCAAATTCTCTACGCCTTTCAAATATTTTCCTAAGATGTTTGATATGGTCTGCTGCATGTTTAGAATAAATAGTTATGTCATGTAAATAGACCAGTACAAATTTGTACATGAGTCTTTTAAAGGCCATAGCTATTTACTTTTGAAAAGTATCACCTGCATTAGACAAACCAAAGGGCATATTTTGATAAGCCATGGTCCCCCACTTGGTTATAAACACAGTCTTATATTGATCTTCTTCATGAACCAGGACCTGATTGTGTCCTGAATAGCCATCCAATAATGAAAATCTCTCAAATCTAGAGACACATTGTAGGATCTTCTCCATAGAGGGTAATGGATGACGGTCCTTTAGGTATGCCCTATTAAGGTCTCTGAAGTCAACACATAGCCTTAACTCACCATTCTTCTTCCTGACAAGAATGATTTTGGAAACCCAACTAGTGTGCTTGATGGGTAGATGATACCACTCTCTATTAATTTGAGGACTTCTTTATGCATGATTGGTTCTAACTTAGGATTTACAGGCCTTTGCTTATGCCTTATCGGTTTCACATTAGGTTCCAATTCAATATTATGTTGAGCAAGGGCAGGGTCAAACCCTTTGAGGTCCTCATATTGCCATGCAAATACATCACTAAACTCTTGAAATAATTGGGTGTAAGCCTATTATTCAGAATTAGTATTTACCTTCCCAAATTGTAAACTTTTACCTGGTTCTAACTTTAATTCAGTACAATGTTCTTGCTGGATTACCAAGCCAACTTCGCTCTTCTACGTTTGGTCATCTCTGTTGAAGATAGAATCCAGGGTGACAAGCCCTTTAGGAATCTTATTGGATCTTAGTTGTATCACTTGATCACCATAGTTCTGCAATAATCTATCTTGGTTATGTTCTGAGAAAATGTCCTCTTCAAATAGGAACTGCTGAATTTATTCATCACTGTCAAACACTTGCCAATTGATATTGTTATCAGGAATAGAAGGTTTGAAAATCACTTTGATATGTTGTTGATCCCTCTCTTTTGAAATACTTGTAGGGATATGATATTGAGATCCAACAACAACTAATCTATCTACATTCTAATTCAATTTCCTAGGGATTGCGATAATATTGAAAGAATGGAGATCTCCAATTGCATCCCAAATTTGATGCTTATATGCTCTCATTATATCACTTTTAGTTGCACTTATCCCTCTTACTTGGCTGACAACCAGCTCATTTTCACCATATAACTTTAGGGTTCTGATCCCTCTCTTTTTGGCCCATTCCAACCCGTTCACTAGGCTCTCATATTCAGCGGTGTTACTAGTGCAGGAGAAACTGAACCTAAAGATAGCATAATACTTCTCCCCTTTTGGGTAAACTAGCATTGCACCACCACCAGCACCATGTTTTCTTCTAGCACCATCGAATTATAGCTCCCAAACTTGGCTGCATTGGTCTTCTAAACCTTTATTTTTCTTGGAGAGATTTGGCTCTATGAAACCTTCTTCTTGAATCAAATAAGACCCCAAACCAATATCCCAAATAACATTGGCCTGGGCCTCAGAGGGTCTCTGAGATTCTAATTCATCTAGATAGATGTTTGGGATACCTTCTAGCTTGGTGTTTGTTTCCCTGATGATTAGGAAATCATCATCATTGAGTGCAAGACAACTTGCATTAAGTACATTGGACACATAAGGTTCTACATGGTGTGCTGCCAATGATTCAGAATTGATAGTGACCCTAGTCCCATACCTTGTATGAAAAAACATGTGTGACCAATTAGAGGAAAGATACCCTCCTATCTTAGCTATAAATTCTCTTGACAAGCATATGGAAAATAAAGCGGGGAGGTCTATTATGAATATGTTGAGCATGATGGAGAAATTGGGGCTTGGATGGAGGACTAGGATAGTGTCCTTAGCTACACCTATCATGTTCACTGAAGAACCATCAAGCTGGGTAACTTTCTTTTGGAAAGGCTCATATTTCAAACCTAATTAGTTAGCCACCTTCTTAGGAATAATAGTGCTAGTAGCCCCACTATCTACCATACAATTATGTATCAAAGATTTTCCAATAATTAAAGATACAAAAAAAGGGGGGGGGGGTTTGAGTTCCTACCTTGCACAGTATTAGCCCTGGAGTTGCCGCTTGGAATCTCCTCCCTATGATCAGTGTTAACCAATACTAGCTTAACAACCTCCTTTATTGTAGGCAACTAAGGAATTTTCTCTTCGGTCATTGCTTTCTTCAACATTTCAGGTTGTCTCAGAATAGCCAAAGAGTCCCACATAGACATAGTGATATTTTTTTTCTTCATATTATCCACTATGTTGAAGGGTATAGCTGTGTGTACTCTTTGGTGTGTCTTTTCTATGATAGGCTCAACCTCCTTAGAAGGTCTATTTTATTTGACTGAAATGGTGGGGGCCTTCTTCAGCATGATAGGAGAAAAGGGTGGTGAAGATTCTACAGATGTAGAAGCCTTATCTCCTATGTGTTCCATGTCTTGAGCTCTTCTTTTAGACCTGGTGTTGGCAGAAATGGTGGATTCACCATTTACTCCATTGAAATCTTGTTTCTCCCAATTAAAAAGATCAGTTTCATCATGTTGTGCCTCCTGGTGAGGAGGTGGTTCATTGGGAGAAACCTCTGATTGGGTAAGTGAGGCACTTTGAACCATCAGTGCTTGGTGTACCCTCCCATTTAAGCATGTTGTTTGGTTATGGGACTGGTTGCAAGGGTAAAACCACTTCATCTCTGGAGCAAGGTTATTTTGACTTGGGACCACATCACTAACTAGATTTGTAGAATTTAGAGGGGTAGGATTGTAAGTCTGAGATGGTCTCTGATTGTAGTTTTTCCTTTGCCCTTGATAACCTCCTTGAAATTGGGGTCTATTCTGTTGATAAGATTGTCCTTGATTTTGATATTGTTGATTGGTACTCTAATTTTGCTGCTTAAGAGGGGGTCTACTCCCCTATCCTTGTTTCTTTATACTAATCAGCTTGTTACTCATAGTCTGCATTAATTTCTTCATCTCTTGTTGATTGCTTCTTAATTCTAATAGCTCCTGGGAAGGGTCCTCCCTTACTTCCCCATAACTTGTACTTGCTTGAGGTGTTACAATAGTGGGTATTGGAGGAATTGGATTTATTTGCAAACGCATGCTTGGTTGTATGTCAGTGAATATGGGCATAGGTAGCCTTGGGGCTATCATGCCATCTTGTATTAAACAGTTCTCTGCCTTAACAACAATGTCAAAAGCTTGAGGTAATGAAGTACCTCCCATAGATTGAATCATGACAAAAATGTTGCTATTTAGACTTCTTAAAAAATATCAGAAGGCATGATCAGCTGAAGGTCTTACTGAGGTAGGAATTCTATTCCACATCTAAAGAAATCTACTATTGAAGTCTGTCATATGCTCCTAAGGAGCTCTTTTAATGGTTGTCAGTTGCTCTACCAGATATAAGTTATCTGATTTATCCTCAAATTATTTACTTAGTGCATCTCCTAATCTATCCCATGAATTAAAGGAATCAATAGTGAGAGTTCTAAACCATTCTAAGGGCTTACCTTTGAAAGAGACTACTAATAGCTTGGTAGCCACATCCTCTTCTATGATGTTAAGTATACTACAGATAGTAGTTATGTCTCTTATGTGTTCAAAAGATGTAGTTTTCCCTTCACCTATGAAATTAGGTAGACTTTTAAGTGCTACCAGAGGTACATCATGATGTTGAGAAAATTTCAAGGGGCTTCCTTGATTGAAATGGGAAAAAGAAAATTGCCTCGCCATTACAGGAGCTGTGACTTGCTGAGTAGCAACTATGCGAGTTGTATTTAAGGGTGGAGTTGAATCTTATTGTAGCTCCCTAGTTAGGGATCTTCCTCTTCTTTTGGAATGAAAAGGCCAAGGCCTCCCCTATAAAGTATCAAGTGGTGTTGACTGTACCCTCCTAGTAGGGGGTTTTCTTTGAGATGACCTTCTATAGTTCCTTTTGGAAGGCAACTGTGTGAACTCATAAAGCTTTGAGCTTCTTGTTTTAACTTTTCTCATAAATTTTGAACATGACTAAGTCTTTTGTTCTTCACCAATGGAGTCGCCAGATATACTTGATAGGAAACCCTCTTTAAGTATTTATTATGCAACTAGTATATTAGAAATAACATAATCCTGGTAAGTAAAATTCTATTGTAGTCCCACCGGGCATGCTAGAACTGTTAGACACCTAGATTTTCACCCTTATCCAAGCTCTCATAGTATTGGTAATCTAGTGTAACATGGGAATCATCTCAAGGTTGTGGGACCTTTTGCTAACTGAGATAAGACCTCTGGATTCTAGGTTGATTCCTCTTTATATGTCACCTAAATTTTCTTCTTAACAGGAAAGTAAATTCTTGAGGGAAAAGAGATAGAAGGAATGCATGAAAGGGAAATGACTGAAAGCAAATTATCCTACCAGGTGATACACTGAAGGTGACCCAAATCATAATACATTGACTAATCTTAGCATGAAACCATGGAACAAATAGAACACAACTTCCTAGACAGGCTTGCATAAATATTTCATAGAGAGGCCCGAGACAAACAGAGGCTATTCAGGGAAAGAAGTAATTTCACAAATAATAGCATATTTACTATAAGGAGACATGGAATATGACCTGCAAACAGACATCCACTTTTGCAATTTGGCACAGGAATGAGACAAAATGACAGGATATTGTAGAATATACACAAACTCATCTAAATCAAATCATCCATAGTAGTACACACTATTGCAAAAGAAAAGAGGGCTCAAGGACTCCAATGTTTCACTAGAAATCACTCAATATATTCTAATTCAGTAAGAGAGATTCAGACAAGAAAGCCTAGGGACAGAAAAAATGTCACAAAAAGCTTTTACAATATCTAAACATCAATGAAAGATTACAAAATATAGAAATCAAAGGGAAGAAAGAATGCCATGAATAATTTCCAAGTTAGGAAAACTCTAAGCTCTAAAGCTCTCAAAATTGATATATATACTCCCTCGCACGCAAGATTGGAGTCAATCTAATCTTGTTAGGGTTACAATTGATTACAAAAGGATTTTTTTAGAAACCCTAACAATGTCAGTTTCATTCATAAATTCATCTTAGAAATATCTTTGCTTGATCAGATATAGTTTCTCAAATCTTCCTACCACCATCAATTCTCTTCTGTGAAGTCGACCGATTCATCTACCTCTCTGCAAGTTGGTTCTATAATAACTTCTGACAGTAGATATTTGAATTTCCTTTGAATATTTAAATCCTAATGGTCGTAGGTGGTACGGATATATGTTTTGACGGTTGAGATTTCAATCCTTTTATACTTTAAAATGTAGCCATTGGATCACCCTATTTACCCAAGCAATGCCTCATAACCTCGGGTTAATACTTTATCTTTGCCGCTAAGTCTCCCAACCTTTCTACTAACCCTAGCTTTATCATGAGATTACATGACAAGAATTAAACTTTCTTTAAATACTTGTGAAGATTCATATAGCAGTTTAGATATGGTTGCTAAGTGTGAAAATAAAGGGAAAAAGAAAAGACAAACAAGAGAAAAAAGTCAGAAAGAATAAGTTGAAGATCTATGTGAAGAAACAAAAGTTGATTGCAATTCATTTGAACTGATCAAGACAACAGGTCTACTCAAATAGTTCATCTACCAGATATAGTGTATATCTGTTGTACTGAAGGTTGTAGCCTTCACCATCTTAGAAGTGAGCTATTGGACAGTGAGTCCTCACCCTTAACAGGGTTATTTGTAAAAGACTCCTAACAGGGTCCAACCTTTAACCAAGTCTATGTACTTCTTGTATTCTAAAGATCAACTCCTAACATGGTTGTAAGATCTTCTAAAAGGGATCATTATAAACTAGTGCAATTATTTGTGGGTGCTAATTCCCATCAGGGTTTTCACCTATTTGGTTTCCCCATAATCAAATTGTTGAGTACTCCATTGTGTTATCTTAATGTGAATTTACTTTATAGCAAATTAAATTAAAGAAAGAGAAAATAATTAAATTTACTGATAACTAATTCACCCCCCCCCCCCTCTCAGTT
>MU226275.1:684243-705092 GCA_018584345.1 Thuja plicata | reverse complement strand
CTGCATAACTCAGAGGAGTGAAAACCTAGAGTAGAATCTAGAAGAAATACCTCTACCACTAAAAAGTACATAGAATCAGCTTTTCGACGATATCTTGTTTGCCGAAAAAGGAGTCCGGATGAGCCAGATATGACTCCCGAAAGGCAAAACAAAACATCAGACTTCAACAGAAAAAATTGCTGTCGAAATGGTGGAACCAAAACCTCTAACCTCTACCATTGGAAAGAGCTTTCCGATGATATATAGAAGTCATAAAAATTCCCCCGTATGCTCCCTATAGAGAGAAAAAAGCCTAGGTACCCCCAAAAATGCCAAAAAGGCTACATAGAAGCCCCTGGGGCTAAAAAAATTGGGCCCCCGGGCGCATGGAGAGCGCCGGGGGCTAAAGACAGAGCCGCTAGTCACCGATATGACCGCGGGCCAGCAGAAGGAGCCCTCAGGGCTGAGCAGAAGGCGCCACCGGGCGGCTCGGCTGGGGGAGTGGCGCTCCGGTGGCGGTATCGGGGGCCGCTGGGGCGGCAACCGTAGAGGGAGCGGGGCGGTGAGAAGAAGCCGCAGACCGGGGTGGCGCACAGAATGCAGGGCCATGGAGCGGCTGAGCGGCGGGGGCCGCGGAGAGGCCGCAGGGGCAGCGGATGGGCGGAGCGCCCGAAAACTGACGGTGGCCGCAGCGGAAGAGGAGGTGGCGCTGCCGGCTGGGCCAAGTGCCAGTGGCGCGGTGGCGGCCCGGCGGTGGCGCCAATTAAAAATCACTGCATGCGCTAAAAGATCAATAAAAAACATTAAAAAACTCACATTTTTTAATATTTTCTTCTCGATTTCCGAGTCCGTACGGCCCTCGGGAGGCCTAAAAAATTTTCCTGATGCCCCGGTGTCCAAAATAGACAAACCTTATATGGTTTCTAGGGTTTTTGGGCCTTCTAGACGCAATTGTGGTGTCCGTTTGAGCCCAAAGTGCCTCCAAAAATAGAGACCCCCCAGAACCACTAAGAGAAGCCGAAAAAGCTTCTGAAACCCTATGTGCTTCAACAGAGACCGAACAGCTGACAGCAGGAAAGATCTGATACCATATAGGATTTGACAAACGTCAAATCTTCCCAAGAACCCTGCATGCAAAACTGCTACGAGAATGAAGACAAAAGATAGAAGAAACAGAAGCTATGGCGGCCGATAGGCCAGAGATTGAAAAAGCATGTTGCAAGAAATGATATTCTATTAACAACAATAATGAAATTACAATCTTGGTATGAAATACAAAGTGGAAAATCCTTATAAAGGATGCCAAAACCCTAAAAGGGAAACAACTCAGAAAAGGAAACTTTCCTAAGTCTAACTTAAGCACTAAAGAGTAATTACTAAAGATTACTCTAACAATACCTTCAAAGATAATGAAATCAATGAGATTACAAGTTGATACTCCTCATGGGAGATGTTAGGCAATGGAGTCCTGATAAATCATTGTTGTTGTACTATTAAGGCTTTTCCTTATAAGCTAGCTTCATGTCCTGAAAAAGTAGTAGCCATGAGTGTCTTGGTTGTTGATATTCCTCCTCATTATGGAATGTTGTTGTCAAGAAAGTGTAGTTATTAAATGAGAGGTAGCATGAAATGTGATTTTTGTTTTTCTACTTTAATTATTGATGGTCACAATGTCAAGGTGTCTCGGGAAAGAAGGAATCCCCACATGATTGAAATAAATGAATATGATGACATGAATGATTTTTTTGATACTAATATTGGATCTTTTCAAGTACAAGATAGTAGGGCTGAAGAAGGAACTCAGCTTATGATGTTGTCTGGTGAAAAAAACAATTTGGTGGACCAATATGATTTATGTACCATGTACTTTGATGGAGAAAGTTATAAAGGAGTTGGTGTAGGAATCCTATTAATAGCTCCTAGTGGTAAGAACTTCAAGTATTCTTTTACATTGTTGTTTTCATGCACAAATAATGTAGCAGAATATGAGGCTTTCTTGATAGGTTTGATATTAGTCTCGAAACATAATATAAAAAGTCTCAGATTAATTGGAGACTCTAAATTGATAATATCAAAGATTAAATCCAAATATGTTTCAAAAAATCAAAGACTTAAGCAATATAGGAATGTTGTTTGGGATGAATTAGAGAACTTTGATGCATTTGGTATTGATTGAATAGATAGAGGTCAAAACAAAATCAAATATTTACTAGAGAACATTGCCTTAAGACCTGATGATATTACATTTTCAATAATTTCTAAAATTGAAATTCAATCTAGACCATCAATACCAGATAATGTTGAAATTGGCAATTCTTTGAAGATGACTTAGATATTCCAATATTTTTGAATTGTGAAGTAAACTTTTTAAATAAAGAAATGGATTTCAGTGGATGCATTGAAACCTTAGATAATAAAAATACCATTTTCAGTAAAGAGGTTCTTCAATTGAATTCAAACACAGTTCCCAAGTGGCTAGTTATTCTTTAAAAATATTTTGATAATAAAGACAAGTCTTTTCTTGCAAATAATGTAAGTAAACTTGAAGAGTTGAAATTAATAAACATAGGAACAACTGAAAGCCCTAGGAATGTCTATATTGGTAAAAAGTTGTCTCCTAAAATCGGTAAGTTATTAGTTGATCTTCTTAGAAACTATAGGCATGTTTTTGCATGGTCCTATGATGATTTGAAAGTTTATAGAGATGACTTGTTTCACCATGAGATTCCTTTAAAAGATGGTGCTAAGCCTTTCACGAAAACACTGAGACCTGTCAATCCTACCCTAGCACCCAAGATGTAGAAAGAATTTAAAAAGATGAGGGATACTAGAATTATTAAAACCATTAAAAATTCTACATGGGTATCAAACTTGGTACGAGTGAGAAATAAAAATGGAGATATCTGTCTTTGTGTAGATTTTATTTATATGAATGTCAGTTCATTAAAGGATAGTTATGGTTTGCCAAATATGGAAGCCATGTTATAAAGAGTTACTGGATCTGAATTAATGTATATGATGGATGGGTTCTCAGGATATAACCAGGTCATGGTTAAGAAATCTGAACAATTAAAAACTGCATTCACTACACCATTGGGTACTTATATTTATGTGAGAATGCCTTTTGGCTTGATCAATGCTGGGGCAACTTTTTAGAGGGCATTGGATATGGCATTTGCAGATTTTATAAATAAATTTTTAGTTGTCTATCAAGATGATTTGATAACTTATTTGGAAAAAGAAGATCAACACTGTGATCATCTTGAAAGGATTTTTGTTAGATCTTTTGAATATTGAGTGTCTTTCAATCCAAACAAATGTTATTTCGAAGTTACAAAAGGAAGGCTCCTAGGACATATTGTATCCAAAGATGGAGTAAGCATTGATCCTAAAAGGGTTTTTGTTATAGATAAAGTCCCTCAACCAAGGAATGTTAAGGGCATTCAATCTTTCTTTGGACAAGTAAATTTTGTAAGAATATTTATTACAAATTTTGCAAAAATTAGTCTCCCTATTTCAAAATGATGAAGAAAGGAACCAAGGTGGAATGGATTAAAGAAGCATATGGAGCATTCTGAAATATCGAACAAGCCCTTAAAGATGCTCCTATTCTGAGAACCCCTCATTATAGAAAGCCACTTCAAATCTTCTCCTTTTCTTCATATAATATTGTTGTTGTAGTATTATTGCAGAACAATTCAAAGGGCTTTGAACAACCCATTTCATTTCTCAGTAAGTCTTCACAAGCAGAAAAGTTAAAGTATGACATCATGTAAAAGAAGCATATGCTCTGGTTAAAGCTATCAAAGCTTTTAGATGCTATTTTGTAGGAGCAACTATTATTGCTTATGTGCCAAGTGTTGTTGTGATAGATATTCTAGTTCATTAGGAAGATTCAGGAAGGAGTTGTAGATGGATAAACAAAATCCAAGAGTTCAATATTGAAATTCAGATGACAAAATTGGCCAGAGGCCTAGGACTTGCAAAATTAATGGCTCAAAGCAATTTAGATGCCAATCAGGTAAATATAGTAGAGGAAGAGAAAAGACCTTATATTTTTTATATGGATTGTTGTAAATGGTATAAAGACATTATTGGATATTTACACAAAATGATAATTCTTTCTGAAATGGATGAAATTAAAAAAGAATAGTTAAGTTACATGCCCTTAAGTATGTAATAATACAAGGTCAATTATGGTGGAGGAGCAATGAAGGAGTATCTCTCAAATGTGTGGACTATGATAAGTTCAAGAACTTGTTGGAAAAAATACATAATGGTGCATGTGGGGGCCATTACATGGCTAAGACTACTGCACTTATAATTATGAGGTCTAGTTTTTGGTGGCCTACTATTTTCAAGGATGCCCATAGTTATGTCAAGAAATGTGATTGCTTACAAAAGTTTGTAGGTAAGCTTAATAGCTAGATTTCTGGTTTTGATTGTGTGCGTTTTTAAGCATCAACGTTTCGGATCACACTCCGTGATCCATCATCAGGATGAGAGAACAATAAGGAGAAAATAATAAGCAGCAGACTCATCCTCACTCAAAGGCTAAAAAAGGAAGGGTTGGGGGGAGAAAGAAGGCACGGAAAGAAAGGGGAAAAAATAAGAAAAAGACTACCAAGGGTAAAAAGATACACTAAAAACAATACTAATAAAACTAATAATAATGATAATAAAAATAATAATAATAATAATAATAATAATAATAATAATAATAAAAACAAGTTTAGTGGGAACTTACCTTTGAGGTCTGTCATAGTTGAAGCACATTTTCCAAAGTGGGGAATGGACTTCATTGGAGAGATTCCTAACAAGTCTAGTGGAGGTCATTCATGGATCTTGGTAGAAACTGATTACTTTACTAAGTGGGTTGAAGAAATTCCCACCAAAAAGGCTACACTTAAAGTTTTTATTGATTTTATGTTGCAAAATATCCTCACTAGGTTTGGTTTCCCTGGAACTATTGTGGTAGATAATTCTATGTGTTTCAGATTTGCAAAGTTTAGTATTTTTGTCAGCAATATGGAATCAAAATTTCTTATTATTCCCCATATCACCCACAAGGAAATGGTCAAGCTAAGTCCAATAATAAGAGCCTTATAAAGATTTTAAAAAGAGTGCTAGATAAGAGCAGAAGGGCTTGGGATTCAAATTTGCAACAAGCATTATGGGATGACAGAGTAACAGTGAAGAAATCCATTGGTTGTGCACCCTTTGATTTAGTTTATGGCATACATGGTAGGTTGCCACAAAATATTTTATTGCAAATCTACAAATTTATCCAGAAATATGATGATGAATTAGATGATGAGATGAAGATCAAAATGGATGATTTGATACATTGGATGAGTCAAGGAGGGAAGCACATGATAGAAATGTTAGGTTGCAGCTTCAATAGAAGGATCTGTATGACAGAAGGAGCGTTGCAAGAAGTTTTGAAGCTAGTGATTTGGTCTTAATGTGGAATGTTAGATTGGAGGATACAAGAAAACATGGAAAGTTTGATTCTATCTGTTTAGGACCATATATCATTGACAGTAAATGGGGTTCTAATTCTTATATTTTAGAAGATTTAACTATAATTTTTTTGGAATTTCTTGTTCATGGACAGTTCCTAAAGTTATATTTCTCCTAATGTTTTTTGAATCATGAACAATCGACTGTAAATAAGTTTTTTGTACATATACTTTGGTTTTTTTTCTATTTTAGGTAAGTTTATTTTCTTGTAGATGGTATGCTGAACTCAGAATTATAGATTCTTGCAATGCTTGTGAAAGACATACATCCCTAATTAGAGCCACTGTTAGCACTTATTAAAATATTTATGATTCCATGTCTTTGCTCTTATTTCTCCAATTTTTTTATGGTCTCTGGCCTTAAACCCTAGTCTTATTGAGTTATTTTTATGCTAAAACCCTAAACCCATCAAGACTTGTTCTATTTTCATGTTACTTTTCCAAGTCACTTAAAAATCTTTTAAGTCATGTGCTTTTTATCCTTGCTTTATATCTCTTAATCTTAGAAAGATAAGGAATATGCTCTTATGATCTAGAGATTAAGAACAGGTCATTGATCTTTTTCTAATCATGTGGATGGTGCTTGAGCTTGAAATGAACTCAAATTTAAGAAATACATTTGGAGATTCAGAGATAGCTTTATCTATGAATCTCGTAATCTAATTCAGGTCAAGAAAGGGTTTGCAATTTTTCCTTGTTGCTCAATTTGCAGATAGACTTCAGGTTAAGTGATTTGTTTAGAGACTTGGCAAAGATCATTTATCTTGTTCTAGATGAGTGGATTTTGTGTAATCTCTAGATAAAGTTAAGGTCAAAGTTTTCTTTCAACGATTTAGTGAGGGTCGTTGATCAAGTTCTATTTCTTACATGATCGTGTGGTCTATGCTTGATCTTGGAATAAACTATGGGTTAAGGATTTCTTTTAGTGACTTAGAGATAGTTGTGTCTCTCAATCTCTATATCTAATCATGGTTAAACCCAAGTCGAGTGTAGTCAAATCAATTTTATTTTGAGATTCAGCGTTGATCATTGATTAAAGACAAGATCTGGGGCTATCACTTAATCTCATAATCTTTTGATCTAGGGCCATTGATCAAGTTTGAGATGAGTGGCCAGTGCTTAATCTCAAAATATTTTATTGGTGTCATGAAAAGTCTTGATATTTAGCGCAGGTTGTTGATCAAGTTTGAGATGAGTGGCTAGTGCTTAATCTCATAATGTTTTGCTGATGTCATGGAAAGTCTCGAGATTTAGTGTAGGTCATCGATCAAGATTGAGATATGCATTTTGTGTTGAATCTCATAATGAATAAGTCAAGTACAAATATATTTAGAGATTTAGTGCAAGTCATTGATTGAGATCAAGATATAGAGATAGCACGTGATCTCGTAATGTAATTAGAGTTTAGGAAAGTATCTTGTGACTTGGAGATCTCTTCAGTCACTGAATCTATAGATATACCCAAGGTTAAGAAAAGTCTGGTCATGTTCCATTCAGTGATTTAGAGGTAAGAAGGATTATGATTGATCACTTAAGGTGCAAGTTAAAGACACAGATCAGATGAGAGCTTAATCAAACAAATCGTGTAAAGACTCAAACAAAAGATGTGCAAGATCTAATCTTTGAGGCATTGCACCATGGTGACACATGGTATTGATGATGTCAATATCCCAAGGTTCCTATGACCATTAAAAGGAAAATAGGTTTGAAAATATCTTGTAGACATGGCTTTTCCTTAAGAATGAAATGATCGACAAATAGTGTTTAAGGAATTACACTTGTTTGTTAGTTGTCCTAGTCAGATCTAGGTCATCCGTAAGGTAATTAAGTTAAAGAACAACCAAGTCTGACTTCATCCACTGGTAAGAATAAAGCCTTGAAGTTGAGATGTTCAAGATCTAACTATTAAGGAATTACACCTTTGCACCATGTGTCCCAGTGGGTCTGGATCAGATTTGAGAGTAAAGTAAAGGTCATGCATGTTGAGTTTGATCACGTGGTTAGCATGAAGCCTTAAAAGTAAAGTGCTCTATATCTAATGATCAATGCTAATGTAGGAGCACCCTCAAGTTCATCCATTTAAAGCACATCAATGGACCCAAATACAAAGGGTTAGGGTAGTTATTGGATCTTGGATCCAATGTCATCAATAAGTCCTCAATTGTAAGATAAGGGGACACTAGGTGATGACGTTATAAACCTAGTTGTCTACCTTAGTCAATTTGGACAATATTGGGTAGATTAGTCTAGGGTACCTAAGGAAGGGAATAAATGTTATTTTAATCCTTCTAAGGTCCCCTATGGATTCAAAACACAAAAATTTGCACATTTAGTCACATTTGAAAAGTTTTGTAAAAAGTTGTCAATATTGTCAATGTTGCATAATGCAACTTTTGACTCCCAATGTTCACAACCATTTTTGTCAGTTGGAACTTCTTGGGAAATGTATGAAAAGGTTGGAAAACCTTAATCCATGGATGGATTGAATCAATTGTAAATTTTTGTCATTGAAATCAATAAAATTCAATTGTTTTTAGTATTTCCAACAATTTTTTTGAGTTGTATGGATCTGTACAGATCCCAATGCACCATTGAATAACTGTAAAAGTTGGTCCAGTGTCTTAGTTTAATGTTCCAAGTGGTTTTAATATTTAAAGTGTAGGGGATCAAAAGTTATCCAATTTTGATTGCTCACTGGTCACAGGAAGGCCCTAACTAGGGTTTCAAGACAAAATCCCTCTTTCCCAGAGGCTCCACCAGGGGAAAATTATAAGCCTTTAGGGAGACAAAGGAGGGAGGATGTGCTTTAAGAATTTTGAGTTCTTAGATTAGGAGGCAGTTGATGGACGGAGAAATTATTAAACCCTCTTGACAGGCATCTAGATGTGATTGTCCAGAATTGGATTTTTAAGGCACAACTCAGCCCAGGGGTGGAATGAAAGTTTAAATCCTTTGATTTATAAGTTTTTTGTGACACCACAAGTTTTCTAATTGGATATATTGGAAATTGTGTCTAGATTTAAGTACTTTCTTTGTAAAAGTAGCCTATTAGCCCTATTAGGCCTAGGAGACAATTAAGGACAATAGGAGTTAGGGGATTGGTGAAGAGCCCTGAATTGGAGGGTGTTGTTGGTGGATGATTTCAAGAGTTTCAAGGTGGACAAGACTTTATGTGGTGGAATTCCAAGTAATATTCCTTCAAGAATCCATATTTTCTCAATGTAGCCCTATATAGGCTTAGTTGTCTAAATTAAGTTTCAGAGACATCTTTGTGTGGGATTTGTGTTTCATTACATCTAAAATTGATGTCTAGTATTGATAGAAACCTTGTTCCATCCCTGTATTAACTAGTTCTAGTTGTGTCATAATGTGCCCTTAAGGGTTTTGAAGATTGGGTAGAAGATCTAGTCTTGTCATTGTGGGTTTTGGGAGCTCTTTGGTAGAGCCCTAGATTTTATGGGAGTAAGGGGTATTGTGAAACCCTATGTGTCTATTTTGATATAGTTTGGGGTTATGCTCCAAGTGGTATTAGAGAAACTAGTATATCTTTGGAAGAAGACAAGTTGTAACCATGACAGATGGTGGTGAAGAAAGTGAACTTCCTAATAGGCTGTCAAGTGTAGAATTGTTGAGAGTAGTGAAGAAACATGATGTGGAGAGGAAGTTGATGACACAAGAAATGGAAAAACTCAAGGAACAAGTCAAGAGAGGGACTGGTGGAAACTATGGAGTTGAAGAGGAGGTGAGTGATGAAGAGACCCCTTGGCAGGAGGATGAAGAAGAAGTCCCTACAGAATAGAGGCTTCTCTTGAAGACTTTGAAATCCATGGAAAGAAGGACCATGGATACTAAACTTGATCTACCTATCTATAATGGGAAGATGGATCCAGAAGAAGTAATGGATTGGATTGATGCACTCACTATTTTCTTTGAATGTGAGGAAATACAAGAGCATTAGAAGGTTAGGATAGAAAATTCCAAGTTGAAGGGATGTACCCCAACTTGGTGGAAATTCACTCAAGAAGAGAGGGTGAAGATTGAAAAGAATCCAGTAAGCACTTGGAAGAAGATGGTGACCTTGGTGAAGGAAACCTATGTGCCAGAAGACTATGAAGTTCAACTTCATAGGAAGAGACAAAGTTTAAGGTAGAAGGATATGGATATCTCAAGATATACTGAGGAATTCCATAAAATTACCATGAAATCTAAGTTAGTGGAACCAGAGAGTGTCAAACTTGCTAGATAAATGCAAGGGTTGAGGATAAACATCCAAGATGAACTAAGTTTGTGTTCCCCTATTACTGTCCAAAAGTGCTATCAATTAGTACTGAAAGTTGACAAAAAACTCAAGAGGTAGCAAGAGAAAAGTTTAAGATGAAGAGGCTAGAGAGAATTTGGTAGTAGAGGAAGAGGGACAAGCAGTGGCAGAGGGAAAGATCCTAGAAATTTTGGAGAAACTAGTCAAGAGAACTCTTTTGGAGAAAGAAGTTCTAGAGGCTCCTATAGAGGAAGGAGAGGATATTCAAGGGGAAGGTTTGGAGGAAGAAGTTTAGGACCTCCAAGGTGTTACAGATGTAACCAACTAGGGTACTTAGAATCCAAGTTTCAAAAGAAATCAAGTAATTAGGCAGAGAGAAGGGAAAACATGGTTAGGGAAGAAGAAAACCAAGGGGAGAATGCACATGGTTCTTATGCATCACCTGAGGAAGGATAATTCATCATGATGATAAGGACATTGTTGAAGGCTCCAAGCACTCAAGAACCTCCTCAGAGAAAAAGTTTATTCGGGACCACCTACAAAGTGGGAGACAAAGTTTTCAAGATGGTGATTGACAGTGGGTCTATGGACAACTTGGTGCCAAAAGAGGCAATAAAGAAACTAAAATTGAGGAGGGTTCCCCATACAAACCCTTAAAAGGTGTCATGGCTCACAAAGAAGCAACAAACTATCATAGAAGAGCAATCTTGGGTGGAATACCAACTTCGGAAGTACAAAGATAAAGTTCTCTGTGACATTGTTCCAATGGATGCCTGCCACTAGTTACTTGGGAGACCTTGGAAATATTATGTGGAGGCTTACCATGATGGAAGGTTGAACACATACACAATCAAATACAAAGGTGAAAAGGTAACATTCTTACCACTGTCTGATTCTGCAGAAGAGAAAAAAGATTCTAAATTTTTATTTGTTGGTGAAAAAGATTTTTCTAAAACTTTGAAAGAGGAAAAGACTCCTTGCTATGCTCTAGTAATTTTACCTAAGGATGAAAAAGATCAGAAGGATAAGAAAGAGATAAAACCCTTGAGAAGAGTAGGACCTAAGGAAGTTGCAGACCTACTTGACCAATATAAGGACATTGTCACCAAAGACTTACTAAATGAGTTGACCCCAATCAGAGACATAAGTCACAACATAGAATTGATTCCAGGAGAAACCTTACCCAACAAAGAAGCATATAAGTTAACTCTAGAGAAAAATAAGGAGATGGAAAAGAAGATTCAAGAACTCTTAGATAAGGGTTTAATCACTAAGATTCTCAGTCCTTGTGCAGTACCTGCTCTTTTATCCCCTAAGAAGGAAGACACGTGGATATTGTGTACTGATTCTAGATAAATAAATAGAATCAAAATTAGGTATAGATTTCCTATGCCTAGGATAGAGGATCTATTAGATAACTTAGGAGGTGCAAGCTGCTATTCTAAGGTGGATTTGAAGAGTGGCTACCACCAAATAAGGATTAGGGCTAGTGATGAGTGGAGGACTGCATTTAAAACCAATGAAGGCTTGTATGAATGGAGGATCATGCTCTTTGGCCTACCAAATTCATCTACAACATTCATGAGGCTCATGAATGAGGTGCTCAAACCATTCCTTGGAAAAAATCTCATAGTATACCTTGATGACATCCTTATCTTCAGTAAGAATAAGGAAGAACACTTAGAACACCTTAACTTGGTTTTGAAGAGGCTGGATGAAGAAAATCTTTTCATAAATTTCAAAAAATGTGTTTTTATGCAAGAAGAACTTGTTTACTTTGGATTTGTGATTTTGGGAGGGAACATCAAAATGGACCCTAAGAAGGTAGAATCCATCTTGAATTGGCCTTCTCCTAGAACAATGACTGAGGTTAGAAGCTTTCATGGACTTTCTTCCTTCTATAGAAAGTTCATTAGAAATTTTAGTCAATTGTGTGCTCCTATCCTTGAGACCATTAAGGGTGGGAAAAGGTGTAAGTTTGTGTGGAAAAAGGATGTAGAAGAAGCCTCCAAATGCTAAAGAAAAATTTGATGGAGAAGCCCATCCTAGTGTTCCCTAATTTTCAAAAGATATTCACTATTGAATGTGATGCTTCAAATCTGGCTATAGGGGCTGTCTTGAGCCAAGAGGGAAGGCTTGTAGCCTTTTTAAGTAAGAAATGGAATGAAGAAAAGATGAACTAATCCTCTTATGACTTGGAAATATATCCCCTAGTCCAGTCATTAAATAAATGGAGGCACTATCTCCTTCCAAAAGAATTTGTAGTCTTCACAGACAACCAAGATTTGATTTTCTTAAATAGCCAAGAGAAACTAAGCCACAAAAACATGAAGTGGGTGGATTCAATAAAAGCCTACACATTTTCAATCAAAAATAAGAAAGGATTTTTCAATAAGGTGGCAGATGCATTGAGAAGAAGGACTCTAGTTGTACAACAAATCCAACTTCAAAGTATAGGGATTGATTCATTAAAGGACATGTATAAAAATGATGATGATTTCATTGATATTTATAAGGTGTGTTCTAACTTTTCTGAGGCTTATCATGTTGAGTATGTAGATTATTTGATTCAAAATGGGCTCTTGTTCAAAGGACACTAGTTGTGCATCCCAAAATGTTCAATGAGGGAGAACGTCATTAGAGAAAAGCATGCAGGCAACATGTGGGGCCATTTTGGTTTGGACAAGACGTGGAAACATGTGAGAAGGTTCTATTTTTGGCCTAAGCTTAAGACTGAAGTAAGGAAGATTGTAGAGACATGTATAATCTGTCAAAGAGCCAAGGGTACATCCACAATTGAAATACTATACCAACCTATACCTATTCCTACAAGGCCTTGGGAGAGCTGCAACATTGATTTTGTGATGGGATTGCCTAGAACACAAAAGGGATATGATAGTATTTATGTTGTAGTGTATAGATTTAGTAAAATGGCCCACTTTATCCCTTGTAAAAGTACCAATTATGCATCATCCATTGCAAGTTTGTTCTTTTAAGAAATTGTGAGGATACATGGCTTACATCAAACCATTCTATCTGATAGAGATGTAAATTTTATTGGGAACATTTGGAGGACCTTATGGAAGAGGTTAGGGACCAATCTAAGCTTTAGTTCTTCCTACCATCCATAAACAGATGGGTAGACAGAATTTGTAAATAAATCACTTGGCAATCTGCTTAGATGCTTGACAAAGTAGTATAGAGACAAGTGGGATGCAGTCCTACCCCAAGAAGAGTTTTCTTTCAATGACTTAGTCAACAAGAGCACATGGAAGAGTCTCTTTTAGATTGTATATGGGAAAATTCCAAGAGACATATTGAAACTCAAATAATTTCCGCCAAACACTCCAGTCAGTGCTCATGGAGAAGAGTTTGCAAAGAGTATGAAAGAAATTCATGACTTAGTGAGATTGGCACTTGAGAAGAGTTCAGACAAGTATAAAAAATCCAAAGAAAAGCATAGGAGAGATGTACAGGTGCAGGTTGGAGACTTGGTGTGGGCATATTTGAAGAAGGAAAGATTGCTTAAGGGCAAACACACTAAACTACTCATGAAGAAAGTAGGACCATGTCTATTGTTGAAGAAGCATGGGTTGAATGCATATGAGATTGAACTACCCTCACACCTTGGTATCTCCCCTATATTCAATATTTGTGATCTAACCCCATATAAAGGTTATGTGAATGCAGGTTATGCAGTATAGGTTGAAGAGCTTGAAGAGGATGTTGCAGGTATGCCCTCTCATGTACCAAAGAAGCTTGAGAAGATCTTGGACAGAAAGATCATCAAACAACCAAGAAATAATGTTTACAAGAAATATTTGGTCAAATGGAAAGGTAGTCTAAGGAAAAATCTGAATGGATGGATGAGAAAGAAATTTAGAAGCATGGCTCCAGTTTAGAAGACCTCATCTCAAGAGGACTTGAGATCAGTGCACCTTGGGAGTATGGTGCAGGAGCACCCTCAAGTTCATCCATTTAAAGCATGTTAGTGGACCCAAATACAAAGGGTTAGGTTATTTATTGGATCTGGCATCCAATGTCATCAATAAGTCCTCAATTGTAAGACAAGGGGACACTAGTTGATGTTATAAACCTAGTTGTCTACCTTAGTGTATTTGGACAATATTGGGTAGATTAGGCTAGAATAGTCTACGGAACCTAAGGAAGGGTAGAAATTTTATTTTAATCCTTTTAAGGTCCCCTATGGAGCAAAAACACAAAACTTTGCAAGTTTAGTCACATTTGACAACTTTTGTAAAAAGTTGTCAATATTGTCAATGTTGCATAATGCAACTTTTGAAAAAAAAAGATGCAACTTTTGAATCCCAATGTTCACGCCCATCTTTTTCTGTTGGAAATTCTTGGGAAATGTATGAAAAGGTTGGAAAACCTTACTCCATGGTTGGAGTGAATCAATTGTAAATTTTTGGCATTGAAATCAATAAAATTCAACTTTTTTTTTTAGTACTTCCAACTATTTTTATGAGTTGTACGGATCTATACAGATCCCAATGCACCATTGAATAATTGTAAAAGTTGATCCAGTGTCTTAGTTGAATGTTCCAAGTGGTTTTAAGGTTTGAAGTGCAGGGGATCGAAATTTATCTAATTTTGATTGCTCACTGGTCACGAGAAGGCCCTAACTAAGGTTTTGAGACAAAATCCCTCTTTCCCAGAGACCATGGGAAAATTATAAGCCTTGGGGGAGAGAAAGGAGGGAAGATTTTGTTTAAGACTATTGAGATCTTAGATCAGGAGGTAGTCGATGGAGGGAGAAATGATTAAACCCTCTAGACAGGCATCTAGATGTGACTGTCTAGGATTGGGTTTTTAAGGCACAACTCAGCCCAGGGTTGGAATGGAAGTATAAATCCTTAGATTTAGAATTTATGTGTGATCCCATAAATCTTCCAATTAGAGAGATTGGAAATTGAATCGATATTCAAGTACTTTCTTTGTAAAAGTCACCTATTCGCCCTATTAGGCCTAGGAGAGAATTGAGGACAGAAGGAGTTAACGGATTGGTCAAGAGCTCTAACTTGGAGGGTGTTCTTGGTGGATGGATTGAAGTGTTTGAGGGTGGTCAATAATTTTTTTGGTGGATTTCCAAGTAATTTTTCTTCAAGAATCCATATTTTCTCCTTGTAGCCCTATATAGGCTTAAGTGTCTAAATTGAGTTTCAGAGATATATTTGTGTGGGATTTGTGTTTCATTACATCTAAAATTGATGTCTATTATTGATAGGACCCTTGTTCCATCCTTGGATTAACTTGTTCTAGTTGTGTCATAATGTGCCCTTAAGGGTGTTGAAGATTGGGTAGAAGATCTAGTCTTATCATTGTGGGTTTTGGGAAGTCTTTGGTAGAGCCCTAGATTCTATGGGAGTAAGGAGTATTGTGAAACTCTAGGTGTCTATTTTTATATAGTTTTCGGCTCTGCTCAAAATTCATTGCGCCAAGCTACCACTTGTCCAAGGAGATCATTGGAAATCCTAGGTAACCTAAATGAGATCAATGACTAAATTTGAAAAGAGAGAAAAGTCTTGATCTCGATCATTGATACCAAAGCCTGACCTTCCTATGACCGTTTTAACCACTTTTCAAATATGTAAATATTTATCTTAGGGTTTTTAAGCGGTGGATCATGTTTTATTACACAACATTAATTGACAAAATTTGATCTTTGTGGTTTTTCTTGTACACTTGTTGGATGCTGAGAGAATGAAATTTGGGCGGCTTTGTATGTACTCGAATAGAGAATTTTATTTTAGGGCACTAGAGAGTTTCTTAATCAATTTTTATCCTTGTCTCTTTTCTTTTGCATAAATTGTTAGAATAGTCCCAAAGGATAACTGAGAGGGGGTGAATCAGTTATAAGCTAATTTAATTCTTTTTCTTTTATTAACACCAAAATAAAATAAAGTAAATACACATTTAGATAACACAATAGACAACACCATAATTTGGTTACGGGGAAACCAAACGGAATAAACCCCGGTGGGAATTAACACCCATGATGAACTATACTTATTTATAATAATCCCTGTTAGAAGATTTTGCAACCATGTTAGGAGTTGTACTTTACAATGCAATAAGTATAGTGACTTGGTTAAGGGTCTGACCCTATTAGGAGTCTTTTACAAATAACCCAGTTAAGGGTGAGGACTCACTATCCAAAAGCTCACTACTTCAATGGTGAAGGCTACAACCTTAATGTAGAATAGATATACACTATATCTGATGATGAACTATAGAGTAGACCAGTTGTCTTGATTAGTTCCAATGTATTGTAATCTTTCACTGCTTCTTCACATAGATTCTTGATGAATGAAATACATCTGATATTCTGCTATGCTCTTTTCTTGTATCTTTTCTTATCATTCACTCTTAGCGTTTCACAGATGACTTTCTATAAGTATCTTCCTCAAAGTATGAGATCATGGGACTTGTTAGAAAACTCTTCATAAGATCCTTGTTGTCTTTACTAATCACGCAATCATAATTACAACTGTGCAATATAAACTAAATAGATGTGACACTTCACTAAGTCGGCCTCACCAAATTAACTAACTTTGTAATCTTGTTGAAACACATTTGGCACCTTTAGATAACTGTCTTCAACTCATAACTAAACTTGAATATACACATGAATATCCCAAAGATAGGCGCAACTCAAGAACCAATGCAATACGTCAGCTCTGTATAGACAAACTCCAGAAACTGTAACTGCCACAAAACATAATTGTACAACATAATTGATACTTCATATCTGAGTCTATGTGTATGAACAAAATATCAAAAACATGTCTACAACATGAATATAACCGTGCAAGGCTTGATATCATCATTCTGATAAGTACATACAGATCACTGTTGTATATTATATGTTGTCATCAATGACAAACATACAATCAACTAGCTGCCAGAAGTAAATCTCCAATAATATCCCCCTTTGACATTGATGGCAACATATGATATTAAAAACATCTTCAGCACATGGTGTCTTCTTTCTTTTTACAATCTTATCAATATCCTCATCAAAGATTCCTCTACATTGTTGTAGCTCCTTTGTCTATTTTTATACTCCCCTAGAGTATATGCTCCCCCTTACTATATAATCCCCCTTTTGACATCAATGGGAAAGGTTTCCATAAGCAATTAGGTGCAGGTACTACTCCAGAAGTAGAGTAGTCAACCATTCATCAGTCGCTCTGGACTGATGTTCTTGCTACTTTATCTAATCAGACTCAGGAGAGGGAATTACTCCCAAGTTCTCCCTAAGATACTCAAAAGTATATTTGGATAAAGGCTTTTTGAAAATATCTTCCAACTATTCTTTGGTGCTCACATAGTCCAATTTTACTTCATTATCTGCAACTTTTTCTCTAAGAAAATGGCATTTAATCTTAATGTGCTTTGTCTTTGCATACATCAGAGGGTTCTTGGACATGTTGATAGTACTGGTGTTATCACAGTGAATAACAATAGGATAGTCAACCTGTATACCAAAATATTTAACCATCTGCTTGATCCAAACCATTGTTGAACAATTCAATGCTGGTGGAACATATTCAGCTTCTGTTGTCGACTGAGAGATACAATTATCCTTCTTGCTTACCCAAGAAACCAACCTATCTCCAAGAAATAATGCTCCTCCAAAAGTACTTTTCCTGTCATCAAGACAACCTGCCCAATCTGCACCTATATACACATAAAGTTGTACATTCTCTAATTTAGGATACCATAAACCATAGTCTATAGTTCCCTTTAGATATCTGAATATTCTCTTTATTTCCATTAGGTGATTCTATTTTGGTTCAGCTACAAATCTACCAACAACTCCAAATGCATTAGATATGTTTGGTCTAGATTGAGTAAGATATATAAGTTTTCCAATCATAGACTTATACAATGTCTTGTCAACTGCTGCAGAATCATATCTTGCTTCCTATTATCATAGGAGTTCATACTATATTATAGTCTTCCATCTTGAAAGTCTTTAGTATTTCCTTCACATATTTGGACTGATTTATAAATATCCCTTTATCTGTTTGTTTTACATTCAATCCCAAAAAGTATTTTATAGGACCAATCATGCTCATTTCAAATTCATTTTGCATTTCTTTTGCAAATTATGAATTGAGCTTGTCATTACCTCCAAAGATAATGTCATCAAAAAATATGGCAACAAGTAATAGTCCATCATGTGTCTCTCTTATGAATAGATTACAATTTGTTGCTCCTTTCCTAAATCCAATCTTACTAAGATAACCATCTAGTCTCTCATACAAAGCTCTTGGGGCCTGTTTAAGTCCATATAGTGCTTTCTTCAATCTGCATACCATGTCTGGTTTATCTGATATATTAAATCCTTCAGGATGTTCTATGTAGACTTCTTCCTTCAAATCACCATTTAGAAAGGTGGATTTGACATCCATTTGATATACTTTGAAGTCTTTGAATGTTTCATAGGCCAAGAATAACTTTATGGCTTCCAATCTGCTCACAGGGGCAAATGTGTCAATGTAATCTATCCCTTCCCTCTGCGCATATCCTTTACACACTAGTCTTGCTTTGTTTCTGACCACTTTACCATCTTCATTCATCTTGTTCCTGAGTACCCACTTTTTTCCAATCATATTTTTTTCACTAGGTCTAGGAACCAATTCCCATGTATCATTTTTTATTATTTGATCTAATTCTTCTTCCATTGCTTTCTTCTAATCAGAATCCTTGCAAGCATCTTCAACATTTAAAGATTCAATCTATGAAAGTAAACATACCTCTTCATCTGCTATTAACCTTTATTCTTTTGATCTAATCAAAACACTCCTTCTTTGATCTCTAATGATATCATCTTTTGAATGATACCTAGATGTGAACTTTGAAACTTTTGGTGTAACATCCTCATTTGTAATCTATGATACTTCTTTGCTTGATTCGGGTTCATTACATGAAACATCAATGCAATCAAACATTTCTTCAATAATAGTGTCTTTACTGCTAGGCCTGGGTTCATCCTCAATCATAGGTGCATATTCATAGTACCTTTCTCAAACCATGAAATTCTCATCAATATTTACATGAGTACTTTCAATTATCTTCTTTAATCTCAAATTAAAACATCTGTATGCTTTGATTTTAGTAGAGTAACCAAGGAAAATACCTTCATCGCTTCTAGCATCAAACTTACCAACACCATAATCTCTCTTGATGTAGCACTTGCTTCCAAATATTCTGAAGTATTTTACTGTAGGTACATTACCAAACCAAATTTCATAAGGTGTCTTATCCACGCATGGCCTTAGTTGTGTTCTATTGATAATATAGACTATTGTATTGACTGTATCTCTCCGATAGGTGTGCGCAACTTTTCCTTCAATCATCATAGTGAGCACTGTATCAAGTATGATCATGTTCCTTCTTTCTGCTATCCGATTTTGCTGTGGGCTTCTGGGTGCACTCAATTGTCTTTTAATTCCATGTTCTTCACAGTAGTCATAAAACTGATCAGAGGTGAATTATCCTCCTCTATCTAATCTTAGACACTTTAGTTTTAATCCAGATTCATTCTACACTTTGGCTTTGAATATTTTGAACTTCTCAAAGGCTTCAGACTTCTCCTTTAAGAATGCAACCCACATTATCCTTGAAAAATCATCAACAAACAAAATGAAACACCTTTCTCTGTAATATGATCTGGTTTGAGTAGGACCACATAAATCTGTATGCACTAGGTCTAACTTGTTTTCCGCTGATTTCTACTTTCTTTTGAAAGAGCTCCTTACATGCTTTCCCATAATACATTCACTGCACATTGTTTCAACTGGTCTTGCAATACTTGGAAGATCTCTAACTTCCTTGACATTGCTTATCTTTACTATATTATCAAAATTAATATGACAGAGTCTCTTGTGCCATAGCCAATTGTCATCCACTTTTGCAACAAAACAACTTACATCATGTTTCCTTCTTTGTTGCTAATAATGCATTTGTTGTCTTTGAATTCCAAATGATAACCTTTTTCAAGTAGCTGTCCAACACTTAGTAAATTGTGATGTAATCCATCAACATACAGAACATCATTTGTCTTTCTCTTTCCATCAAGGGTGATTGATCCTCTTCCTATGATAGGCTTAGGAGTGTTATCTCCAAATCTAACCATACCACCTTTCTACTTGTCTAGATGAACAAATTTGTATTTATCACATGTCATGGGATGAGAGCATCTGTTATCAATGATCCAATCAGTTCTGATGTCTACTTTGTAAATTAGGGCTAACTCTTGTGTTTCCTTTTCATCTTCAATGTCCATATGCTCAAGCAATTTTTCCATGTCTTTAAGGGAAATGAATCCAATTTCATCTTCTCCTGAATCTTCATCAGTTACACCTTCTTCAGCATGATAGCATTCCTTCCTATATTTAGGTTTATAATAAGATCTGAATTTCTTTACTCTTGTGGGACACTTGGATGCAAAATGACCGATCTTGTTGCATGAAAAAAATTTGAATGGAAGTTGTCCTTCATATTTCCCTTTTCCTTTCTTTTCTCTTTTATCAATCATGGAAATGATTTCTTCTAGTTCTTCATCAACTTCTTCTTTCTCATTATTGCTAGAGATGTGAGATTTCTTACCATGGACTGAAGCTTTGAAGGCTGTTTCACTTTTGGATTCAGTCTTCAATCTTGATATCTCAAATACAAAGATTTTACTGATCAGAGTCTCTCTCTTGAAGTCTCGTGAAAATTGCATGCTTTCCTTTAGAATATTGATCTTGTTCTCATAGTCTGATGTTAAAGTAGTCAACAACTTGTCCATTATATCTTTTTCTGATATTTCTCCACTATTATTTCTGATTCCAGAAACTGCTTCATTTATCCTCTGATTATAGGCTCTAATTTTTTCTTCGGGTAACATCTCAAGATTGTTGTATTTATTTTTCCATGTTTTCCCACTCGCATTCTTTGCTTGAACATCTCCTTCAAACATGTCTTCTAAATACTTCCATATTGTGTATGCCTTGTCTACTTTCTTGATCTCAGAAAATTCACTATCAGATAGTGCACTTATAAGGGCTTCTTTG
>MU226275.1:669760-684091 GCA_018584345.1 Thuja plicata | reverse complement strand
CTCTTTTCTGAAGTATGCCATCTGATCTACCTTAAGCTGTTAGGCTTTCTCTTCAAGGTACTTAGCTCTGATACCAATTGTTAGAATAGTCCCAAAGGATAACTGAGAGGGGGGGGGAGGGTGAATCAGTTATCAACTAATTTAATTCTTTTTCTTTTATTAACTCCAGAATACAATAAAGTAAATGCACATTTAGATAACACAATAGACAACACCACAATTTGGTTACAGGGAAACCAAATGGTAAAAACCCCGGTAGGAATTAACACCCATAATGAACTATACTTGTGTATAATAATCCATGTTAGACAATTTTGAAACCATGTTAGGAGTTGTACTTTACAATGCAATAAGTATAGTGACCTGGTTAAGGGTTTGACCCTGTTAGGAGTCTTTTACAAATAACGTGGTTAAGGGTTAGGACTCACTGTCCAAAATCTCACTACTTCAATGGTGAAGGCTACAACCTTCTGTAGAATAGATATACACTATATTTGATGATGAACTATAGAGTAGACTTGCTATCTTGACCAGTTCCAATGTATTGTAATATTTCACTGCTTCTTCACATAGATCCTTGATGAATGAAATACATCTAATATTCTACTCTGCTCTTTTCTTGTATCTTTTCTTATTATTCACTCTTAGCGTTTCACAAATGACTTGCTATAAGTATCTTCCTCAAAGTATGAGATCATGGGACCTATTAGACAACTCTTCATAACATCCTTATCAACTTTACTAATCACGCAAGCATAATTACAACCGCGCAATATAAACTAAATAGATGCGACGCTTCACTAAGTCGGCCGCACCAAATTAACTTTAACTTTGCAATCTTGTTGAAACATGTTTGGCGCCTTTAGATAACTGTCTTCAACTCATAACTAAACTTGGATATACACACATATCCTGAAGATAGGCGCAACTCAAGAAGATAGGCGCAACTCAAGAACCAATGCAATACGTCGGCTCTGTACAGACAAAATCCAAAAACTGTAACTGCCACAAAATAGAATTGCACAACATAACTGATACTTCATATCTGAGTCTCCATGTATGAACAAAACATCAACAACATGTCTACAACATGAATATAACCGCACAAGGCTTGATATCATCATTTTAATAACTACATACAGATCACTATTGTATATTATATGTTGTCATCAATGACAAACATACAATCAACTAGCTGCCAGAAGTAAATCTCCAACATAAATAAGGTGTCTTTTCTAGAAATTATACAGGTCAAGATCAAATTTGATTCTTGAAAGGTTGAGCTTCTTGATATTTTGTAGATTTGAAGAGTCAATACTCTACTAGGGTATTTAATCCAGACAAGACATTCCATCTATTATTCCTTTGATAGGGTTATATTCTATAGTTTCCCAGGTGGATGGCTGCCATATCAGATTATTCAATAGACTAGATCATGGGAATTTTTCAACTTATTAATCACAAAAAATGTTTATTATTGAAATATATTATTTATTTTTGTCAAGTATAGATTAAGTTTTATCCGTAACCCTAAATGGTCTTAAGGTTGTTGCAGTCCTTGATCTATAACACGACTTCCAAGGCCATTTAGAAGAGGCTGGGAAAACGTTTGGGCAAGTAGCATAAGGTATAAATTTTTTTTATTGTTTTCTAGTGATTATAGTAGATGTATATCTAGAGAGTATTAGCATAGAAGAAGAAAGTTGAAGATGTTTTTCATTTATTGAAGTCACATGTGTTTTTAAGAATTTTGGAATTGAAACTAGATTCTTTGTACTTAATAAAATATCTCAGATTTAAGTCTCTCCTTGGTGCTTACCTATTGAGTTGTGAATCTTCTGATTTATTGCATGGAATTTATCTTTGTATATGTCATTAGTCCTTAGATTTGATCTAGAATCAAATCAAATAATGTTTTGGATATGACATAATTTCTTTGGGTTTGACTATAGAAGGATCTTATAAGAAGTGTTTGGTCTGATTTATTTGTATTTATGGTTTTGAGCCCTTGAAAATAGTTAGTTTCTCTATCCTGTATTTGAACTAAAAATATTTCCCAATGGATAAAGCACTGATCAGTAATTAGTATCTTCTACTTTGATACATGTCTAAATAAATTTAGCTATATTTTTCCCTATCAAAAACATCAAAAACCTTTCAGTCCTTTTAAGTTTTATGGTTATTGGTTGTGTGTCCTGCATGGCAGTGAAGAGTTACTGAATGAGTGGTTATCATTTCATACTTTCTTACCATTTATCTATTATTAAAATCCAGAGTGTAAAAAGTTGTGAAAAAGTTGAATATCTGTCTGGATTAGGTGCACCTGCCTTGGTTTTACAGAGCCAAAAGAGTAGAGGACAATCTTGTCCTATATTTGGCCTGGTTACCCTACTAGGCTCTTATACTCGTATTTAACCATTCCTAATAATAGTCTCAGGGTATATTATTTGCTTTCATAGTGTAACAGTTTTAAACACCAACAAATCACTCTCACATTTTCACTGTAAGAAACATTGCCTTCACTGTCCTTCATCTGTCACATTTATCATCCCCATGGGGGTGCCATTTCTGATAACTGACCTCCCTATCTTCAATTTCTTTGTGTGATTATGAGAAACAGACTGTCCCCTTTGAGTAGCGGACCCTCAAATCTCTATTACAGAGGGAGAATTAAGAATTTTAGACAAGCCATTGAGAGGGCTCAAAAGGGGCTTACCAATATCCTCCTCTTCCTTGGGCTCAATTTCAATTTGGCAGAGAAATCAGGAAATCTCATAATATCGATCAATCTCCTTGGATGCTACATGGTTGATCACATGGAAACCTTTTTTTATTAATAACCATGAAGCCCTCTAGAAAATTCCCAATATACATTTCATAGAATCACCCAGCATTAAAAAACACATTCAATCTCCTCCTCTTTGCCCCTATCATGGCAGGATTGCTAACATTGAGAATAGAGGCCATGGTAGTTTCATTGTTACAGCTCAAGCATGTTGCATCGAGAATGCCCATGAGGCTCCAAGGAATGGAAAATGATAATGACCCATATTGTTACACTTTTTAGACCTCTATACACTTTCCCTCTCAACAAATTGCTCTTGCATAACATAATAACAACTATATATTCTTTCCAGAAAACTCATTCAAAAGTCCTTGTTTTAGAACAAATCTGATTAAAAATTTTTGAACCAAAGACAAGCATTAGATGCGAAAGATAAACCCACATTATCCAAAATCTTACAGCACGATAATGACCTCTCGAAGTCCACTGCCATGGAAGGCATCACTTCTTTAGCTGCATACCACAACCACCATTCTAGAAAAAATTATTTTACCTCAACTTTAATTACAGAATGGCAACGAACTGCAATTTCATGCACCCTCTACCATATTAATAATACTAGCAGCATTATTAAACGTGGCACTTAGTCCATTACAATAAAAATATACATGGCAGAATTTTTCATAATTGCATGACAGATGCAATAAAAAGCATGCTCAACATATTACCTAGCTCCACTTTTAAAGCCAAAATTATCACCAAATGTAACTATTGATTTTGAACACTGAGATATGCCTAAGCATAGGTTAGTAAAGTGACGTTATAAATTTAAAATATCTAACTATAAAGAAATGTTCTCAGAGAAAAAAAAATTATATTAATTGTTCTGATAGATAACTTTAGTTTTTATTTTCACTAATATTAACGCCTCAACATGCACTCTGTCTCATCTCATTAATATGGTAATGACAAATTAATGCTAATGATAAATAAATAAAATAGAATTTAATACTTATTAAAATTTAACAAGCATTTATTTAGTTAAGTATGCTATACAAAAAAAAATACTATGAAACTAAAAATAAAAAATTCTAATATATTATACTACTTCAAAATTAATTAGATTGTATTTACTATATTATCTAGTTAAGTAAGCAATTTGAGGGTCTACTTATGGTGCGAAAACGTGAAAATTTTAAAATATGTTTTTAATCTGTGCTTTTTTCTTTCACGGTATTTGACACTCTTTTCACATTTTACTTTTACTTAATCATATTGTGTTTATTGTTATATATTAATGTTTCAAAATTCAATTTAAAGTAATGCAAATAATTGTATTAATATAAAATATATATATTTATAGAATAAATATAAATACATATTTATTTATATTTTGTTATAATATTTTTAAACAATCATATATAAAATAAATTCATACTTTTTTAAAAAATTATTAAATATTATAGATAGTTGAAATAAGAATATTGCTTAACTTTATTGCTTTTTATTTAAAATATATATGATTTTTAACTCAATAATACATTAAAATTAAATTGAGATCAATATTTCATTTATATACAATAATTTAGATATTTAAAAGAAATAAAGATGAGATAATTTTTTTTCTAGATTTTGATAAAAGATGGATTTTAAAATTTTTTTTTGACTAAGAATATCTTTAATAATATTTACAAAAATTATTATTTTGAATAATATTAATTTTTTATTAAGGAGAAGTGTTGAACTAGTGTTTTTTGAAAGACGAGAGTGGGAGTTAGGGTTTCAGGATCTGCGGAGGATGGAGACGACCATGATGGTGAGGCGGATGATCCACCCCCCTTGGACCCTTCCTATGCCAATTATTTGGTTTTTGGGCTGTCTGGGGAAGGATTGGTTGGTCGGGGGAAGCTGCTCTTTTGTCACCCATTTGTAGTGGACATTTTTATTGTGGTCTCTTTCGCTCCTTGGGAGGAATTTTTTTTCCCGGTCGGCTGTGAGAGCTTCCTTGGCTCGTGGAAGGTGGGTGGTGGGATATTTGGTGCTTTCGGCAACGCCTCTGGTCTAGTGTTGTTGGCCATTTTTTGACATCCTTTGTGGATGTGAGGGATGATTGTGGGAGCAGAGTGCTTCCTGAAGCTAACGACTGTTTTAATGGTTCTATCCCTTGCATTGTGATTTTCATTATTTTGGGGCTCTTTTTTGGTGCGGCACAGTGCAACGTCTGCGTTCAGGGTTCCGCTGAGGGTTTCAGATGTGTGGGGAGTGCTCTCTGCAACCAAATTTCTTCTACCCGTAGGAGGGTTTCTCTATTGCACACGGGCCTATTTTTGGCTTCTATGCATGTTCTTGTTGGAAATCTCTTTAGCAGTGGCATTTTTTTCCTCTGTCCTTCTTCTTGGTCCACTTGGAGGCATTCCTATGATTTTGAAGTTTACTTTTTAGAGTTCTCTTTGGCTGCTATGGGGTTGTTGCTCCCCTGTTTTGAAGCCTATAATATTCTGGTTATATCTAATGAGGCTGTGGCTAGCAGATCCACTCTCCTTCCCCTGCCCTCTTCTATGGAGGTGGAGAGGTCTCTAGCTATCTATGCTTAGGTTGATCTCCTTCTACTTCTTCTTGTCTCTACTACTTTACTTATGGAGGTGGAGGCATCTCCTTTTGAGGTGGAGGTATTCCTTATGGAAGAGGCTGGAAGCAGTTTTATGGGGGTGATAATCAATGAAGATAATCCTTGTCCCTTAGATGTCTAAATACTTTAATATTTTTACTCGGGTTACTTAAGATATTCTTCTGTAGCTCGGGTGTCAAAGCAATCTTTAATACAATTATACTTAGAGATTAAGTGTAGAAACATAAAGCATAAAACAAGTAATAAGTACACATATGACACAAGATTTAATGTGGAAACCTAATATATGAAAAACCACCAATGTCACTAGTTACTATTTTTCACTCTTCTGAAGTGAGCCCTGTTACAAGCCAACCCTGTTAAAGGTTACAATAACATAGTTAGGTGTGACATATTTAAAGAATTTAATCACCCTGTGAGGAGTGGCCTTGTTAGAGGTCTTTAACACTTAAATCTGGAAATGCTACCTTGTGAGAGGATTTACAAAAGACTGTTAAGTCTACTCTGTTAAGAGATTTTGATCACTGCTACAATTGTTAGAAAGTAACAATGGATTGACCTGTAAGTGTAAGCAACTATCTTTGCTGATTCAGATCTCTGCTTGATTGTAACTAGATTCTTGTTGATCAGATATTCTATTACAGCTCTGAGTGTTTTGTATTCAAACTAAATCCCATATGATTTTGCCTTCATATAATTCCACACTTCTGCCTTTTATTTTTGCATCATCTTATACACTTAGGCTTCAACTCTTACACATTCAATCCAAACTTGACCTTTCATAAATACATGGTAAGCCCTGTCAAGTAGGCTTGAATAAACTCTAAATGATAAATCATAATATAGTAGGCCTCATATAACCATTTAATTACATAATATAAATCACTGTTAGACAGCTGCAACTGAATGCCCGACCAAGACTGAAATGCTTGAGTGAACTCAGTCAACACTGAACTTCTTCAATGCCCAACCTCAACTCATTCTATTTACCAATTGTGCTCGGTCTAAATGTAGACTTTAGTGTAAAACCACTACATAAGTGTATATACATGTGTAACATCAATGACAATACACAATTGAATAATTGTCTTCAACAATCTCCCTCTTTGGCATTGATGGCAACACAACATGTCATAATACAAAGAATTGTGGAGCAATAGAAAATTTCTTTAATGTCTTTAGCTTCATTATGATTCTCCCTCTATCAATGTCCTTAGCTTCATAATGAACCTCTCTCTGACAATGTCCTTAGCTTCATTTTGATTCTTATGTATTATAGAAACTTCTCCCTCTTTGACAATAGATGCCAAAGACTCCAATTCTACAAATAATGTTTCTCTTGAAGTTGTAATGTACCTTAATGTACTGATTCATCTGCAATGGGCTCTAATAGATCTGCATCAACTGGAAGATTTTCACTTTCGCTTGGGTTGATGCATGACTAAACTGTATTTTAGTGACCTTTAGGTAGGGGAAGTACCCCTAGCTTTCCTCTAAGATACAAGAATGCATTCTTAGGTAAGGGTTTGGTGAATATGTGTGCAAATTTCTCTTTGGTGTTTACATATTCCAACCTTACTTCTCTATTCTGTACTAATTCCCTCAAGAAATGATATTTTATTTCTATGTGCTTGGTTTTGGTGTACATCACAGGATTCTTTGAGATGTTAATGGCACTGGTGTTGTCACAGTAGATAATAACAGGTTCTTTTATCTCTTCCTTCATTCTTGTCAACAACTATTTGATCCATATGATGTTAGAACAATTTACTACTACAGCAACATATTCTTCCTCTATTGTATACTGAGAGATACAATTATGTTTCTTGCTAGTCCAAGACACTAACCTTTTTCCAAGGAAGAAATCTCTGCCACTTGTGCTCTTCCTATCATCAACACTTCCAGCCCAATCAACATCAGTGAATTATTTTAAGTCAAAGTTTCCACCTTTCTTATACCATAAATAATAGTCTTCAGTTCCTTTCAGATATCTCATAATTCTTTTGATTTCCATTAGGTGATTATCTCTAGGATTAGCTGAAAATCTTGCAACAATACCAACTACCAATGCAATATCAGGTCTTGTGTGTACAACATATTGCAATTTTCCAATCATGGATCTGTAATTGGTCTGATCTACCTCTTTTAAATCATCATCCTTAGATAGTTTTTGTCTAGTACACATGGGTGTTCCAATAGGTTTGGAATCTTCCATACCAAATTTCTTGAGTATCTCCTTGGTATATTTTGATTGAGTGATGTAGATACCATCCTTCATTTGATGTACTTGTAAACCAACAAAAAAATTGATCTCACAAAACATAGACATTTAAAATTCTTTGCTCATATCTACAGAGAATTCTTTTCATAGGTCATCATAATCAGTGAATAATATGTCATCAACAAATATCTCTGCTAACAATATCTTGTTCTGTGGTCCTTCTTTGATGTACAGGCTACTGTTATCATTCATTCTCTAAAATCCAATGCTTATTAGATAGCTATGTAGTCTTTCATAACAGGCTTTGGGTGCTTGTTTTAGTCCATACAATGCTTTGTGCAACTTGGAAACCATATTTCTTCTGCTAGGATCAATAAAGCCTTCTGGTTGTTCAATGTAGACTTCCTCTTCTAGGATTCCATTAAAAAATCCATACTTCACATACATCTGATATACTTTGTATCCTTTATGTGCAGCATATGCCAGAAGAGTTCTGAATCCTTCAAGTCTTGCAACTGGAGCAAAAGTTTCTCCATAGTCAATACCCTCTTCTTGAGCATATCCTTTACAAACTAGTCTGGCCTTGTTTCTAGAAACTTTTCCATTTTTATCCATCTTGTTTCTGAAAACCCACTTGGTTCTAGTCACATTCTTGTCCTTTGGCCTAGGTACAAGATTCCAAGTGTTGGTCTTCTCAATTTTCTCAATTTCTTCATTCATTGCCTCTATCCAACTTTCATCATTCAATGCATCTTTAACAGTTCTAGGTTCAAATTCACTTAGTAAGCATGTACCTTTTAGTTTCTTTCTTGTCATTACACCTTCTGTCTGATCTCCAATTATTTTCTCAGGTGCATGATGCCTTTTCATGTATCTGGAAAGTACTGGAACCTTCAATCTAGATTCTGGACTTGGTCCACTTGGTCTGACATTCTCAAACATTCTTTCTTGTTCCTTTGTCTAATACTCGATTCCCTCTGACTGTGACTTGAGTCCTTCTGTCTGTGACTCAGGTCCTTCAGTCTGTGACTTAGGTCCTTCTACTAGCACTTCATGTTTCTCATTTTTCAACTCAGGTAGTATAGTTTGTGTCAGTGTATGTTGTCCCATCACCATTGCTTGAGTCATAGGTATAGTATCAAGTTCATGATATATAAAGTTTATGTATTCTTCAAGCTCTTTACTTCTCTTCTCTTCACATTTTTCTACAAACTCATCAATCTTGACATGTACACTCTCTATAACTTTATGAGTAGTAAGATTCAGACATTTGTATGCTTTGCTTTTACATGAGTAAGCTAGGAATATTCCTTCATCACTTTTTGCATCTAGTTTCCCATTTCTTGTTTCCTTCAAGATGTAGCATCTACGTCCATATACTTTGAAATAATGAACATTAGGTTTATAGCCATACCATAATTCAAAAGGTGTCTGATCACTGCCTTTCTTTAGTTAAACTTTGTTAAAGGTGAATACTATAGTGTTGATGGCCTCCTTCCAGTATTTGGCAGCAACATTCTTTTCAATCATTAAGGTTCTGGCACAATCCATAATGGATCTATTTCTCCTTTTTGCTATTCCATTTTGTTGTGGTGACCAGGGCCAGATACCTTTCTTTTGATTCCTCTTTCATTGTAGAATTCATTGAACTCATTAGAGATGAATTATTCTCCTTTGTTAGATCTTAGGCATTTTAGTTTCTTTCTTGTTTCTTTTTCAACTCTTGCAAGATACCACTTGAATTTCTTAAAAGCTTATGATTTCTCTCTAAGAAATATGACAGTCATCATTCTTGAATGATCATCAACAAATAAAATAAAATATTTTTCTCCAGTATAGCTTGTTGTTCTGATTGGTCTACATAGACCAGTATGTACCAATTCCAAGACTTCATCAATATTGTAATTTTTTCTCTTGAAGCTAGTCTTGCTCATTTTTCCAATTTGACACTATTTGCATATTGCTAACTCGGGTTTCTTCAAGATAGGAATACCTCTTACTATTTTGGTCTTGCTTATGTTTACCAAATTGTCAAAATTCACATGACACAACCTTTTATGCCATAACCAACTTTCTTCTACTTGTGCAATAAAGCATGAACCTTCAGTGAGATCAAGATAGAATAAATTACCTTTTTTTTTCCTACTAGTTCCAACTAGGTTCCCTTTACCATCCAGGAGCTTGGCCTTACCATTCATGAATTCTACCTTGAAGCCAATGTTGTTCAGCTATGCTACACTGAGTAGATTTCTCCTTAATCCTTCAACCCAATAAGCATTATCACATTTGATTCCTTCTGTCAGAACAATGCAATCTTTTCCTTTTACTGAGAAAGGTTCTGCATTCCCAAAATTGACACTTCCACCATCATAGTGTTCAAACTTTGTCTTATCACTAGTCATGTGATGAGAACAACCAATGTCAATTTTACAAGTATCATTTTTATTGATGTGTGAGAAAAGTGTGGTCGTTTCATCTTCCTCATCTGACTCATCCTTAATGGAAATATACACCACTTCTTCTTCTTCATCACTATCAGAATTTTTTGCAATATAACAAGACTTCTTGACTTTATTCTTATAGCTTTTGTGGTTATTGAAATCTTTCTTTCCTTAGAATTTGTTAAACTTCCTCTCATCCTTGTCTTCCTTGTTTGGACACTTTGCAACAATGTGACCAACCTAATTGCATGAGAAAAAAATCAATGGTATCTTTCCTCTGTATTTCCCTTTTACATCTTGTCTTGCAAGTAGTGCTTCAATGATGTCAAGATCTTCATCATCATATTCATCATTGTTGTCACTTCCAATTTTCTTTCCTTTAAAGTACCTATCCGTCTTACCAAGGTTCAAATTGGCTTTAAATGCAGACTCAAGATTGCTAGAGCTAGGAGAGTAGTTGTCAAAATTGTCTAGCTCAAAGGTTATAAGTCTTCCCACTAATGTATCCAGAGTAATGTCTTTGTTGCACCTCATTTCTTGAATGGCTGAAACTCTAATAGCATAGATAGGGAGTAAAGTTCTGAGTACCTTGCTAGCTACTGTAGTATCTTCAATTAGTCCACCTGGTACTCTGATGGCACTTACAATCATCTTGATTCTTTCACTGTACTTTGTGATATCTTCTCCTTTAATTTTCATTTGGTCAAATTGTCCTCTTAGAATTTCTTCTTTAGCTCTCTTTACATTTGTATCACCTGCATGAATGTCCTCCAGTTTCTTCCATATATCATGAGTTGTAGGGCAGTCCTTGACTTCATCAAATTCTGAATAGCTGAGTGAAGAAGATATGTCAATCATCATTATCTTATGAAGTTTCTATTCCATCATCTGTTCTATATTCATAGTCCCTGTTCGTGCAACATATTTGGTCTCTAATAATTTTAAACCATCATCTCCAATAGTAGATAGATGTAGCTTCATTAGTTCCTGCCATGGTAGGAAATTGTCTTTGTTTAGCTTTGGGATCTCCCTCATGTAAGACATCTCTGATCTTTAGCTTAGGCCTTGAAACCTTTTCTGAAAGCACTTGAAGCTCTGATACCAATTTTTGGAAATGAGATAAGCAACTGAGAGGGGAGGGGTGGATCAGTTACTTCAAAACAAATCTGTGTCCCTTACATGTCTAAATACTTTAATACTGTTACTCGGGTTACTTAAGATATTCTTTTGTAGCTCGGGTGTCAAAGCAATCTTTAATGCAATTATACTAAGAGATTAAGTGCAGAAACATAAAGCATAAAACAAGTAACAAGTACACATATGACACAAGATTTAACATGGAAACCCAATATGGGAAAAACCACCAATGTAACTAGTTACTATTTTTACTCTTCTGAAGTGAGCCCTATTCAGAGCCAACCCTGTTAAAGGTTACAATAACACACTGTTAGGTGTGACCTATTTAAAGGATTTAATCACCCTGTGAGGAGTGGCCTTGGTAGAGGTCTTTAACACTTCAATCTAGAAATGCTACCTTGTGAGAGGATTTACAAAAGACTATTAAGTCTACTCTGTTAAGAGATTTTGATCACTACTACAATTGTTAGAAAGTAACAATGGATTGACCTATAAGTGTAAGCAACTATCTTTGTTGATTCAAATATATGCTTGATTGTAATTGGATCCTTTGATCAAATATTCTATTGCAGCTTCGAGTGTTCTGTATTAAATCAGAATCCCATCTGATTTCGCCTTCACAGAATTCCACACTTTTTCCTTTTTACTTTCGCATCATCATATACACTTAGGCTTCAACTCTTACACATTCAATCCAAACTTGACCTTTCATAAATACATAGTAAGCCATGTCAAGTCAGCTTGAATAAACTCTAAATGATAAATCATAATACAGTCGGCCTCATATAACTATTTAATTACATAATATAAATCACTGTTAGTCAGCTGCAACTGAATGCCCGACCAAGACTGAAATGCCCGAGTGAACTCGGTCAATACTGAACTTCTTCAATGCCCGACCTCAACTCACTCTGTTTACCAACTATGCTCGGTCTGAATGTAGACTCTAGTGTAAAACCATGACATAAGTGTATATATACATGTGTAACATCAATGACGATACACAATTGAATAATTGTCTTCAACATAGAGATGGTTGGATAGAGATATAGATGAATATAAAGTGGGAGGATGGGGAAAAATAGATAGAGAGTTAGAGATAGATCAAGAGGTAAAGATAGAAAGAGATCTAGGGAGATACATAATGAGATATAGAGAGGGAGAGATAGAGATGAAGGGTTATAAAGATATATAGATGGTGAGATATATTTCTACAAAAGGACAAATATTTAAAGTACCTTTCCATAAATCTACAACGTTCCCATTGCACACTAAGGTGCAATTGCTAGTTTTTATTATGGATTAATACAATATTAGCATTCAAGTAGGTAATGAATCCATCAAATTATATTGAAATTCTTTGATATTTATTGTCTTCATTATATTCTCAACTATCTTTATATGAATTCATTACTCAAGATAATATAAAAAAATATGCGTCAAACGTTTCATTTATAAAATGAAATAGAAGCTTAAACTTAAATAGACTTTGAGGATGAAACTTTCTCATCTACTCTTTTAAATAAAAATAAACTAGCAATCACACCTTAGTGTGCAATGGGAATGCCGTAGTGTTATAAAAAGGTCATTTAAGTATTTGTCCCTTTGTTTGTCACTCCTTCTCATCCTTTCTAGATCTCCTTATCTTTGTATCAATATATCTCACCATATATATATATATATATATATATATATCTTTATAACTCTTCCTCTCTCTATCTCTCCCTCTTTATGTGTCCCTATATATCTCCCTAGAGCTCTTTCCATCTTTACCTCTCGATCTATCTCTAACTCTCTATTTTTTTTTCCTCATCCTCCCACTTTATATTCATCTATATCTCTATCCAACCACCTCTTTCCATCAACCCTTCCTATACCTTTTAATCTTTACATCTCTATATTTTTTCTCTCATTTGTTCCTCTATATGTATGTCTATCTTGTCATCTCTTTATGACTATCTACGCCTATATATCTCCCCCTTTCTACATCTCTCTATTACTTTCTACTTATATCGTTATCTTTATAGTTATCCCTCTCTCATTCTCTATTTCTTTTTATATATTTACATCTTCCATCTACACTTTCCCCCTCTCTCTATTCTCCATTTCTCTCTTCCTGTCTATCTATTTTTCCCCATCTTCGCACTTTATATTCATCTATATCTCTATCCAACCATCTCTCTCCATTACCCCCTTCCTATACCTTTAATCTTTACATCTCTATATTTTTTCTCCCATCTCTCCGTCTATATATATCTCTATCTTGTCATCTCTCTATCACTCTCTATGCCTATATATCTCCCCCTTTAAATCTATCTCTATTACTTTCTACTTGTATCCTTATCTTTATATTTCTCCCTCTATCCTCTCTATTTGTTATATATTAATGTTTAATTCTGAAACATTAATATAGAATGTAATAAACACAACATAAATAATTAAAAGTCATAGGTCTGGCTTGATTGGCATGAGATAACTATGATGCCAAGAAGTTGAGACTCTCTTTATATTTATTTATTTTTTTGTAATGACCAATCTTTTCTCTCTTTTAATTTAAAATTTACAAAGATATTTAGTTATTTTCTTCTAAGAGAGTATTTTTTTCTTTAATTTAGAATTTACAAGCATGTTGAATGCTATATTGCTATGAGAATTTAATTGTGGAAAATATCACAATTTGACTTGTAGAAAATGTCTCCTACTTATAAAAAATGTTGAAGGTTTATATATATATATATATATATATATATATATATATATATAACAATTTGAAAATACAATTTTTTTCACTTTTATCAAAAAAGATTTATCAAGTTCTTTTGATGGTCTTCCTTCTCTATGCAACATTGGTGAAATTAATTTGTGAAGTTAAACTCACACTCTCCATTACTTACTTCTACACTTGCACAAACCAATTACAATATTTCATAGACATAAATATCATTCCCACGTATTATCAACTTATGAAAGATCTCTTCTTCACATACTCATTTTTGTGATTAAATTTTCCATATGCAATTTAACATTTTCACATCTTGTAACACTGGTGTGCGTTGCATGTTTCTACACCCCTTCCTCTTCTCTCTCTTTCGGGCAACTAATAATTATACAAAGAAAA